>NW_019091398.1:597044-862858 GCF_001949145.1 Acanthaster planci
CGAGTATGGACTGGAAACCAAATGCACTTTAAGCCTGGGCCAAGCCGGGACTCGAACCCGGGCCTCATTGGTGCAATGAAGCGAGGAAAGAACCGCTACGCTTAAACCCGCTCCCCCCATACACACTCCAGCCTATTGTTACTTAACAAATCCCCTAAATGTCTGAAAAGAATTCCTGAGATACCAGTATAACAATGACTGACGCAAAGGCGGGGGGGGGGCTCTTTTTCCCATAGTTCGCGTCAAATGTTGCTATACCTCGTGATTCGCGCCAAGCTTTTGCTTAGTTACATGAGAGGCGCCTTGCATTATTACACTTTTGTCAATGGATGAGAAGAGCACAATTTGACCCGTCCATTCCAGAGATGGTGGTCGCTATGCAAAAGCTTGCCCCGAATCACAAGGTACAGCAATTGTCTTTAGTCTGGGGAATTTGAATTGTTATGTTCATGTGAAATAAGATAGCACAGTGTACCTGATTTTATTCAAATGTAACTCGCAAAAGACTTATTCCCGCAGTTTGTATTTTGTGCGGGGTGTATATTCAATTTAGTATATGGTGTACAGAATTCTGGCAGCCCCTTTGATGATTAAAGGGTATCCCCGAACGACAGTGCAAAAATCAGGATCATATGACGTTTGATGAGTACTGTGGCTGTATACTGGATATGAACATAATGTTGGTTTTTGCCAGTTGAAACCACGACATGGATGACTGAGAGAGCTACCTGTTGGCACGTAGTGCTTACGGACCTTCGACCGTAGGTTACTGTCCCGTCATGCAGTAAACACAGACACCAGAAACTGTTGATTTTTCTTCTTAGCTACCAGGCTTAATTCATTGTAGAGACCCGTTTGGTTTATGTGTACGGTGTGAACTTTAAACCTTACAAATGTGGACTGGGGATATAAGTCTTTTCTTTTCGGTGCTAAAACGAGGGACGTGAAGTTTACAGTAATTTCACTTGGCGCTGTTGGTGTACAGGATACTAATTTTGCTATTTTCATGGTCCCTTGTGCCTGTCTTAATTAGATTGGTGGTAGGTACATATTTTTGGTCGGTTATTTCGGGGATGTGTGCGGTATGCAACACAGGAGTGTAAATCACAGTGTGAGACCACTGTCATCTTGCCTGAAAATTGTGTGGGCAGCCAACTTTTTACAGAGAAGAAAGATTAATTTATGGACGAGTAGTTTGGTGTTTAAACTGTTAAAATTGATCCACAGATGTAGTTGTAAACAGGAAAACCCGGAAGTCTTAATTTTCACTATTGCACTGCACGTACCTTTTTGTCACTTAATGAAAAAAATACGCCGTTGTGTTACCTTTTGTTATATATTTCAACAGCGCAGGTGTTTCTGTACAACATCGTTTGCACACCTACACACCCAGATTTGGCAGAGATTGTGTGTACTGTCTCTACCTTTGCCCTGCTAACGATGTGCCTTTTTTCACTGTGTGAAAACACAAAACATTTTGCATTTAGCATTTTGTTAGTTGTTTGCTTACAATTACTAGGAAAGAAATCAACATTTTGCTTTGAAACTGTGTTTATTTGTTCTTGGGATTAAAGGAAGAAAAATGGTAGGAAACGCTCTAAATTGAGAAGTTATCGATCATCCGGTTTTTTTTCACTTCGTGAAAATACCGACGATATGTAGAGCCCCATTAAAATAACCTGTGGCATGGATATTGTATTTCAATACGACTATCGCTTTCTTATTTTTTTTTTTTTTTAGATTTAAAGGCCTTCTGGGACGCGCAGTGAAAACAGTTGTCAACTTCCACCATGGGATGGAAACTAACAGTCACCGTACTTCTTATGGGGCTGGGTATCGCCTACATGAGCGGTCTCTTCAGCTCGCCGCCTGATCCACCAGAGGTTGGTGACGGATGGTGGGGACGAGGTGACAAGCCTAAGAAGGAAGAAGACACGTCAGTGAAAAGATTCAACATTCATTTCCCAAATGAGGACCTGGCAAATCNTATCGCCTACATGAGCGGTCTCTTTAGCTCGCCACCTGATCCGCCAGAAATTGGCGATGGATGGTGGGGACGAGGTGACAAGCCTAAGAAAGAGGAGAATACGTCAGTTAATAGATTTAACATTCATTTCCCAGACGTGGACTTGGCAAATCTGAAAGGTGCGATGTCATTCTTTGTTTATAGTACCAGATTGAACACAGTCAAGGCCTGTGAGGCTAACGTAGTCTCAGTGTAATAAAGAAGATCTTGAGGAATGAGATATGCACAAAATTGGAGGGGAGGAGGTTAAAGGGGCAAGGTGGGAAAAACGTGGATTGATTGGTACTTAGGACCACAAGGGAAAAGGGAAGCCTTGTTAAGGTCGGTACGAGGCTATTGATTGTGACTGACGCCATCTTTCGTAGTTCGTTTTAAAGGTTTTTCTTTTTCTGTAATATATGCGTTGGTTTTTCCCTTCTCCCATTCACAGAGCGCCTCAGGGGAACTCGATGGTTCGAGAGCGTTGAAGGCACCAAGTTTCACTTCGGTATCAAGCCGGAGTATATGAAGAAAATAGTGGATTACTGGCTGAACAAATACGAGTGAGTCACACGACTGGAAAGTTGGGGGCTAGAGGCAGGTCGCTCCGCAAATAGCCCTCTGCAATATATCAAAAGTCGTTTTCTTTTCTGCATCTGAAGTAATGCCGGCACACCCAGGTATCAACACTTAATGTAGGCATATTTTACTGCCACTACATCCTATGCCCTAAAAGGTCACGAGCACTTTCAAGTTTCAGTTCCGTTTCTAAAATGAAACAAATACAACTAAATCAAACGAGCATTAGCCCGTCCTTTGTTCTTTGGTCAACGTTTTAAGGCTTTCCCGTACTATTTTTCACCAGAAAATCGATGTGCATTTTATTTAGTATCTTAATTCAGGGAATGGTGTACTTTTGGCCAATGGATTTTACCCTGCACGTGCAGTGTTCTAAAGAAAAAAATTCGTTTCAATTCAACAGCTGGCGCAAAAAAGAGCAAGAGCTGAACCAGTATCAAAGTTACAAGACAAAAATCGAGGGAATCGACATCCACTTCGTCCGAGCTGTGCCCAGACTGAAAGTGGGACAGAAGGCTAAGCCCATTCTAATGGTCCACGGCTGGCCGGGTTCCTTCTACGAGTTCTACAAGGTAAAATGGAGACAATTTCAACTTATCTAAACATTTGAAGTGAATCAGAATGACCCTTCAGCGAGGGGATCCACATGAAAGGCTGTAGTCTGTGAACTGTTAGAGATTTATTGAGTAGTGTTGAAGCTTTGTGTTTGTTCGTTTTCGGTTTTCGTGAGTCAATTCGAGATTTCAAAAAGGCATCGTTATTTGGGGTTAAAGCATGTGTTCGAGTCGGCGTGTGGCTGAGCCAAAAGGGCAGACATTCCGCGCTCGTAGGCCTATTGGTGTTTGCAAATGAACTCGGGCGCACTTCATTTTGAGCATGCGCTGTTGGAATATCGAAATAGGCCCTATGCAACAATCTCAATACTAGTCACTTTGAGATGCCCGTCACTGACTGTCCTTTATGATCTCTTCACATGTTACTTTCCCAATACACAAAGCTCGAAATATTATGATTGTTTTCTCATCTTGCACTGTTGAGATAATTCCCATGCTGATCGACCCCACTCGTCATGGAGGGACCGAGGATGATATCTTTGAGGTCATCGTTCCTTCTTTGCCTGGTTATGGTTTCTCAGAGGCTGCTCACAAACAAGGTATGGGTCATTTTTCATTCCTGAGCTCTATCATCGGTTCTTCCGTCAACTTTTATTGCTTGAGAGCCCTGACATGCCAGTCCAATTATGCTGATACAGCCAAGGTCAAACGTCCATTACACAGTGACTTCAATTCATTGGATACGAAGTTTACACGTGGAATATTTCCGTTTGTGTCCGAGCAGCTGGGGCTTCTAACTTGTGGGGTTGATCCACTGAGAGACGGGGCTGAAACTTTGTTGCGATGCCACCTGTATTTTGAGGCGAGCTTCCGCGGACTACATGGTTGTAACTTTAACAGCCGTGTTACTCGCTGTGTTGTCTTTTTGTTGGGTTCGTTTATAGGTTTAAATGCCAGGGTCGCCGGTCGCATATTCCACAAGCTTATGACTCGACTGGGATTCGACAGCTACTATGTCCAGGGTGGTGACATGGGCGCCATGGTAACGGACCAAATGGCCGGCATGTTCCCAAAGTGAGTACAATTTACATTGCCAACTTGTGGATGGCTTAGCAGTAATGCTACGCAAGAGCCCGCTTGCTAAAGTTCACGTCCCCCTGTTTAAGGTTGATATAGTTTTGGAAACATCAGTCATTTAAATATGAGGAATTAAGTAGACAAAGAACGGGCGCCGTAGTCTCTAGATCAGAAAATGGGTCCTATTTTTGCTTTTGACTTCACAGTCATGTCCGTGGTATCCATGTGAACATGATACTCACCCAACCGCCTGTGAGTCAGATGATCCTGGGCAGCCTGTTCCCCTCCCTGGTACTGGATAACGAAGGCTACGCCGGGTCGCTGCCGAGCTGGGAATCTTTGAAAAAGTGGCTGATAGAGACGGGGTACATGCACATACAAGCCACTAAGCCAGACACAGTAGGTACGGAGGCTCCAAGTTCCTCACACGCCAGTGTCTAGTGCAACTTTATACTTGGTTTATAACTCAATGAGGAGCATGGCCCACTGACAGCCAATTTCCTCCTGATTCAACCTCGTGCCAGACTCTAAAATACCGTCAAAATTACCACCTTTTAACTCTTGACCACAGGTCACGCCCTGACCGACTCTCCTGTGGGGCTGGCCGCCTACATCATTGAAAAGTTCTCGTCCTGTACAAATTACGACTGGCTTGACTTGGATGACGGCGGACTCGATGCTTATTGGTCCAAAGACGACCTGTTAACTAATGTCATGATCTACTGGGTGTCTGGATGCATTACGTCATCTATGCGCATGTACAAAGAGACTGTGCCGATCTCCGGATCATTGAGCAAGTAAATTCTAGTTTGCTTTCAGTGGATGATAGATAATAACGTCAATTTTTCATTAATTTGTAACAAGGTAATTTGCGAAAGCCTAAGCTCTTGAGGGCCATTCAATCCATTAAATTCTCATAGGAACAAAATATGCATTACACTCACATGTAATTTACTTGGTAAAATGATATCCCTGCATCCGATTCGAGTCAACCGGTATATCCTTTAGAGAGATAACGTCGTTTTTTATTAATGCAACAAGCTTCCAATATTCTTTGCAGTTTCTTGAATACTGTGCCCGCCGGTTTGGCAGATCTGCCGCACGAGGTGACGCGAATACAGAAGAACTGGGCATCCCAACACTACACAGACATTGTCTCCTACACAACTTACCCATCGGGCGGCCATTTTGCAGCCTTCGAGGTACCAGACCTACTCGCCAAGGACTTGCGGCAATTCGTGCAAAAGGTCGAACATCGTCTGCTCAGCAAAACAAAGTAATCTGTGATGTGAATGATAGACAGAGTCTTTGTCATGGGGGAAGTGGGATGATATACGGTACTTCAGGGAAGAGTGAGTGCACTCTTATGTACAATGCTGACCAATGAGAATCGCGCTAGACAACGAGAATAAAACGCTAAAACGAGGATGGACGCATAATATTTTTCAGGGGGGGTGGCAAATTTTGGGCATTATTTGCAAGCTTTTTTCCACCGATTTTCTGACGACTGTTATTTAGGTCTTGTTCCAAGCAATCTTGAAAAAGGGTAGTTCTTAAAAAAGCACATGAAGATTTCTGTCACTGACATGCAATAACTTATAACAGTGCGCAACAGCGTTTTTATTTTACTGAATGAAATTTATGTCCATCGTTGTCATCAATAACTAAGGAAAGAATTTGATAAATAAAATGTAACGTTTAGATCTTGTTGTCGAAAATGAGTTGTAATGCTGAGGAAAGAGAACTGAAAGGCTTTACCCTTTTTCCTTTTTGGGACAGTTTGTCTCAAATGTTTACAGGCTTAAATGGGACATGAAGAGTGTGGCACCTTCATACACGTATCAGAAACAAAATGTGCAGCACACTTTACACCAGTTCTGTTTTCAGCATAACATGTACCCATGCTCCACTAGGTTGCTAGTTACAACTGTTCCCAGTTCGTCCATTGCATGGTCTCAGCTTCGTAGTACCGTCCAGAAAATAGCCGTCAGATCTTCAAATCAAACTGGTTTGTGGCTCCGTGTGAATATTACCCGCGTACGGTTTGCAGTAACAAATGTGCCAATGGCAAATGGATTCATCCGCTTTCATAAAGGCTGGCGGGCTGTAACGAACATTGCTTCAGACATCGTACGCTGGTGAAGCTAATGCGGTAAAATGTTTTATAGTAATGTATCCACCAAAAATTTTCGTTTAAAATTCTTTTACGTGTATGGAAATAAAACACTATGAATTCTGAATACAGTCGGGCAGACTGTCATCTATAATTACCATTTTGTCACTGCACAGCTATCAATAAATATGTTCATGTTCTGAGTGACTCTTTTCCTACTCTGTTTTTCTCCCAGATTCTCAAAATACACCCTAAACAGGTGTAAACTTACATGAAATTCAGCTGGCACTTTCAAATACAATCACACTAATTTCATCACTGTAAGACGTAATAAGTTGATTGCCCAGGACAGCATCACTTTTAGAAAATTAAGACACAAGTTGAGCCTTGACAAACTTTGGACATGTCCAAAGAATATTGATTATTGATCTTTGAATGCGTTTGCTGTGAAGAACTCCTATTAGTCGCCCAATTCTGTAGAATATGCTTAGATTGAGGTAAATAGTACATTGGAAGGTGCCACATCCCCGGTTACCCCAACCCCGTGGACATAACCTTCGGTAGTTATTCGCACTCTCGCGCAAAAAAAGACACCAGATACAAGATCTTCTGTTTTATTATTATTTTTTTTAATATTTACAATTTTGTTGATCTGACACTATATAAAATACGCCCGGGACTTTCGGGTTTTGAACGCAGTGGATGCACAATTTAAATTGAACGTAAAATTCTAAAGATCCTTTCTGTCACTGCAGCGATGACTGGTTCACGTTATGGCCAGGAACTCTCGGGCTGTCTCACCGCAGAGTAGCCTTCGGGGCACCGGCCTGACTCTCTGTCGTACAACGGTCTTGAATTGACCCCGAGTCTTGAGTTGTTCCTTGAGTTTCTGGCTAGCCCTTGGATCGGACTGCTAGTCCAATACCCACAGTAGAACCCTATGTAAATGAAATGCAAACCTTTTCTGAACACCTATCTGGTACAAATGTTCGACAACGTCGAAGGCTGTAATTATACAGGATATTGTTATTATAGTAGTTGCAACCATCATCACAACTATTTACAAAAGAATGACCACTCCATATCTTGACACAGCTAATATTTAAAAGTGATGCCACCATAAATCCAATTTCTCTAATACATCTTCGTTACTCCAGTAATCACTTATCTTAATGTAAATAAGTGTAACCGCAAAATTTACTGTATTTTCAAAATAAACTTACAGGTTGCGTAGACACCTGGTTCTTGTGGGAAGTCTTGCGTCTCGAGTAGTTTTTTCCGCCTTGCGTATAGGTCGGAGTTTATCTTCACCGATACACTAGCTTCCAATCATTAAGTTCTTCAGAGCAACTGGCTGGATTCTTGCAGTTTCAGACTCAATTACAGCAACATCATCGAGGCTGACAAGACGTGTCCTCTCCTCGGACTCTCCGACGCAAGTCCCCTTTACACCCCGAAAATTTTTAAACCCCACCAAATTTCTACCTGGGACACCCTCAATCCTTTTGTTGTGTGATCCTGGAGACCTCATAAGAAAGGACTTAAGCAAGAGTTGAGCTATCCAATGGGGTTTGTCAGTTCTTCCCGTGAAACTATCTAATTTAAATAAAAATACTACATAGAAACACTGGCCAAATAAAATCAACAATTTGTTTCTGTCAACGCACACTCATATTATCTTATACGTTTGGCTGCCATGCATAAATAGAATAAGAATTATTTCTCTAGAACAAATTAATCCCACTTCGTGACAGAAGGTTTACCAGGGACGCCTGTTGTTTTCACTCAGAGAGGCAAAAAAAAAATTAGAAGGCTGAGAGGACAGCTTGAATAGAGATTATAAGGGTGCATTCCACCAAATGGTTGTATTTCTGCGCGCGAGCTCATTAATATTTTGTGATCCCACGGGGATTTTACAATAAGACAGGCCATAATCAGGAGTCATCATAGAAATATTTCTGTAGGCCTAAGTCTCGAATTTAGGACCGATAGTCTCCAGTTCAGGGTATTTCTTTCACAAAAAGCCCGAAATTGCGGGCCTATTTTGGATAGAGGCGGGCGGTTACATTCAGAAATGAGCGCTTAGTTTTATTGGTATTTTGGGGGTATCTTCGTTCAAAGGCGATAAAAAAATCGTGGCTAACCCCCATGAGATTGAAACGAAAAGTGATCTTCTGGCCATAATCTTGAATTCCCAATGAAAAAACGGAGGCCAACTTCTTCACGAGAGTCAACAGGCGGCACTATTTCGGTCCAATTTTGCACTGTTTTCCACGGGTGCGTATTTGGTGTAGTGCAACCATAAGAGAAGGTCAATACGACCAACCTCGTCCTCGTAGTGTCGGGCAGGGCGCCCCTACCTATCCCTACCTGCTCTCACCCTGAAATTAGATCATCTGCATATAAACAAATTGCATACTTATGCTAATAAAAATAGTCTGGTGTCTGGCCGTGTTTCAGTCAGCGTTCATATTGGCATTTGGTGTCTTTTTAATAAGGGAATAAATATCTGCTTGGCCGGTCTTAAACGTTCTTTTAAGACCGGCCAAGCACATATTTATTCCCACTCATAAATACCTTTTTAGTCAGAGTGTCGAAAGAGGTCAATATGTGATGGATTTCCAACAATTTTGTTCTTGAATTTTAATTTCCCCTAACACCCCCATCCATTATTGTGAATACACGTAAAACGTTGTAATCGCGTGTATGGGCGCCATTTCAGCAAGCGATACGCCTGCGCAATGCACATTAATGCACAGGCGCAGGTGCCGCGGCAGGCACGTACACCTGGTGCGCCTGTGCATTACTGTGAAGCACGCCGGCGTATAGCTTGCTCAAATGGCGCCCAAGGTGATTACACCTTTTGGGCCATATGCAGCAAGGTATGAGACGGAGAGAACCCCCCCCTGCTTTGTGTTGGTCATTGTCTAGCAGGAATCTGGGAAATTCCTTTCAGACATCTTGGGGGATGTGTTAAGTAACAATAGTCTGGAATGTGTATAGGGATTGGACATGTTGGGAGGGTACCCCTCGGTCTCATTTCTTGCTGGGTATATTTTGGGCAGAGTTATCCCATCTTGTGCCTTCGGCGTTATACGATCTTTGAAATAAATGTTCAGCTTTTCAGATTAAACGACACCCGGTAAACCCCAACGGGGAGAGCAAGCCACAGGCCAAAGCTGCAATCCGATTGGTTGCCGCGCGTCATGCATAACGTATGTACTACACGTGCATGAATTATCAATAGCCTAGATATTGACGCAAACTACACTTACCCTGTTCCACTATAGGCCTTTTCCTGTGATGTCACAATCGTGCTGGACCGCGATGTGTTGTGATGGTAATGATGCATAGTGTTGTGATGGTAATCTACTTATTCAAGATAAATTAGTCAAGCATGTAGCGTTCGCATGTGCGCTTGTACGTGGCTGAAGCTGCCGTAAGAATTATGCGATCACCGTGGCCAAGGCGGTCAACGTGTGACGTGTGGTATATTAAACGCAATCCAGCCACGTTGGTGAAAAAGGGTCCACACGTACATTGTTATGGCCAGGAAATTTCGTTGAATTAAATACTGCAATACTTCATGCCGGCACGGTTTTCTGCTCATGCTACAACATGCGTTAAATATTGTGACACAGATCAACTCAAAAAAATTGTCAGAATGGAAACCTTCGCCGCGGTGATCTTTGCTAGCAAGGTGAGAGAATCGTAGAAAGGGCATTGACTTCACACGGTGTTAATCATTATAGGCTTGCTTGCTGAATCATGTTGTACTTGTGTGTGGGTGCAGTCGGATCCAGGGGTCCAAGTAACAAACTGAACTTTAGCATGGGAACAGACAACAAACAGTACAGATTATTAACGAAAGACGGTCTGAAATCTGATCTTCAATCGAGGTAACTATTCCATGACTACGTCACGTGTCTGCCTGACTTGTGACAAGTTTTCTCTTATCGTGTTCAAACTATGATTGTCGGCCAAAGGGTAGAGCCCTTTTTTACCCGTCAATCTTTACTAGCCTATCATACCATTAGCGTCTCACCATTTCAGCTTTCTGCACAGCACGAGGTAGGTTCCACTCTTCTTTCTCTTGCGCTTAGCTCCTCCTTACAATATGAAGTACAAGATATTTGTAAGCTGAAATGTGCATTACGTGGGGCCAGAATAGTGGGAAACCACTGCAGTTTGGAAAACTATTTCTAAAAATCACGCATAAAACGGTTTTCTACACCAGTCACCGTATTCCTGCCGGAAAACAGTTAGGTGGGCCAAAAATTAAAGTGCACGCTCAAACCTTCTGAGGACATGCATTACTGTCGTGCGTTGAATAATTTGAATATTGGTTTAATATTGCTTGAAGCCTGCAACCCTCCGTGCTACTTTTGTGCAAGTGCATCAAAGATGCTTTGCAGTAGTTAGGTCGGCCTACACGTACGCCAACAAGTGCCAACATATTTACCGCAGGTAAAGAAAACCGAAAGAACCGATTTCTGTTGACTCTGCGATTTCCTCAAGTACGATGAAGGGGGTCGCAGATATTTACAACAAATTTCACTACTTGCTTTTGTCCGAGAATTACCGGTTCCTTTAGTACACTTCATAAAACTGAATGTACAGCATTTCGGGACAAAGACACACTGCATAACTTCTGCGTTATGAATTTAAAAAATTGCTGAAATCGAAAGACGTTTTTACAAAACAGTATGAATGACATTCTCGACGCATTTGAAGAATTAAAAACAGAAAATCCAAAATGGCAATTAAAAAAGAGGGTGAAGTCACGGCATGACTGGAGAATAGTCCCGTGCAACGGAGACTAGCCCTAAGCAAAATGACCCTTGCCCCATACGAGGTAATACGGCCCATACGTCCACAGTATACGTTGATGACCTTCAATTAAGATCGCATGCATGACAGAATTATGCCTTCAATTTGCACCTGAAAAGACTCATTAACCGCAGGAGTGATCCAGTTCGCTGTACAGTGTCACACAGAAATATTGACGGAGGTAATTTACTTGTGAGTTACCATGTGAGTTTCCTACGAACTATGCAGCTCGATTGCTGTGGCCATTTAAGGCCGAAACGGCCTGTCGATTTGCTCTTGCAGTTCCACCTTTACACCTAGGTATCGAAAGACGCATGGTGTAGGGTAAAATGACTTGCTTGAGGTCATAGGCATGGCCATCGCTGGATTCGAAACCCGAACATATTCCAAGCCAGTTGGCCACATTTCCCGTCACACCAGCATATATGGACCTTTTTTAGGAGTCTGTCACTCAGTGGTGTCAGCGGGTGATATTTCAGCGTTTCACAATTGTTTCTTTGAGAAGGTTGCATAGCTGGGTAGAGTGGGCTGATAGCTGTTCATTTTACTATCTTGAAGCTCGGACTGGTCTCTGTCCAGTTTTTGTTTTGTGCTGTGTCTATTTATTTTGAATCTTGACGACACCGCCAAAATGAGGAATGTGAAGTTTAGTGCGCACTGTGGCTGTATACCGGATTTTATGTTGGTTTTTGCTGGTTAATATTACACAATGAATGATTGGTATAGAGCTACCTGTTGGCACGTAGTGTACTGATCGACCTTTGACCGACGCGACGGTTACTAATGAATCAGGTAAACGCAGACACCATACACTCTTTCGATTTTTCTTCTCAGTTCCTATGCCAGTCTGAATTGAGTGGTTAATGTGTATGGTGTGAACTTTAAACCACACAGATGTGGACTGGGGAGATTTTAAAGATGAGTCTGTCCTTTTCCAAGCTACAATGAAGGACATGATGTTTAAGTTAGCACTGCGGGTGAATAAATCTTTAGTCCATGTCCTAATTATGTTGATGGTAGGAACATATACCTGATTTTTTTAGTAGTTTTTGGTTAACTCGGGGATGTGTACGGTATCAGGTGAAGCAGTATTTTCGTTTCCCTGGGCAAAAAATAATTATTCGTAATTTCCATACACAGCAAAAATGTTATTTAGGCTGTTCAACCATTGGTAAAGAGTTGTATATCAGATTTATTCATCATCTGCATCATTGCAGAGGAACTATACTGGGGATAGTTTGGGTCAGAGGGTGAATTCTTCTACTCCAAAAGCGCCTGTGTATAACTTTCCTCAAAGCATCTTCTTTGATGAGTTATCCTGCTGACTATAATGCTGCTTCTGGTCACGGTAAAGCCTGTTCCGTGTTCCAACATCTCTCGCATAGGGTCCATTTATAGCCCCGTACAATAAACTGTAGTAAGGCTGTTATAATGAAATACAACGATCGTTTTGCTGTGTTTTCTAGATCGTGTTCCAGATTTAAAGGTACCCTGGTACTCGCAGTGAAACCAGTTGTCAACTTTCATCATGGGATGGAAACTAGCGGCCACCGTACTCCTTCTAGGGCTTGGTATCGCCTACATGAGTGGTCTCTTCAGCTCGCCACCTGATCCGCTAGAAATTGGCGATGGATGGTGGGGACGAGGTGACAAGCCTAAGAAGGAAGAGAATACGTCAGTTTATAGATTCAACATTCATTTCCCAGACGGGGACCTGGCAAATCTAAAAGGTGTGATGTTAGAAGGTGCTTTTAGTACGAGATTGAACACAGTAACAGGGTGCTCATAATGGCTCTTCCGTTGAAATATGCAAATTAGATGGGCGCATGCATGCGCGCTACGACCACTGGTAAGCGCAGCCGTCAACATTGTCACCATGCGGTGTAATAAACCTGCTGTAGCTATAACCTGAAGGTCAATCAAAGCTGTATTACAGCCTTTGTCTGATACTTTCTCGAGACTATGTGAAGTGTTCAGTGTCCTGAAGTTGGAAAGTAACAATTTCTTGCTTGTTTGGCACCATGCCAAACTATAATGGTAACGGCGCCGTGTGCTTATAGTTGCGCATGCACGGAGATTTGTATTGTTGTGTCGTATATTTATGCAACTTTGCCAACCAGTGGTAGTAATAAGCTTACGCGTGCCTTATTTGCATATTTGGGAAAGGCCCATCAGGGCACGTATGGCTAACGTTGTCTCAGGCAAAAGGAAAAGAACTGAGACACGCAAAATCCCTCTCTGTATTCAGACGGAGAGGGGAGGGGGTTAAAAAGAAAAGGTGGGGGTGAACTGTTAGGTGATTGGGACTGCAAGGGAAATACGAGGCCTAGTGAACCTCGATTGTGGCTGAAACAATCTATCGTAGCTTGTTTTGAAGGTGTTTCGTTATCTGTGGTATTTGTGTTAAATTTTCATTTCTCCTTCCCACAGAGCGCCTTAGGAAAACTCGATGGTTCGAGAGTGTCGAAGGTACCAAGTTTCATTTTGGTATCAAGCCCGAGTACATGAAGAAAATAGTGGACTACTGGCTGAACAAATACGAGTGAGTCACACGATTGGACATTGGGGATTATAGAGGGCAGTCTGCTCCGCAAATATTTCAAAAGTCACTTTCTGTTCTGCGAAGTAATCTCAGCACGCCTATTTTTCAACACGTGCTATACAGCTTTTCCATTGCCACTGCATCTTATGTCCAAACAAGTCACTTCCAATTAAGTTCAGGTTCACTTCAAAAAAGGAAAGCAACTAATCAACCAAAAGTACATTAACCTGTCATTTGCAGTCTGGTTCAACGTTCCAAGGTTTCCTTACACTATCTTACTTCAGTAAACCGATGTTCATTTTATTCACCAGTTAAGTCCAGGGAAAGTGCACTTCTTCAAGTCAGATAAATTTCACTTCCTACAATTCCATAGAAAACCTTTTCTTTCAATTCATCAGCTGGCGCAAGAAAGAGCAAGAGCTGAACCAGTATCAAAGTTACAAGACAAATATCGAGGGAATCGACATCCACTTCGTGCGAGCCGTGCCGAGACTGAAAGTGGGACAGAAGGCTAAGCCCATTCTAATGGTCCACGGCTGGCCGGGTTCCTTCTACGAGTTCTACAAGGTAAAAGGGAGATAGCTTCCCAATCTTTTAATATGAAATGAGCCTAATTGACTTTTAATACGAGTAAAAGCTGTGTGAACCGTCGGAGAGTTTGGTTCTATACTGTTCGCAAATGATCTTTGAACATAGGGCTATATAGCTCTATGTCTTTGACGCCCTTCATTTTGGGCATGCGCTGTTGGAATATCAAAACGCTCATTGGAGCAATCTCTGCACTAGTCCTTTAGGATACCGCGTTCTATCACCGACAGTCCTTTTAAATTCATTCAGAAATTTTTCCACTGCACCACTGTGCAAAGCTCGAAATCATGCTTATCTCATATTCCCTTGTTGAGATAATTCCCATGCTGATTGACCCCACCCGTCATGGAGGGACTGAGGATGATATCTTTGAGGTCATCGTTCCTTCCTTGCCTGGTTATGGCTTCTCAGAGGCTGCTCACAAACAAGGTATCGTCGTTTTCCAATCCTGAGCTCTGTAACTGGCTCTTGTGTCAGCTTTTTTGGTTGAGAAACCTGACTTGCCAGTCCTTTTACACTGACATCCCAGGCCAAAACTCCAGTGTACAGTGACTTCAATCAATTTGATACGAAGCCTAAACTTGGCTTATTTCCACCTAGCTCTTAGCAACTAAGACTTGTAACTTGCAGTTGTTGATCCGGAGACGAAGCCAAAAGTTTGCAGCAATGCTTTCCATATTTCGAGGCAAACATCACTGGACTATGGTAAGCCATATGACTTATTGTATCGTCTTTTTGTTTGGTGCCTTACATTTCTTGTAGGCTTAAATGCCAGGGCCGCCGGCCGTATATTCCACAAGCTTATGACTCGTCTTGGATTCGATAGCTACTACGTCCAGGGTGGTGACTGGGGCTGCGTTGTGGTGGACCAAATGGCAGGCATGTTCCCCAAGTGGGTACAATTTACTTTTCCAAGACATCTGCGCTGCTTAGCTGTGAAGCCTTACCCAAAAGTGCCTCGAGCCAAATCCGATAACCGATTATACATAAAACAGCAACAGATGCTTGACAAAGTTCACATCCTACCGGTCAGGGTTGGTACAGTTTTTTTGGCACCTGTGAATAAAAATGTGAAGAGTTAACTGGACATTAACTAACCAGCATTTCAAGGAATGCCACGAACAATCTATTGGGAGGTTTAAAATGGGGTCCTGTTTTTGCTTGCAAATTTCCAGTCATGTCCGCGGCATCCACGTGAACACGATATTCGTCCAGCCGCCTATGAGTCAAATTATCTTGGGCAACCTGTTTCCATCCCTGGTGCTGGAGAACGAAGGCTACGCAAGGTCGCTGCCAAGCAGGGAATGGCTGAGATATGTTCTGATGGAGACAGGGTATATGCACATACAAACCACCAAGCCGGACACAGTCGGTAAGGATGCTTATAAGTTTATCAAACTCCAGTGTCGGTGTAACCTTATACTAATAACCCCATGAAGAGCATGGCCCTCTGACAGCTAATATCCACCCGACTCAACCTATACATATTATTTATCTTCAAAGTGGTCACAGTTTTCTTCAACTTACTTTAGGACAAAAGTTGTTCTTTAAAGATTCCTTAATAGTAATAATTAATAATAATTAATTCCTTTATGAAAGCGCAAATTTCATATAGATATGTTCAAATGCGCCGTACAATGAAAATATTAAGCGTGGAACAATGAATACATTTAAACATGGTAGAGCCGATGGTATATACAAGGTACCTCGGGCAGCCGCCAAACGACCCACATTCACCAACATCAGTAAAGGGGAGACAGTAAGAAGCGGATAGAGTTTTAGAGGAGGAAGGAAAACTTCAGAGGACTTGAATAATCTGGGTAAAACCCACGGAGTCAGGTAGGGACTGAAAACCCAAGTCACATGTGGGCCGGGCCGGGAATCGAACCTGGGACCACAGAGGTGGAAGGCGAGGAAAGAACTACCTTGCCAACTTGACTCCCATTCTTGAAATCTTTACTTCTTGACCACAGGTCACGCTCTGACCGACTCCCCAGTCGGACTGGCCGCCTACATCATTGAAAAGTTCTCGTCCTGGACAAACTACGACTGGCTTGACTTGGATGACGGCGGGCTCGATGCTCATTGGTCCAAAGACGATTTGTTAACTGATGTCATGATCTATTGGATGTCTGGATGCATAACGTCTTCTATGCGCCTCTACAAAGAGACCTTTCCAATTCTGAGATCGTTGGGCAAGTAAGTTCTAGTTTGCTTTGATCGGAGGAAACTTAAAATGTCAATTTGTCATAAATGTTAATAAGGTAACATGCGATAGCCCACAAAAAGTACATATTTTAAAGTACATACAGGGTTAAGCAATCCATTAAATTGTCAAAAGAACAAAAAATACACGTACGTGACACTATTAAGTGACATTATTCAATTTGTTTGTGGAGAAGACATGCCGGCATACGACTCATCAAAGCATTCGGTATAGCTTTTAGGGAGATATTATCTTTCTCATTAACGCAACAACTTTCAAACATTCTTGCAGTTTCCTAAACACCGTGCCCGCAGGTTTGGCTGATCTGCCGAACGAGGTGATGCGAGCGCAGAAGAACTGGGCGTCCAAACACTACACAGACATTGTCTCCTACAAGACTTACCCAACGGGTGGCCACTTCGCTGCCTTCGAGGTACCAGACCTACTCGCAAAGGACTTGCGGCAATTCGTGCAAAAGGTGGAACAGCGCCTGCTCAATAATTTGAAAACAAAGTAATGAAAACAAAGGAGGATGATATCCGGTATATGCTGTAGTCTTGTAAATCTACCATCTACGTCTACTTCAGCGCAGAGCATTGCACACTCACGTGCGCAATATTGACAAATGAGAAACGTGGTAACAAAAGACAATGGCTGTAGTTGCCGTATACAGGCACAGTCCATACGGTAATGTTATCGTAGTGATGCATGCATTGAAAATGTTTTCGTTTAAATTTACTTTTATACATGTCTGAATGAGATGATTATGAACGCTGAATAGTGGAGATTGTCGCCCATTATTACCATTTTGTCTTTGTACTTCTCTTGATAAATAATTACGTTTTAGTTTTTAGCTTTTTTATCTTTTAGTCTATGTAAAGTGTTTCTTATAATCTTTTATCTTTTATCATTTTATCCGGGGAGTGAGTTTAAAGGACCTTAAAGTCCTCTGGTTTGCAGTGTACCAAGCATACACATGCACATCTTGTTACTTGAAAGTAAAATTGTTTTAGCATAAGCATTTTGTCATTGATATACAGACATGACAGAGCTTCACTGGTTTTGCATATAGAGTTTGTTGCAGTAAAATCGTGTTGTGTTAATTTCCGGCCACTTCAGAATAAGTTGTACAAGATGGAATATTTTAAAGATGAATCATATTGGCAATTCACAACTTCCATTTTGTGTGAAATGTAGTTATAATGCAATCTAGAAGGCAAAACTAAATAAAGATTGCTACTGACGTCAAAAGCACGAGTTGAAGCCCTACTTCATATCAAGCAAACTGAAAACGAAAGTCGTCTGGAGAATCCAATAGACCCTTCCACTAATAAATTCTAATTTATGTGCGCATGCGCGTACATGGCATGTGGAGGCTAAAAGCTTGAACGGCCTATTGAAAATGTACACGCGTACAAATTTCAAAGTCACGGCTTCTGCACCGTTTTGCACTTTCGTCTTCGAAAACTCTCTGATATTATTATAGCTATTACTTTCTGGTCTAAAAGGATTTTAAACATGACTAAATAAAAAAAAGTCTCTGCTTTCTCCCCGAGGTCAAACGAAATTAACAGAGCTCCTTTCCGACCATGTCCAATTCAATAGGTATATATTCTTCAGGGTACTATGCACCACTCGTACTACGCTGAATCACGGGCTGAATGCAGGGTGAATTGCGGGCTAGTTTCAGGCTGTGTTAGGGTTTTTTGCCACGTCCAGGTCGACAGCGAATGTTGGATGGTACCCTAACACACTCGATTTTATAGGTCACGCAGAATGGAACCCTTATGATTTCTTTTGCACTCGTGGACTTCGAACGAACGGAATTTTTCAAGATATTATTTTGCTCTCCAAAATTACTCTCACACCAAAAATTGATATTTATAATGATTTGAGTGGGTTTTCCGAAGACGGAATTGAAAAACAAGTGCAGAAGCTGAGAAAAAAATGACGTTGAAATTTGTACCATGCATAGCCATGTACATTTTCAATGGGCAGCTAAAAGGGCTGCAATTATACGACTGTTTCATTACTTCGGGGCGAACGCGCCCGCGTGCGTGAGAGCTGTGCTTGCTCACACTTTAAGGAATAGATATGTACTTGGCCGGTCTTAAACATGCCTTTCAGACTGGCTCAGGAGAATGGACACGACCCGGCTAAGGCATTATCAGCGTTCCTTCTCCTGAGCAAGGTCCTAAACGTTAGCCAAACACATATTTATTCCCATTCATAAATACCTTTTTATTCAGCGAGTGAAAAGAAGTCAACATACGATGGATTTCCAACATTTTGTTCTAAAACTTTACTTTCATTTTCCCGAGCATCCCCGTCCATTTTATGGTATATTCCTCTTGAAAGTTGTCCAATGGAATCCCCTAAATGAACTTGGTGCACGCGTGGCCCGTCGTGTACACACTGTCTTGTATCCATGTGCAAGCGCGTGATTTACGCAGCCCTAGCCGGCATTATCACTTCTCAGTGGGCGTTAACAAATATTAATACATGGTTAGGTCGCGTGACACGTACGTTAGGAATAGAAAAATTGCCCAATAAATTTGTGATTGTGAATTAAAAGAGATCGGACAATGAGAGAGACTTGGAATTGCTTTTCCATCGACAATGTTGATCGAAAACCGTATCATATGATAAAGTTGAACTGTCCCAATTTGAACCGTAGTAAGGTCCTAATGAATTTCAGGCAGATGGCCGCGATCAGTTGGCAAGAATGACATCTTACTTACTTTACCGGTTTCTTCCCTGTTCCGGTTTCTTCCCTGTTCTTGTGCTATAAAACCCTATTACGTACGGCCACGTGATCAATAAACTTTGGGGAAACGAGAGCTGTATCATTACATCATCGAATCGCTAGATTCGTTTGCCGCCCTATCGACGCATTTTTACTCTGAGCATTCTCGTGGTGGAACTGAACTCCCAAAATGACGATTTCTTTTATAAATGCGAAAAAAAGCTGCCTCGTTGGTCATGATATAGGTAACAGTGACCGATTCCCTGTTAAATAATCATTTCATATCAAAGCAATGGGATTAATCTGTAAGAAACAATAACGATGCAGTTTTGAGATGCCAAAGAGAGCACAAATGAAAAACGTAAGGAAAGACAATGAAGTCAGTGGACTTGTTTGGTTGATGGTGCAGTGGTCTTGGATTGTTCAAAATTTTCAAGAAGATGAGGTTATCAGATCAGACTTGACCTTGATTGTTCATGAGGCTATTGTCGTTGATCTAATACGGATTAAGACTTGTTCCATTGAAGAGAAGGTTATGGAAACATTGAAGCATTTCACTTCATACACTTGCCGACAAGCTGTTCGAGGTTGTGTCCGGAAATTGGGCACAACCTCGAACAGCATGTACCGAAGGGATTTTATTCGCCTTGGCTATCATAGCTGCTTTTTGCTCCCTTGTCTGTTTCATCGACTTCTGTATAATTTCAAATTATTATAACCTGTTCAATTACTCCCCACTTTTCCGCACCCCCCCCTCGATTTTTCTGGCACAAAATTACGCCACTGATAGTGGGCCAGCGAATTAATCCAATAAAGTGGGTCAAAAAAAACTGCTGTCGATTTTTCTGCTGTCATTCACACATTGTGGGACACACCAACGCAGCTTAGAGTGAAGTGCACGTGCGCTTTGCATGCTCGAGCTCTGCACGGCCCACACACACCGCTGCTCTTTACATGCACATGCTTGTAGTGCCTCGCTTTCATTCATAAATGGCGAATCTGTGCAAAAAGCGAATGCAACCTAACTTTACGAAAGTCTCTCTTTTTTTTGGGGGGGGGACCTGTTATCCTGCAGCTTCCTACATTGTTTTGGACACCAGCATGCCGTTCCTTTATGAGACGCTCTGCAGATAGTAGATTCCAAAATACAGGGTTGATAGGCTATCCATTCAGTCACACACCGTGAAAGCGATAGACTGCAGTTGGACTCCATGTACATATTTTAGCTTTGAAAAAAGTCTGAGAATTCCTAATTGTCTGGCTTGAGTTTTCCTGTTTCGTTGGTAAACAGACGATTCCAGCTCCTGGTAACACGTGACGCAAGCTGATGGTAACATGCTGTGGCGCCGGGGTGTCTACATAGTTGACTATGCGACTGACATTTAACTATTAGGCTGATCACAGTTGGAATATGACATGGCCTTATTCCACAAATATATATGTTAATATCGCACAAGGGTAAGTGTTTGGTGCCCCGCCACACGTAAGGGGGGGAGGGGAGTTAGTTAATGAACGGTGGACTGTATAGACTAAGCATAGGGGCTGTTTGGTAGAAATGATACCACCGATCTGCGATTAAGTAATTGATTCTAATGACAACAGAGTTTTACAATTAATGCAATACGTCATAATAAATCTTGATAATCCCACATTGGAAAGTTTTGACAATTGTATAAATAATTTAATCTAACTCAAAGCCTCAAGGAGATGAAATATGTACAAATGACCCTCACTTTTAATGATCCTCGCGTGATCGAATGCACTACAACTTACGATGAAAGTGATACTCACGTGGTCAACTGCACCACAAGCTGGTTATATACTTCGCGTTAAAATATACACAGAATAACACGGGGTCAATTAGCAGGCATATTTGACCGCTCATTACTTACTTTGTGCGCATGTGGATTTTAAATGCACTAAAGCCAGAAGCCATCAAAATGGCTTTCGACTCAGGCAGGTTGACCCGAAAAGTTGATTAACAATCACGCTCAGATATCGGTGTTTATCACTCATTTCCATGCATACCGATTAGAATTAAAACACTTAAAGTCTCTTTTGCTAACTTGCACACTATAAAAATCCATTTTCTGCAAAATTTTGGCCTGTACTTATCACGTACCTCCAAAGTAACAGATTCAGAATTGGGAAGGGAAGCCAATATTTTAGAAAGTATTTTTTTCAGTTTTGTTGACTTATCCTGACATGCCTCTACTTGTGAAAGGTGAGGAATATCATGAACGCTCTAATGAGTAAGTATCGTGCAAGAAGGGAACTGTATGAATGAGAACGGAAAGTTTTAGTTTTTGCCTTGAAGTTGGGCAATTTGACGTGATTCTGTAAAAGTGAATTCGTACCCAAACTCACTCGTGTCCAGATTGGATGTGCGTGTACCTTTACGCCATGCTCAACTCCGGACATCTCATTTTGGATCTGCATGAAAATCGAAGCGCATTTCAAACAAATAACTCACAATCTTGATAATTGATAAAAACGATTCATCAGTCTTTAAAACAGTATCATGGATGTTCTGAGAGAAATTTGACAAAAGTGTTTAGGCAAATTGGCCACTGAGTAAGGTGAAAAACACGAAAAAGGATAAATTAAAATGGGTCGAAATGAAAAACGAGGTGAATTTCAAAGAAAAGGTTTTCTTCCTAGAAGTAATAAACCTTTATGTTTGTAACAGTCGTTAGTCTTTCCTCGAAGTGCCTGCAACCAATCAACGCGACCAGAGCCCAGGCCTAGGGCAATGTGCGCATCCTATTGGTTGACATGCGCCATGCATAATAATGTTGACCTAGACGTGCATGAATTATTAATAGCCCAGATACTGACACAAATCTATATCTACCCTGTTCGGCCGCAATACGTATACGGTTTCGGCCAAGATATTTCGTGGAATCAAATTCTGCAATACTTTGGCGGCGCAGTTTCGGCTCATCATACAGCAGCGTTAAATATAGTGACAGGGGTCAACTCAAAAATTATCGAAGCGGGAACGTGCACTGCAAGGACCTTTGCTATGAGAGAATCGCGGAAAGGGCATTGACTTGATACGTCGTTAATCATTATAGACTTCCTTGCTGAGTCACGTTGCGTTGTTGTTGTATATGCTGGTAGTCGAATCCAGGGATATGAGTATGAACAGGCTGAACTGGAGTTCAGCACGATGAAGCACGATGGGAGCAGAGTGCACGATGGGAGCAGACTACAAACAGCACAAATCATTCACGAAGGAAAGTCTGAAACCTGATCTCCAATCGAGGTAATTGTTCCACGACTACTATTCACGTGTTTGCCTGACTTGTGGTAAGTCTTCTCTTATCGTGTTCAAACTATGATTGTCGGCCAAAGGGTAGAGCCCTTTTTTACCCGTAAAACTTTACTAGCCTATCATACCATTAGCGTCTCACCATTTCAGCTTTCTGCACAGCACGAGGTAGGTTCCACTCTTCTTTCTCTTGCGCTTATAGCTCCTCCTTACAATAGAAGTACAAGATATTTGTAAGCTGAAATGAGCATTACGTGGGGCCAGAATAGTGGGAAACCACTGCAGTTTGGAAAACTATTTCTTAAACATCGCGCATAAAACGGTTTACTACACCAGTCACCGTATTCCTTCCAGGAAGCAGTTAGGTGGGCCGAAAATAAAAGTGTACGGTTAGACCTTCTGAGGACATGCATTATTGTAGTGCGTTGAATAATTTGAATATTGATTTAATACTACTTTTGTGCAAATGCATCAAAGATGCTTGCAATAGTTAGGTCAGCCTACACACGTATGCCATCAAGTGCGAACATATTTACCGCAGGTAAAAAAAACCGAAAGAACCGATTTCTGTTGATTCTGGGATCTCCTCAAGTACTCATTACGGAAATTTGAATCCGCATGAAAAACGAACAGCATCTCAGACAAATTAATGGCTCTTGATCTCGAAAAAATGAGCTGATAGATACAAGAAATTTATCAGTCTTCCAGACAGTATCATCGGTGATCTGAGGGGAATTCGACAAAAGTGTGAAAATTTGGCTTTAAGTATGGCGGAAAATGACGAAAATGGGTCCGAATTAAGCGAAGTGAATTTCAAAAAAGGTTTTCTTCCTAGACGTAAGAACGTTTTTGTACATAAGAGTCACTAGTCTTTTATGTGGCATTAAAGTTATTTGAAGGTAAACTCGGCAAACTTGTGAAAATTAGACGCAAAGTTAGGTAAAAAAAAAGAAATAATTTTTCATAATTACACTTTGTTGTAAAATTGACATTTTCCACTTTTGTTGATTATTTTTCGGCAATCTTTCTTACCAGAAGCTATTAAATATCACCATTTGATAGACTCTTGGCAATTTATTCACACACGAGGTCTTCAAGGGAAATAGCAGTACAAATCCCTCACATGGGTCACCACCGATACGCGTCGTCTGCTAGAACAATTTTCAGGCCGACGGCCATTACGTCATTATTGAGCATGCGCGGATACACAAACTAAATGCATGCACAGTCTACGGGGGCCGAACTCACATGGGGAGTATGCAGCTCGTATGCAGCTCGATAGAGGCCATGTCAAGCGGAAACGGCTTGTCAAACAATAAACATTTTCTCTCGCAGCATCTCTTTTAACCTCTAGGTATAGAAAGACACATAATGTAGGGTAAAATGATGCCCAAGCATACCCAGCACTTAATTTGAACCCCGAACATAATGGCGATGAGTTTTATTTCCAAACCAGTTGATCACATTTCCCATCTCGCCAGCATTATCTTGAATATTTTCTGCAGGTCTATAGAGTCTGTTTCTCAGTAGTGCTGGCGGGTGATACTTTAGAGTTTTTCACAATTTCACCATTGTTTATTTGAGAGGGATGCATAATTTGGTAAAGAGTGAGCTTTAAGCAGGTCTCTTCAGTTGATTGAAAGTGTGTGTATTTCATTTTGTACCTTTATTCCATACACAGTATAATGGTGTAAAAAATCAAGCATCCCCTTAATTAAAATGTTTAAAGGCACTGACGTCAGTAGTGTTCGCCGGTTTTTTTTAATTAATTGATAAATTTAAAATAGAAATTAACGGCCAACTGCAATTAGCACCTCCTGTCTAATCCTACCTCTCTTCATGCCAAACAACTTGGTTTAGTCACTGTAAACGTGGGGGCTTCCCTTCAGCCGGGAAAAAAATATACTCCAGCTGGAGTCTGGCCAATTCCCATAAGAATGTTTACAAACATCTTCAAGATGGCAGACATCAACGATTATATACATCAACGGCTGCCTGGCTTACCCAGGCCCTGCCTGAGACCCTTAAACAACCTTCCGAAGGTTGTTGGGCCTCTTTGAAGCTTTGTGGCCTTCCAGAAGGCACGCACCTGGGTAAATAGCAAAGCCAAAGGCTATTTCGTGTGGCTTGTTACCCTTTGGAGCTGTCATGTTTTTTACTACCATGTCATTTCCCGTTCATGGTTACTGAAAGATAGAACTGCATAAGGGTCAAAGCTCACTATTTTTTCGGCTGAGGGTGCAGAGGACATCCATGTAGGAACTTAAAACCATTTAGAACAAAATTGGTGTTCATAAAATCAGTAATAACGGGATTATAAGACCGGTATCCACAAAATCCCCACATAAAGACTTAATAGGAAAAGAAACATGTATGAAGCGCAGGGTTTCCCCAAACGACATCGCGCCAAAACGAGGGATACGAAGTTTAGTGAGCACTGTTGGTATATACGGGATGTTAACCTTACGTCGCTTTTTGCTTGTTAGTATTATCCCAAAAATGATTGGTAGGCCCATAGAGCTACCTGTTGGCACATTGAGTAAAGATACTGACCTTTGACCGACGGTTAATTATTTAATCATTGTGTAAACACAGACACCAGACACTGTTGATTTTTCTTTTCAGTTCTTATACCAGTCTAAATTGAATGGATGCCCATGTGGTTTATGTGTACGTTGTGAACTTTAAACCCCACGGATGCGACTGGGGAGATTTCAAAGACAAATCTGTCCTATTCCGTGATAAAATGAGGGACAAGATTTAAGTTGGCACTTTTGTTGTACTGGATAATAATTCTGCCCAGTTCCCAGTCGCTTGTGCATGTACTAATTACTATTAATGGAAGGTACATATCTCGTTTTCTTACGATTTTGGTTGATTCGGAGATGTGCGTGGTATCAGGTAGAGCAGTAATTTCATTTTCTCTGGGAGAAATAATTATTCGTAATTTACATACAGCAAAAAATGTTATTTAGGTTGTACTCCTATTGGTAAAAAGTTATTCATTGGTCATAGTAGAGGCACTTAACTGGGGATAGGCTTGGGTCAGAGGGTGAATTTGTCTACTCGAAAAGCGACTGTACAGCGTATAAACTTTAGAGTGTGATTCCCGAAACCATGGAAGTAGGAAAAGCTCTTGAACTATCTTCTTTAATTTGTGACTTGTGGTTCTCTCATGCTCAATGTCGGTTTTTTTGTCACGGGAAAGCCTGTTCCATGTTCCGACATTCCAGTGCAGGGTCCATTTAGAGCCCTATAAAAACCTGTGTTATGGCTGTTGTGTTGAAATAAAACAACCGTTTTGTTGTGCTTTCTAGATCGTGTTCCTGAGTTTAAAGGTGCCCTGGTACTCGCGGTGAAACCAGTTGTCAACTTTCATCATGGGATGGAAACTAGCGGCCATCGTACTCCTTCTAGGGCTAGGCATCGCCTACATGAGTGGTCTCTTTAGCTCGCCACCTGATCCGCCAGAAATTGGCGATGGATGGTGGGGACGAGGTGACAAGCCTAAGAAAGAGGAGAATACGTCAGTTAATAGATTTAACATTCATTTCCCAGACGCGGACTTGGCAAATCTGAAAGGTGCGATGTCAGTCTTTGTTTTTAGTACCAGATTGAACACAGTCAAGGCCTGTGTGGCTAACGTAGTCTCAGTATAATAAAAAAGATCTTGAGGAATGAGATATGCACAAAATCCCTCTCTCTTTTTGGAGGGGAGGAGGTTAAAGGGGCAAGGTGGGGAAAAGGTGGATTGATTGGTACTTAGGACCGCAAGGGAAAAGGGAAGCCTTGTTAAGGTGGGTACGAGGCTATTGATTGTGACTGACGCCATCTTTCGTAGTTCGTTTTAAAAGTTTTTCTTTTTCTGTAATATATGCGTTGGGTTTTCACTTCTCCCATTCACAGAGCGCCTCAGGGTAACTCGATGGTTCGAGAGCGTTGAAGGCACCAAGTTTCACTTCGGTATCAAGCCGGAGTATATGAAGAAAATAGCGGACTACTGGCTGAACAAATATGAGTGAGTCACACGACTGGAAAGTTGGGGGGTAGAGGCAGGTCGCTCCGCAAATAGCCCTTTGCAATATATCAAAAGTCGTTTTCTTTTCTGCATCTGAAGTAATGCCGGCACGCCCAGGTATCAACACTTAATGTAGGCCTATTTTACTTCCACTACATCCTATGCCCTAAAAGGTCACGAGCACTTTCAAATTTCAGTTCCGTTTCTAAAATGCAACAAATACAACTAAATCAAACGAGCATTAGCCCGTCCTTTGTTCTTTGGTCAACGTTTTAAGGCTTTCCCGTGCTATTTTTCACCAGTAAATCGATGTGTATTTTATTTAGTATCTTAATTCAGGGAATGGTGTACTTTTGGCCAATGGATTTTACCCTGCACGTGCAGTGTTCTAAAGAAAAAAATTCGTTTCAATTCAACAGCTGGCGCAAAAAAGAGCAAGAGCTGAACCAGTATCAAAGTTACAAGACAAAAATCGAGGGAATCGACATCCACTTCGTGCGAGCCGTGCCGAGACTGAAAGTGGGACAGAAGGCTAAGCCCATTCTAATGGTCCACGGCTGGCCCGGCTCCTTCTACGAGTTCTACAAGGTAAAATGGAGACAGTTCACCATGAACATATCACAGCAATAGGAAACTTCTGGACGCTTGGGCTGAGTTCGGGCGGCTTGTTCCCGTATGTTCACGAAGAGCTCGATTTGTTATTCGTGGGTCGGCTGCTCGAACGCCGGGAACAAACAGCCGATTATCACAGGCAACATGTAGCATGGCGGCGTCCATGTACGTTATTCGAGACTTAAGGTTTGGATGGGCAGACGTCTTTTCTATATAAACAGGAACATTCATTTCTGTGTTTCGGAAAATAATTAATGTTAATTTTGCAAAACTTCCCATTGTCTACATGGTCTATGGCTTTGGAAGCCATCTCTCTACTTTTTGCAGCTGTTCAAAAATCAAAATCTCACGAGTTTTTCCGTGTGTTCCTGTAAAACCCTAACGAGGAGGTGGTGCATGATCTTGTTCCGAGAATAGTGTTCTTGAGTCGTGTTCCCGGAGTTCGATCGCGAGAACAAGAAACCCGTGTCAAGAACAGGCCGCCCGAACTCGACCTTGGTGGCGGCTAACATACCGGTCCTCTTCACCAGTTCTGAGCATGCACGTGTTGTTCTTAGCAAGTGTGCAGGGTTCTGAGCACGCGCATTACTGTGGGAAAGAACCGGTATGTCTGCTGCCACCAGCGTCTCAAAGTCTTCCATTTGAAATGAACCAGAAATGAATCTTCGGACATGAATTGAGTTGTAAATTGTGAGGTTTTGTGTATCTACGTTTTCGGTTCTACTACTCGTGTTGACTCCCAAGCACACTTTACACTCAGACCAAAGTATACCTGTGTCTTAAATAGGAAACCAAGATAAGTTTGCTTATTTGTTGAATGTGGCTTATTATTTGGGTAAATGGTAACCATCATCAGTTTCATTATGGTGTCCTCTGTATGACACCAAGAAATCCAAATTTCCGTAGTAGATGACTAAGCATGAAGTCGTTTTATGGACCAAGTCAGAAAATTTATGGCCTTGCACCCAATAGCTATTTTGGTGTGGTGCTATTTTAAAGTGACTTCTTGTCAGAATTACGTAATTTTTGGTACAATCTCAAAAAGGCATGATATCCATTTAAAAAGAAGTTCGCGTTGAAAGACGTGGGGGGCATGTTGAAGGACACTGGGATTAGGCTGATGCAGGAATAAGCCCCTTACTGTGGTTGCCTTTAAATTAATGAGTTTGGGAGTGTACTTAATGCTTCAAGTTGTGCAAACCTGTGATGCATCTGGTGTAAAGCCATTTCTGACACGGTCCATTGAATCACTTCACGTTCAGTAATGTGTGACGGAAATGTGGATTTGTTAGTGTGATACAAAAGAGGATATTATATTGAAACAGATTATATTGACCATTTCCAACAATAATCAGTCACATGAAAAACAGATCAATTAATCTCGAGATTAAGTGCTGTCAGTTTCCATTTTAAGACACCCTGTAGAGTATCCAAGTGAATACGTCACGCACGCACACATTTATGTGTGTAAAAGGCTTTAGCATGCGAACCAGCGCGTGAACTAACACGTTCGCGTACTCCATTGGTTTGCACTACACTTCCTGGTTCAAATTTGCGTCACGCTTCGGTACTCTATAATCCTGCCAGACTAAAAGGTATAGGGCCTACTCTTGCTGACTCGCAGGTCATACTCTTAATTTGTTCGTGCGCTCGATCAAGAGAATACTCGTCTTAACAAGGTACGAGTAGCATATGTTCGTGGGCACGCGTACCATTGCGGTAATTTCAAGAAGGCTGGTCATACGAGGACAAAACATGCATGCCAGCCACGCTGAGCTGACAGGGGAGACACTGAGCGCGTATTGGTGTTCGCAATACGCGCTCAATGTCTTTAATACGCGCCCACTACAGCACTACGCAAAGCTCAAATTTACGCTGCCCTTGTCTCATGTTCCCTTGTTGAGATAATTCCCATGCTGATCGACCCCACTCGTCATGGAGGGACCGAGGATGATATCTTCGAGGTCATTGTTCCTTCTTTGCCTGGTTATGGCTTCTCTGAGGCTGCTCACAAACAAGGTATCGTCGTTTTACAACCCTGAGCTCTGTAACTGGCTCTTGTGTCAGCTTTTTTGGTTGAGAAACCTGACTTGCCAGTCCTTTTATACTGACATCCCAGGTCAAACGTCCAGTATACAGTGACATTTATTTGCTACGAAGTTTAAACGTGGATTTTTTTCCAATGGGGATCTGAGCAGCAAAGGCTTCTCATTTGCGATTACCGAAAAAGCCAAAAGTTTGCAGTGATGCCTTTCATATTTCGAAGTGAGCTTATGGTTGTAACAAAGCCGTACATGACTCATTGTGTCGTCTTTTTGTTGGGTACTTTACATTATTTTCTTTGTAGGTTTAAATGCCAGGGCCGCCGGCCGTATATTCCACAAGCTTATGACCCGTCTTGGATTCGACAGCTACTACGTCCAGGGTGGTGACTGGGGCGCTATGGTAACGGACCAAATGGCAGGCATGTTCCCAAGGTGGGTACAATTTGCAATGCAAAGCATTTATGAAGATGAACAAAAAAAATTGGCTCGAGCGGGATTTGAACCTGCAACCCCCGGCATACCGTACCGGTGTAATACCAACCTAGTTATCCAGCCCTACGTTGGTGGCTCAAATATCATTGAAAATATGAGGAATTAACTATACAGAGGATTAGGGAGCAGGCATTGCAACGAATAACACAATCTCTAGATCGGTATTATATTTAAAATGGGGCCCCATTTTTACTTGTAACATTGCAGTCACGTCCGCGGCATCCATGTGAACATGATAGTCACCCAGCCGCCTGTGAGTCAGATGATCCTGGGCAGCCTGTTCCCCTCCCTGGTACTGGAGAGCGAAGGATACGCCAGGTCGCTGCCGAGCTGGGAATACCTGAAATTTTGGCTGAAGGAGACAGGGTATGCGCATATACAAGGCACCAAGCCGGACACAGTCGGTAAGGAGGCCACAAGCTTATCAGATACAAGTGTCCATGCAGCATCTAACCTTTATCAGTGAAGAGCATGGCCCATGTACTTTTCACCAGATTCAACCTCGTGCCAGATTATTTACCCTCAAAGTGTTCTCACTTTTCTTCAACTGGCTTTGGGACAAAAGCTGCCCATTGTAACTTTCACCTCTTGACCACAGGTCACGCCCTGACCGATTCCCCAGTCGGACTAGCCGCCTACATCATCGAAAAGTTCTCGTCCTGGACAAATTACGCCTGGCTTGACTTTGATGACGGCGGGCTCGATGCTCATTGGTCCAAAGACGACCTGTTAACTAATGTCATGATTTATTGGGTTTCTGGATGTATTACGTCCTCCATGCGCTTGTACAAAGAGACGATACAGTTTTCTGGCTCGCTCAGCAAGTAAGTTTTCCTTTGTTTTGGTTGGGTGAAAGTTAAAATCGTCAATGCCATGAACACTAATAATGAGGTAACCTGTGATAGACCACAGAAAGTATACTTTTGAAGGTCATTAGATACATTACATAGTCACCATAACATAAAATGCATGACACACATGTACAGGTAATGACATAGGGGATGTCTTCAAATTTATATGGCGACATGATTTGCCTTCATCCGTTTCCAATTAACCAGTACAGCTTTTAGGGAGATAGCATCTTTTTTATTCACGCAACGGGCTTCTAACATTATTTGCAGATTCTTAAACACCGTGCCCGCCGGTTTGGCGGATCTGCCGAACGAGTTGACGCGAGCACAGAAAAACTGGGCGTCCCAACACTACACAGATATTGTCTCCTACATGACTTACCCAACGGGTGGCCACTTCGCTGCCTTCGAGGTACCAGACCTACTCGCCAAGGACTTGCGGCAATTCGTGCAAAAGGTGGAACATCGTCTTCTTAACAAACCAAAGTAATCGGTGGTGTGAATGATAGAGTCTTTTTATTGGAATACTGGGAAGGCAGGGTGATATCACATGCTACCATCTTTCTTTATACACACAAACGTAAAGCGCGCTCACTTACGGGCGCAGTACTGACTAACCAGAAATGCGCCCAATAAAGCGAATGAACACGGAATACACTGGGGGTAGTTCCAAGATACGAGCAAGTTTTGCTCTTGCCACCTTCTTGATGACTTTTATTTTGGTATTCTTCAAGCGACTTTGGAAAAGATTTAGTTTTAAAAAAGGCTCTTTAAGATTTACGCCATTTTGCAATAATTCATCGCAGTGTGCAAAATTATTCCCCCTAACCTTAAGGGAGTATGCACAATCGTATTGATATTGGACGAGTATTAGGGTGAATGAATGAAACCTCTGTTTATCGTTATCAACAATGAGTGAAGATGTTTGTCAAAGTGACGATTAAAGTGCGACTTATAAAAACGAGTTAAACTTATGCTCATCGCTGTCAACAATGAGGAAAGGGCTTGTTCAAATGAAGTGTAACGTTCAGATCGTGTGGGTTGAGATGCTGATAGAGGCAGGGAGCTTCACCCTTTTTTGTTCATGTATGAATTGGTTACAGATATTTCAAGGCCTTAATTAGAGAAGTGTGGCATCTTCATACAAGCAGAAAGCTTTACACCAGCTTAGTTTTTCAGCATCATGCTGACAAGATTTACCTGGCTGCTAGTTGCAATTGTTTTCGTTTATGCTAGGTTTGATGCTTTGCCGCAGCGTTCAGCAGTTATTTTTTTTCGCCGTCAGCTCTTAATTAAATTTATGGGATTACAGATTCGTGCGTATTGGGTATACAGGTTGTGGTAACAGATGTGTCTATGGCAATGGATTCAGCTGCTGTAATAAAGCCTGACGTATTATAACTGACACTGCTGAAGTTGTCATATGCAGACACCATATGCAGCAAGGTATGAGACAGAGAGACCCCCCCCCTGCTTTGTGTTGGTCATTGTCATGCAGGACTCTGGGGAATTCCTTTCAGACATCTTGGGGGGATGTGTTAAGTAACAATAGTCTGGAATGTGTATAGGGATTGGACATGTTGGGGGGTACCCCTCTGTCTCATTTCTTGCTGGATATAGCAGACACAGCTCATGCGCTGATTTATCATCGAGTGATGCATGTATTGACTAATTTTTCGTTTAAAATCTTTTATACATCGCGAATAAAAAACACAATGAATGTTGCAAATGTGTAAGTTGTCATCCGTAATGATCATTTTGTCACCATGCTTCAATCAATTGTACATGCATTATGTTCATGTTCTGAGTGACTTTTTCACTGCTCTATAAAAAACTGTAACCTCCATCTAAAGCCCTCAGTAGTAAATGGTTCATCGCAACTCCAGTCCAAGCAGATATTATAGTTGTTTTTGCAGTATGTCAGTGATGCTGGAGGGAGGGAAAGGCAATATTTCAAAGAAACGAACGCGAGATTCTAAACACATACACATTTTGTTCAGAATGTGTGAGCGTGCTGTACCGCGCTTTTCTCCCAGATTCCCGAAGTGAAATTCAGCCAGCACTTTCCAATACCCTTGAATGAATTTCATCACTGTAAGATTTCACACATTGATTGGCCAGGAGAGCATAACCGTTTGGATAATTAATACACAAGTTGAGCCTTGTGGAACTTTCGACAGTCCAATCTAAGCCCGGTGTCTAATTGCACATTGGTTATCGATCTTGGAATGCGTGTACTTTTTATTTCTTTTGTAAGGAGCTCTGGAAGTGCCATTCGACTTGTCGAGATCCTGACATATTTTATCTCAGGATGATGACATATTACGGGCAATATGGCGAGACCATGAGATGTTTTATCGTAGGATGAAGACATCCTGTAATGGAAATGACAACATCCCGCGATAATTTATGATGACATCCTAAAAGATGGATGACAGCATAATGAGTTAATTTATCATGGGATGACAACATCGTAAAAGTGATATAATGATATTCTTTATCAATGGGTGCCTTGACAAACGACCTCGAAAACAGGTTGCCTGAGATGGTAAAGTTTTCAAAGCATTGTCCTGTTGCCATGATTTTATTTAGATGATGTCTCACCGCCTGTTACAAGTTGTTAAGTAGACATCACACTTGGTGGATGTCTCTGGATGATGACACCCTGAGCTAATGATTATCGTCATTATCTGAGGATGTTATCATCCAACTTTTACGATGTCATCATCCTATGATAAATTATCTCAGGATGTCGACATCTTGCCTTTATTATGTCGTCATCCCGAGAAAAACATGTCAGGATCTTCCAGGCACTCCCAGAGCTCCGTTCTTTTGTCACCCAACTCTATAGAATATACTTGGATTAGTAAATCACACAGTCGAAGGTTCACAAAGGACACTACTGTTAGTAAAAAGAGAGAGAGAAAAAATGAAAAGACTTAAAGTACAGCTTGAGTGTAAACTATTCAAGATGGTCAATACGATCAACCTTGCTCCCATGGTGTCGAGCAGCGCGCCCCAACCCCCTCTTACTCTGAAATTGGATCATTTGCATCTACATGCACAAAAAATTAGATACATATGAGGAACAAGAATAGTAGGCCTATGCTGTCTGACCGCGTTTCGATCAGCGTTTGTGTTAGCATGTGGTATTTGGTATTGATTAAGGATTAATCTTTGTGCTGTTTTCATCGGGAAGGATAGGTTTTTCAAACATAAAAAAAGTTACATCTCATTCAACCAATGCACATTTTCGAATTATAATCAGTGGACATGATACTGTTGGCCGGCAATGATTCACAGCAAAGATGAAAAACGTGTAATGCACAATGAAATTATAAACATTAGATGCACTAGGTGAATCGTTTCCCAGCTGCTTCTGCATGGAATCAGGATACAGGAAGAACGCCTCCTCTCCAGTGGTTACCATTGGAAACTTGCTGGAAATAAAATAACCACTTGGGACAAGGTTCGAATACGGCGGAAGGAAACATGGTTCAGCCGGCAGTAGTCGTGGAGGACAGTCGCAGGATCAGGCCAGCGTTGCGGCGTCTTCTAATCGCTCTGAGCGCAGTGCATGTGAGTTATTTTTCGCAGAGTAGAACACATTCTCAAGGAATGAAGATACCCAACTCGAAAATAACTCCACGTCTTGCAAGATTCTCTGTGATTTATGGTAACACTGGAGGGTTAGGGCTAGTATAACTTGAGGGGATGAGGTTTAGCTTGGATTTTTGCCTTGTTTAATGATATGCATTTATGATGTGAAACGTTATTAAAGTCTTCGTTCAATGCCAACTGGGAAATGAGATAAATAATTGAAGAATGTGCCTGAATTGCAAAAGCTCAGGCATACTCAACGGGGTCACTTGTTAGCTGTATCTTTTGAATGAATTGAAACCGAAAGGGTTTGTTTCCCCTCGACCGTATCGCTCGAACCATGCCATCGAATTCCTTCCTATATGCTTGAAATATTTTTCTTCAAGCCATTGCTCTGTTCCTTAACTCAGACGAATGAACCAGATGAACAAAGGAATGTAGTAATGGGCTCCGAGCACGAACAAGAGAGGGTGTAACGGAGGCACCTTGAATAGGAACTTTACTTCACTGGTTCAATAACGGCTATGAGATGCAAGCGCTACGTTTGCGTCGTTACCAACAAAACGAACACTACCCACCGGCATGGCTCTTTTCAACCAATGAGGGGGTGCTTCTGCTCAAAGCGGAAAGGCGATTTATCTTTGAAAATGCGGAGTGGAGGCAGGAAGGTGTATCACATTCGCACAACTTAGACGCATTCACATATAGACTTTCCATCTACGCAACATGTATTATCACATTTTACGAGCGTCTGAGGTCAAATTATTGGTAAGAGCATGCAGGTGGTTAGAGGTAAGCTAGCTGTGTGAGTATTTGGGAAGGGGGAGGCGGAAAAGGTCTGACTGTACAGGAAATGTGCCACCAATTTGTGGACATATTCTTCATGGACCCAGGGATCCAAGCATGCATGCATCATGACGAGTCACGGACTCCATATTCAAAGAAATCTGGACCTGCAATGCCCTTAAATTAATCAGCTGTAGCCTTGATCAAGCTTTGGAGCCACGGAGCGCGATACCCCCGAAAGTAAATTTAATGGGTTTTTTGTTTTGTGTTGATATTTGGTTCTCGTGCGCAAGAGACACCAAAACAAAACGAAAACCATCACCAATACCAAAACCACATTTCCTGTATGACTGTTCCACTGGTAATTGTGTCCCCCAGGACACATTCAATGGGTCACAACACCGTATGCGTGTTGGTAAATGTATCTGGGGGGGGACATAATGTACTACAGGTAAACATGTCCCCCGAACAACGTTAACCGTGCCCCTCTGGAAAAATGTTCCCCGTGCAAGGACACAAGTCTAGCAACCAGACTGTGTATCATTTGATTTCAATTTTTTTTTTCACTCAGCGTTTAGACGGACACCGTGCTCTCTCTTGAATGCCTGTTTTCATGACGATCGAGTTGTGCGCACTTACTGTATCATAATGTTCTTGGAATGAAGGCTGCGAGCAGGATGGATTTTCTGCTCAATTTACGTTAAATATTAGGAAATGTTGCTGAGGGATTGCACCCTTCTTGTCAGGTGTTGTAGAGAGATACTGTACTGTCGACCGTAAACAGGGTGTTTATCAAAAGGGAAGGAAGAAATGTCGAAGGTGCTGCTGAATTAAACGGTAAATCAGAATCTACCTTTATGTATTATAAATTATTCCAACGAATGTTTTTTCCTTTTTATACGCACTATCCATGCCAGAAACCATAGAAAATTTATTAAAACATCAGCCGAATTTGGTAATTAAAAAGGCTTTACCTGTTGATGCGCATTGCTCACTCAATCGTGCTTACTCATTCGCGATTCCAAAGAATCAAATACGGCGTCAATGGAAAGCTTATAAACTACCCTTTCAGATGCAACTAATACAGTGTTTAGCTCCCATAACTCTATCGTATTCAAATCTATGATATTGGGATTGCAGTGTTTGATGCACCCTTTACGCTGCAAAGCGACGGGGATAAGCATTCGATTTCTTCAGATTCCTTTGATGAGAACAATCTAGTGGGTAACGTCAGTAGCACTGATTCAGAAGCAGTTTTCTGCTTTTCGGTAGAAGACGCAGCTAGTGTGATTGCCAGCAACGCTTGTCTGGCAGATTTGACAAGACAGCAGAACATTGAGTGATGTGTTACGTTACATTTTTTTCAGTATGCCTTCCTTTAGTGCAGCTTGCAATAAAAAAATTGAATCATGCAAAATGCTGAAATGCATTGTACCTGGAAACCTGCAATTCATGTCTTAATGACAGCATTTTGAGCCGTTATACCGGCTTACATGTGGACCAGTCTCGGTGCCAGGGTATACACATACCGTATAGTGCTCTATCTCAGCATGTCACAATGCAGCGTGTCTACAGTCGGGAGCGTCGTTGGCCTGGCGGGCCGTTATGGCTCTTGTCAGTCTGGGGCAATTTGCTTACGTGTGCCAAAGAAAAGTAGTGCCATACATGCACTGCCTGACTACACATCAAACTAATGAACACACTGCAACTGTAATTTCTTTGTTTGGGATGCCAAACCTGTATGAAGGAAATTTACTGAAATGATGTTTTGAAACGATCTGAACGTCCTGACTGTCTCAAGAAAGATGCTGTCCAGAAATTGGGCTCGTTATTGGACGGCAGGCTGGTTTGATATCATCAGTAGTGCGTCCATGCAAGCTTAGGCCCAAGACAAATCCCGAGGCATTAAGTCTTACGTCATGATGAGGGATGGATATCTTCCGGCACACTCTCGATTCTCAATTCCGTGACTTGTGTTGTAACTCATAGATGAACTCAGGGTGGTACATTGCACGTATACCAGCCCGTTGCCAGCCGGCGAGCCGTGTGGGAAAACGGCTGCAAGAAAGGCCCTGTCGCGGAGCAATTTTTAAAGAACGCGCAAGAACTACTCCCACGTGTCACGTCATAATTTTGGCCGATTTACATGCTGCCCTCAACGATGATATTTCGACACTTGACGACTTTTATGAAAATCAAGCCTGGACAACAAAGACCTAATAATCGTGTTTAAAATAACCGAATAGTAAGATTCATTTTTATTTTCACTTAAACATGTTTTCGGTTAGATAATATGGTGCAAATATTTTCCATCGTTGAACGACATCTTTAAACTACTTATTTAAATGTAAAGGGTTATGAGGATGATACATTTGGTTTGAGAAGTTTAATGTCTAGTAACAATTCACGTACCTTTCTTTTAGCGTTAATTTTCCAAATTGTATGTTTTTCCCAACGCAACCATGGGTTCGAAGTCAATAGTGAGCGGGTGCCTCGGTTCAGGGCTAGTAGTGTACATGAGCGGCATCTTTAGCTCACCTCTGAGTACGCGTGGGCTTGAGGTGATAAACTTCACGCACGAGATAAAAATACGTCAATTAGGTTGTTTGAGATTCACCACATAATTATTTCCTTTTATGGGTTTGCTCCCTTGTACAGATGATATTTTATCTCTATCGATACCGCACAAACGGTTTTCACAGCCAATTAGATCAGCCAATTAAGTTATGAAGAAAAGGTCTAGTATATGACCCTTTAGTTCTCACTTTCTCTTGTTACTTATTTAGATCTTTTGGGGAAAACCCAGTGGTTCGAAAGCAAAGAAGAAACCAAGTTTCGATACGTCGTCAGACTAAAATACTTAAAGACGGTCGTCGAGCACTTGCTCAATAAATTTGAGTAAGATTCCATCCTCTTCACAAAATATAGATTCTTTCTTAATTAAAGTTCAAGTTGTGCGTTGGTCATCAATTTGGTATTAACCTTTCGTTGAATTTCAATACATGTTCAATTGAACATCAAGTTGACGGAAAGAGGAAAAGAACTGAACAAGTGTTCAAACTACAAGTTAAAATTCCTGTCTTCTGACGACGGACAGAGCACACACTGTCTGAAACGCTGAGGTAAAAGTTCTTTTTAGAACCGCACATACATGTCCTCACAAAATAGATTTCCAATGGTGTCTCCGCAAACCCTCTACAAAATAAGACTAATATTGAGGCAATCGATATCCATGTGCCGGCACTGAAGCCCGGACAGACGGCTGAGCATATCCTGATGGTTCACGGCTGTATGGCCAGGCTCTTTCTTCGAATTCTACGAGGTAATTCCAAACAATTTTTAACCTGGAACATTTTCTTTACCTAGTTTCCAAGTTATTCCAGTAATTATGGGAAATTCAAAGTTGGCTCAATTTCGCCTCCTGCGCTTTTTAATTCGAATGTCATTCCCATGTTGACTGACGCTATAAGTCAGGATGGGAACGAAGATGACATTTGGAGACCATCGTTTTCCGCTCTACCTAGCTGGCTATGACATTTTGAGAAGCTGTTCACAAGCAAAATTAGCAAAATCTTTATGATACAGGCCGCTCAACTTACAATTTCCGTTTGTCATTAGATAGAGTTGTGGTATAACAATTTTGGACACAAATTGATTTAGGCCCACATCTCACTGTTAACTGTACAACTTCGCAGAATGGAAACATTTCATGCTGTGCAGTGGGTTAAATTTGTGCCAGGAAGTGACGAGAAGATGGGAAACGGAGCATAGCATCGTGGGGAAACAAGGGGGGCGGGGTGCAACACTACGGGCAATGTTTGTGATACAGGACATACATCTGTGCGTATTGCTCTCCTGCACAACCTTACATCAAAGCAGCAGATCTATGGCAGAAAAATGTTCTCCTTTTTGAGTGCAACTGATTGTGGGGAATTCGGATTCTTCACAATTCGCCTTAATTTTTCTAACCGCGAAAAAGTGGGGGACATGGTTCAACATGGTGGTCAGAAAGTGTGTGTAGGGCTATATACCTCCATTACCTTTACCCTCATGACGCTGTAAACTGCTTGGTCTAGCCAAAGTATGGGGTTGATCTGTGTTGAACACTGAATGCTATTTGCAGGGCTGCATGTGAAAGAAACTGGCAGCATATATTTCACAAGCTTATAATTCGTGTCTAATTCGACAGCTACCACGTCCGGGGTTCAAACCCCAGTTTGATCAGAATCGGAAAATCGGAACCTATCTGAATGGGTGTTGACAAAAATGAAGTTGACTATGTTTTGCTGATATTCTGCGGGAAACCTATATGATTCCTGGTCTCAACACGCACAACTAAACTGGTTCGCACTTAAAGGCAGGTTCATTATACTGCTGAGCCAGCTTTCATTTTTGCTCTTTTTTCAGCTGTTTGAACCACGCCCTACCGGCTTGTTCAGTCTGCCTAATGACTTGCCCAGATCCAAAAAGAACTGGTCACCTCGCCATTACAAGAAAATCGTCTCCTACAAATCCTACGGCACCGCTTCCTTTCTTCGCCCAGCCCTTCGTCGCACAGATTTTAGTGCAGGAAATACGTCACACGTGGTCACTGCTAACAACGTGCCGAGCATTGTGGTTAAATTTCTGCCAGGCGCACGAGCTCGCCCAATATGGCTGTTATCAATTCGATATGTTTTCTTTTTCTTCTTCCTTGCTGAAAATATTCTCATTATACTTTATTAGTTCATCCAAAATTGATCAAGATAACCAGCGATTTGAAATATATCGCCAAAAGACACGTGATCATTGATACTTAGAGGGAAAATACGTTCAACGTGATTGTACTAAGACCGTGTTTTCATAATAAGAGCCGACATTTTGGCTCGTGCCAAGGAATTGCCATTGGCTAACCAAAATTTCAAATAATCTTCACTAACAGGAAGTAATAACTTCGCGGTCGGAGGTCGTGCACATAGTAGCCAATCACAGTTCAAAGCCATCAGCCCCCCCCCCCCATCGGGGGCTGGGCAATGAGTGAACAGCAGTCACTTCGCAGTCATGGAGATGCCGGACAGACGAGCAAAAGACATCAGAGCGTTCGTGAGAAAGGTTGAGCGCCGCCTAGAGAGTAGAAAGTGAGCTTATTCATGATTCGTGTCGGTCAAGATTCAAACCAATAGAGGTCGCTGTCCCAATAAAATGTGGCGACTGTTTCGTTAATAACAAAGTTAAAATAATAGAGCCAGATAGTTAACCCCTAAAATTGCGCTTCCAGAACCCTTGAATAGGTACGCGAAAAATATTAAAATATGTAATTAGTTATTGTTTATGTCCTTGAAGGAAATTACTTCCAAAAAGGCCCCCTACATTATTTCTCAACATAATAATATATTGGAATTGCAAAAGAGCATGACCCAAAAGAAAAACATCGTGCTATTATTTGCCTGTCACCTCCCAATAACTTAAATAATTGATGACTTGTGCGACTGGATGTACTCATACCCACGTGAAAACGTACAAAATTATTTCGTGGTGATCTCTGTAAAAACTGAAATTGGAACAGAGGACCAAAGGTAAGTGGGACGGTTTACGGTTTTTTATTCAACTAATTTAAGTCTATTCTAACTTTTGCTGATGAGACCAATCCATCTAGAACCCATTGGCTGAAGGTAGGTAAGTCTTTGCAACGTTGTTCCTCGTTTGACGTAAGGACATGACGTGCAAACAAATGTGTGCGAATGAGGAGACCTTTGCATACAATAATGCCAGATTTGGAAGGTCAAATATGAAATCCCTTTTTAACCCACCTCCACGTATTTTTTTTTACAATTTTACTTCAAGAACAAAACCATAAATTCAGACGTGTTTGCCATTCCACAAAGAACTCTTTTTGTTTTTGATATGGCAATCCATTAATTATAAGCGGGCGGCTCATGGGTTCCAGATACTCACTGTGCGACCTTTTACTTCCAGTCTTCATTATAGTTACATTGTGACATATCGTACATTCTCAGTTCGATAGTAGAAGACTTAATGCTCACGGTGAGTATAAAAGTGAGTATAAATTAAGTAGTTGATTTTCTTCAAACGTATTATTTTTTCCCCATTTTTGTGGTGTAACTTTCTTCCGTATTTGTAAAATCTTTCATAGCTTTGCAACCTGGTAGAACTGTATATATGTAAGTATATAGAACTATATATGTATGCGGAATACTGTTCTGTAATTTGTATGTCAAACTTTGTCGCTACATTAAGTTTCTTTCTGCGATCAAAAGAACACGTAACATGGTCTGTGAATTGCAATATTCCGGTAAACAGAACGCTGCTGTCAGTTTAATTTCTCAGCAAAATTACCGTAGTCTTGTTTTTTCATGTTTTAAAAGGTAATACAGCTCTATTATTTCGGGCTTTGATTAATGTTTGTGGATTTGTAAACACTTCTAAGGCTTAAAGTGTAGACGCATTGCTTCTCGCTTTCTGAAATTTTTGTACATGCTGCACCGTTTTCGAAGTGCCAACGAAGTGACAAGAAAACAACCTGTCACACTGTGCAAATGCCAGGACCCATCCATCCATCTATGCATTCATTTAATCACAAGACTCTGGATATGTCTTCTGGGTCGAACTTCAATTCATCAAGTGACCTTGTTTTCCGTCCACGCTCTCATAATTATCCGATGCACGAAACTGATGCCTGCAATGTCTTACATGTCCATGGAAGGCTTGAATTTAAATTATTAATCTATATCCATTACAAAATGGGCCAGGAATGGATCGGGCGCTGTTTTAAGAGCAATGTGCATTACACTGTACAGATATCTATCAACACATGAAAACAAGAAATGAATAAATATTTCAAAGCCTTCAGAGAAATTTATATTGTGCTTCAATCATGGACTTCACACCTCAATTACCAAAAGGTTTGTTAGCTTGAATCCTTATACGTGTATATGTACAAGGAATATTTGATGTGAAATGGTCAATGCTTCTATTGCTCTGAATAAAAGTGCCATGCGCAATGGTGATATAAGCAACATTTTGCGTGGTGCATGCGCATCCCGCTCATGTCTATTTTTCTTAGAAACGGACCCAGTATTTTGTTACAGATCTTTGTGAAATATCATTCATTGCTGCTCAAAATTTGTGCTAATGAAAGCAGTAATCATGCTCTGCCCAAGTTGACATTAACAAAGATGCAATTCTAACTCACACTGCAAGTGGAGAAAGTCAACTGTAATGAGGTTGTGAACCTGAGGCTGGCTTCAGCGCGAGGCTTGTTCAGCGACTTTTACATAGTCATCTTTGTCGTGGGGTCTCTTGGTAAAAGTAAAGAAACGAGTAAATAAAAATAAAACTAAATTACACCGAAAAATGTCAGTGCATGAAACAGTTAAGTCACTATACGTTGGCAGGTATAAACCCGCATCAAATGTCATTGCATGAAACAGTGAAGGCAACATACGTTGGCAGGTATAAACCCGCATCCAATGTCATTGCATGAAACAGTGAAGTCACTATACGTTGGTAGGTCTAAACCCGAATCCTTTACACTTGCTAACGAAGATATCACGATGCTTCACACTTGACTGCCTCATTATCAGAAGCGAGACGAGTCAGCCACGATAGCCCACGGCGGAGGTCTCGGCCCATGCCGCGCTGTTGCCTTGGACACGCGTTGGTGACAATGGCGACTGTGCGATGCCCCGGATCGTGGAGAGCCAAAAAATAAAATAAGATATAACCAACACACACAAGCGGGTGGCGACAGCAATATGCCGAACAAGCGTGTGGCGTCAGCACTAGCCAGGATATCACCGCAGCACGCACGCGTCGCCGATGCCAATTTACAAACATTTCTGGCACTGTGTGGGTTGACTGCGTTTGGATCAAGGCATAGATATGTTGTGCTGATAGCCTGTTTTCTCGACTGACTGTACTCATTTCAAGGTGTATATTACCGTGGTATGGAGTTTAATAAATATCCAACCCTCTGGGACTACTGCTTCTAGATGGTTGACCGATAAACGAACTATCCTGTTCCTGAAACCCAGGTAAGGCTGCAATGTTGCATGCAGAAACCCTGACAAGCAAGCAGCATTTTATAGCATGTGGATGGTGAATAACGCAAATACTAAACTGGTAAGGTTATGCATGCGCCAACCAATAACACGGAAATGTCATGTGATAAGAAATGCACAAGAGGCATGGCGGGCAAGCGGTGTTGTATTCCATTTACTGCAAGACTAGCAAATAGTTGTCCTTATTTCGTCGCCAAGTCGATTATAAAGAATCGACACCAATACATTTTGAACATAAAAAATGATGCCACTATAGTTTTAATAACAGTGTTTTGTTGAAATGACGTTGTCCTACATTACAGCAACCTTTGTAACATTATTTAGACACGTTTTTGACTGCACGGTGATGCGTTGTTATAAAGCAATGTACTACTGGGTAACACAAGTTATTAAACACAAATCGCATATTGACCAGAGTGGCACAGGCCTCCTTCTGTAAACCTGGTGTAGCCCTTTTTCTTGGGTTTCGCATGATACAGTGATGACTGTTTTATGATTTTGTGGATAAAGGTTAGTTTTTTAAGTCATGCTATGTGCTAATTAAAAGATAAGAATTGCCGAAAAAAATCAGAAAATAATTTGTTACATGCCATTTTGACTACAGTTAAGTGAGAAATTGATTCACATATAGAACGGTCGGGATCAATTTTAAGAATATGGAAAGCAAGCATGACTTATGTACTATTATGTCAACACGTTATATTAAACCTTAAACGTACATGTACATAATGCATAATACTGCTTGGGTGCTTTGTATATTACACGCGTCGATAACAAGTGCAGCTACATCACACGGCATCCAAGTACGGAACATAATTTCTTTCGTTGAAAAAGGTATCTTTGCAAATGCACAACAGCACTACTCAGGCACAGAGCGATCTGCAGATTGCTTCTCTTATTCGCGCAGCCCATTATGCCAAATGACATAGCATTCTTTGAAAACTCACAAAAGAAGTTTAAAAGCGCAGCATTACATTGTAGCTTTACTATAAGGACATTCCAATTAAGACAGGGAAAGGCGATTCAAAGTGAGCGAACGTTTGACTATAGGACACTGAAGTCACAGACCGATGTAAAAAAGTATAAAATATACAATTTCAAACCTCCAAATTAACATCTGAGTGGTTATGCTTATTGTTCCTCTCCCAATTCTACCTTGTTCCCGCTTCTTTCGGTCTCGAAGGGAGCCTCCAACATTTCGGTTGTTTGGCTTCTCATGTCGACCAACGCCTTGAAATGCATAACCAAACATACATCGAAGCTGCATGTATCTGTTTTACTCTAAAAATCCAATTTGACTCCTACAGCTGCCCTGAATTGAAAATACACGAAAAAGGCTCCGTAAGGTTTTCATTTCTATTCATGTACCTTTGATAGCTCTTTTATTGAAATGCAATTTCATCCTATTCCAAGCCCCGAAAAGCCAATAAATTCTAGCCTATTAGATCAAGTTTTCTACCGTCTTCAGCATACATTTATACCATCGACAAGCACCATGCGTACAGATAAAAAAGAAGAAACAGGTCATTGTTCTCATCCGGTCATCAATATGGAGACAGGAAGCAATGATAGGCGAACTGCATCACCCCAATCAGACCATCCATCATCTTGACAAGAAAAACCAGCTGTTTGGGTATAATGACGGTTGCCTGTATTTACCCAAGCTATATACGTCGCCTCTCCTACCTGCTCCGGCGACGACAATATGGGTCCCCACTCTTTGCTCGGGAAACGAAACAGACTTCCCTCCACGCACTGGTGGGGCACCACCAGTAGCGACATTACACTCGGACAAGGAGCTTATAATATACAGGACAATCATTAAAAACGTAGCTTTCAGAATATTCATCGAAAGAAAGAGTACTCAGAAAAAGTTCTCTGCTTATTTTTCGTATTTTGTAAGCTCCATGGAGTATTACCAGAACAAAATTAGGTAATCAAAGAGAATTCAAAACGGCTTTTAATCTTTATTTCATGTACAGGCCCTTTTGGATTTTCTTGTGAGACTCTATTTTCAAAGTAACATCAAAATAAATCCTTTATCACTACCTGCTAAATTAGTATCAAGAAATCTCAAGTGATCAGGGAAATCGTGCTTTACATAAAAGAAAACACTCGCCAAACACACTTGCAAACAATGCACAGAACGAGTTTGGAAAAGGCACGTCGAGTACCTAGCACACAGTTCCAGGGAAAATAACGTAAAACTGGGTTTGAGATAAGATTCGGAAGGGGAAAACGATATTAATATTAAGTACCATGTATGCTGAAGCGAAATTACTCAAGAGAAATTAACACCAATAATGCAGGGGAACACAGCTTTAATGATCTCGACAACAATCCATCATTATGCCTGGACGTATTCCAATTAATCGGCAATCCTAGCTAAGAAACGAAAAACAAAGGGAAAATCCCATGTGACACGTTTTTTAACAAAACCCAAGAAGTGGCTGTACCTTGATAATCCATACATTCACGCATACACAGTAGCAAGCATCTGTGAAAGCGACAAATGAGGGCAAATTAGCAACCATGATTCCCGCTGTCAGTTTTTGCATTGCATGTACACGTAACTTTCGTAGCTCAACCGTAATTATAGGCAACCCAACCGTCAAAGAAAGATGTAACGATGAGATCCCAACTCGACCATTCACACACACTTCCCAGGAGCTCCATGGGCTACAGTTCAGAGCTTTACCTTTTAGAGGGTTCTGAAAAAGGGGACTGGTCTTTGGTCATTCAGACATCTAATTATCGTTCAACTGACACTAAGAGAAGCTAAAACTCTTTTACAACTCCTGTGCAACGCACACCTGGATACATCAGCATGTTCTTGGTATTTATAATATTTCCAAATAGGTCCGTTGAGAGACATTTTGTGGTAAATTTTCAACATTAGGGAGACATCGGTCATTAGAGAGACATTTCAATGCCTCCCTAATGCTCCAACTACCAAAAGGAGGAAAATTTTTACCGTCCACATTTTGAGACATGACAGATTAGGGTCTGAATGGAGAACATGCAAAGTTTGTTAAGACCGGATAATGGAATATTGAATTATGGGACGGTAAAGTTTGAAAAATTTTGTGCACGTTCCTACGGGAATGTCTCCCAAGTGACCCATTTTCGGTAATAATAATTATGATTATTATGCTATATGAAATCAACTTTTAGAGTCTCCCGCCAAGCACGTATTATTCATCTTGCAAGCATTTTTTCGTTTGAATTAATTAAATGTTTCATGTTTACCAAACCAACAAATTTTTGTGATATTTCAAACATGGAAAGTAAATGCCAGAAAGTCCGACAAATATTAGTACAAAGCAAGGCCAGCGCTAGCTGCTCAAACATTTATTGCGTATTGCTATGGGCCATTGTGTTCATTACTTATGAATAATAAGTAGGTCTAAATGCCAGTTCATGTACAAGAGTATCGACGCTGGTATGAAATAATGCATTGGACTTCCAATTTTTTTGCGTGGGAAGCGCGCAGCTGGTGACGGAATCTTCCATGAATAGAATGCGCACTCCTATACTAATCCATGAGTACACTGTGCCTCGGTGTTTTCTAAAATTAAAAAAGTTTTGATTAATGAATCAAATTTCTCCAACACTATCGCTCATAAACATGGCTATTCACGTGCCTGGCAAATGGCACACAAAATACATAAAGGCCCATTTATGGAGATCACAGAATAAACAAACTTTGTTGTCACCGTTTCACGTAAAAATGTCAAAAAGTTTGAATGATTGAAGTCGAACGTCACTTGGCGTTTTCAAATGTACAGGGATGGAAAAACGAAAACTATAAAGCTTCTGGCCCGATATTAAACTCGGTTTAGATAGGTATCGCGTTTTAAGATCTGCTGGTCACTCAGTGCGATAAGAATTTTGTGCCACTAAGCTCGGCGCTGGTATTAGATTCTGTCGCCAGTGTCGATTCTGAATACATTCTGATGCTAGGATTGTTTTCATGCTTGGCAGCCATTGATGGACTCATACTCTCTATACTGAACAGTTCATCTAGGCGTTGATGAGACGTCTTACAGTAACCCTTCGAAAAGCAAGAAATTTGGCTGACAGTGACACTGTATCACGAGCGACTACTTTCATAGGGACGCAATCTGTAAACACTTCAGATGGTGGGATGGAAAGCCACACGCGAGACCTGTTACTGGGAATTGGCCTTACGTGCCGACCGTGGATCGTGCTTCGGGTTCCTGACGCGTAGAGGTTTTCAACACGGCCATACGCGACGGCTGATGACTGCATGGTATTTGGAAAGTGACAGCATGGTCTTATAGGACGTGCCTAAAATGCACCTAGCACTTAACAACAGATTCAGAGGCAGCCTGAATCGCCAGGGAGATTTGTAGTTTATTTTATTTTATTTTGCCATAGACTGACGCCCTGCAAATTTTTGTGTTTGCTTTGTGCTGGACAATCTGGTTTCTCTGATCCTGATTATGACCGATTAACAAACCTGGTTAAATGTAATGATATTTTGTTGCTATTGATTTGCTCTGTTTTTTTGCTTTTATCAACTGTCACAGGTTTGTCGCTTTGAGATGACAAATCAACTCGCGTGCGGCTTTCCCTCGATAAAGCCAGGTACTTTACCAAGCATTACTGCCTGATCAATTACCTCAAGAGGGCAAAATGAGGGGCACCAAGTCCCACCTGGGCGGGGGGGAGACCCCAATCATCACGGCGGACATGGAGACCGGCCAGGAGCTGGAAATGAGTACCACAGACGCGGACATAGCCAAGATGAAGCGTAGGGAGCGGAGAAAGAGCCGGCAGTCCGTGGGCGACTTCTGGTACCAGTGCCTGCCAGGATGGCTCCGCTACCAATTCAAATCGCCCTCAATGGAGGCGACCTACCAGACCTACTTCACAAGGCAGAGGAGGGACGCTCTGCCGGTTCTCGCCGGCTTTGCCCTGCTCTTTGACCTCGTGGTTCTCGCCCTGTACATCTACAAGAAACTGACTGTGGCTATAGCCATTATGGCCATCACCACCGTTACCAATCTGATAGTGTTCGCTTTGTGCCAATACAAACTTGTAACGGATTGGACCCTCTTGCACATCATGCCGTACGCGGTCTGGCTCCTCCTGACGGGACAGACAGCAGTCGACTTGTTCTTTTTCTATAAGCCATTGTCGCCCAGTGATGGTGTTGGGTGGCAGGTGTTCTTCATATTCGCCTCCTTCGTCATGTTGCCGGTCCGGCTTAGGTACATTCTGGTGCTAAGTCTTCTCAATATTGTTGTGCACAGTGTTATGGTGGGAGTGTTATCCAGGGTTTATGTCTCCAATCTAGGAGTGCAGGTAAGCTGATACAATCATTATACCAGTCTTATAATGTGCATCTGTCACACAAGCCTGTGTCCACCATCTTTGTTCCCTGAACACGTCTGATCTGACCTTTGAAGTTTAGAAACTAACTTGCATGAAAGAAAATTGAAACTGGTAATCATTAACGCCTCTCCAAGGCCTCCTCGTTTCTGTTGAATCGATTTGCGAACGGAAATGTAGGTGTAGTGTCCACTTAGCGTTATCAGAGAAACCTTTTGACCAAGAAGTCAAACTTCCTGTGTAGAATAATTTGAAGACTTTGCGGGTTTATTGCAAGGACGTGTCCTACCAAATGTTCTTCCAGCCAGCGCAAAGGCAACAAATGTCACTGCCCACTGTGGACTCTGGGAATTATTTTTTTTTTACCCAAGCCTTGAATAGCACGAAGCAACAATCAAAGGCCGGCCTTTGCTGAAAGGTTGAATGGACTGAGGGATTGAATTGAAATGAGGCTTTCTTCCCTTGAGGTATATCCAGGGGAATGACTTCCCGTCTCCTAAAGAAACATACGTACGAAATGGAGGCTGCGGCATCCTATACACACAATCTATTTAATGTCGGGGACCAAAATTGGATTGGAAAAAGTAATCAGTACTCTCCTCACACGCCTGTTTTATATTTCTTAGTCGAGGTAATCTTATACTCAAGAATATAAAAATACACAAACAATGATCAATACTACAATGATTTTTAGTTCTTGTATGGAAAAAATCAGAGCCGTGTGCCATCCATATTCAATTTGACGTCAGGAACCATGTCTTCCGAAGCCTGCCTTTCATGTCCTACCCGCTTCTTAGTTCTTTCTTGCCCTTTGACCTTCCACGTTTGGTTTCTCCGGACTTGGTAGTTTTCCTCCTATTAATCATTATAAGATTGACGTAACAACCGTCGCTCTACCCCTTCAAGCTCTCCCTGTGCGCGTCATTGGGGTAATGATATCGGTGCCACTGTTGGTTTCCAATATTGATTTCCTGCAAATGCCTTTTCCTGATGTCGATTAACAGACCGCACACATTACAGAGTGCATCAACAGAGCCGCCAAAGAAGGGGAAAGACGTTACATAGATAGAAGCACTCTAAACACTGATTGGTTAAAACGGCTGCCAGTCTGTTGGTCGAGCGCACAACCAAAAATCAACCAATCCAGTATGACTAATGTGTAGGCTGTCCTTCAATCACTGTCTTAGGTTTAGCTCAAAACCAATATTGTGGCTGTTTTCAACGAAGGTATTGCCCCATTTTTACCAACATAAGCATACTGAGTCTAGTCGACCATTACAAATTGGTTAATCTTACATGTATTAGGAGTGAGCTAGACTTGGAAAACTTGATGCCACAATTCTACGGTATTTCCATCACAGATGCATGTTTTGAGTGAGTGCAATGTGGTGTTTTAGTGCTTTCAGATAGCGGTAGTGGATTTGAAATATGACTACACTGTTATCGAAGATCAACAGAAAGCAATTTCAAACAAAGAAAAAAGCGGGCCAGTTGTGATTAAAAGTGCACGCCGAGTGGAGCATGTAATTTACAGTGTAAGGGCTTGTACCCGTAAAGGAACAGTCCTACGTCTGCCGAATCCGTATACAATTGTTGAATAATTACCCATGTTAACTGAATTTTAGGAATTACTGATGTACATGTGAATAGTGTTTCAAAGCTTACAGGATCGCTCCCAGGGGATGTGGAAACTGGAAGTATACTATGCATTAAAGTAATATGCATGAATTCATACCAATACAGTCCAAACGTCAGTTTCAAAGGGCGTTTACATGTGTTTTTGCTGCTTGAACAGTTTTCAATGAGGTGGTGAATACATCAACTACTAGCTCGCTTCGCCAACTGCCATTTTCAGCATCGAGTCACATTCCTCCTCCTTTAACTTTCTCTACGTCATTTCATACACAACGGGCAGCGCGTTCGGAGAAATGCGCTTGATTGTCCTGCTGGAGTCCCGTTGTATCTTCAATAAGTTCAAAGTACCATTCAGTTTGTGGGCTTTACACGTGTGAGAAATTTGTCGCCATGCATGTGAAATTGTGTTTCACTCTGTACAAAGGACAGGTCAAAGTGACCAAATATGATGTAGTCGTTTTCGTCTCGACATTAATGATTTCCCCTGCACGGTGAAATAAAAGCTCATTTTAGGACGTCATTCTAAGGCAATTCAAATCTCGCGTTTGACCATTATTGTGGATGGGGCTCAGTAACCAATCAGTTTCAAGGTTTGATCAATTAGTTTGGGGATTTAAATACGATGGCACCTAAACGCGAGCTCCAGTCGGCGTTTCACGTGTGCCATTGACACGAGACGAATCGATGGGTTCCAATCCCACTTCAGGCACGTAAACCGTGACTGCACATTCAACCTACAAGGTTGATTGATAAACAGCACACAACTGCTAGATTGCTAAAACACTTGCACTCCTCTGATTTTTTGCTCAATCAGTAACACTCAATTCCTTTGAAACACGAAAAGAATAACCTAGCTGACGTCACCGTTGTCCTGTACATTTAATAATATTTTTTCATAAACAAGAGGAGAGCTTTTTGCTCCACTCCATGTTTTGAAGGAGAATGAACGTCTGCCTGCATCTTCAAACTTGTAATTGCATTCCGTGCAGCATATTACTGAAGCTAGGTTTCCCAAGAATCTTGTACGATTTCAGTTTTTTTTTTCGTACTACAGGGTGATGCTGACAACGTAATTTGATTGTTGCCTTGCACGATGAATTTCCTTCAAAGGAAATCTTCTTTTATCTTACACATATAATTTTTTTTAAACAGAAACACTTTTCAAAATGGTTTGGTTATACCAATTTGCGGCTTTTCCTGGCGCTGAACTGGGGAGGCACGCTCTTTACGCTCTAAAGATGGCGACAAGCATGGCTTTAGAGTGTAAGTCTCTCTGCATTTTTTAGAAACATTGGTTTGTCAAACCATTGAGCAATGCCGCCCCACAAAACACAGCTAACAAATAACGTAGTGAGCAATATCGGCGGAGTTGCAAGTCTCCAAAAGATCAGAGGTAGGGCTGAATCAATTCGAAAAATTCCCTATTCCAATATTCGACCTTCAATTCGATCGAATATTCTGTCGTACCGACCGACAGATTGTTGATGAACAAACCATGTAAAATATCAGTGGCAACAACACACACAGTTCACATTATAATCAATAAAATAGCTTCTCACGTCTATGAATATCTCCAGCCACGATTTAGCAAGATTTAAGAGGTGAACAATACGTCTTGCCTTATTGAAAATTTCTATTCCTTTTAACTTTTTTAATGAATTTACTTTTGAATCGTTGTAAGATTTCTGTCACTTTCACTTGAAACTGCGTAAAACAAACCTCCATAGTTCAATTTTTCTCATTTAAAACAAAGCAAATTTTGCGTTTGAATATTCGAATTCGGATAATTGTATTCGAATATCCGATTATCGAATATTTGGATATTCAGCACAGCCCTAAGTAAGAGGCCTAAGGGGTTCGGTGAAAAAAATATATTAACAAAAACAAAACAAAGAAAAAGGCTGTAATGGAAGCTGAAATCTAATCAGATGCATACAATGAAATTGTGAAAATAATCCCCTTGTGATATAGAGTCCTGATATAGAGACAATACGAGAGTAAATGACACTGTAACACGCGCATTCAACGCCCCAACAATACAAGGATCCAAGAGTGCGACATAATTATTAACGTGGAAAGTCATGATTATACTGCCGGGCTGCCATGTTTCATAGCGATCACTGTTGCAGACAGATTTGTCATTGCGTGGCATGACACATAATACTCAGCCAACACAGCAAACGGAGGAAACCTCCGGCCTGGTGTCCTGCCGAACGGTACACGAATAGAGCGAGGTTATAGTTTGAGTCATGTGTGCGTTATATTTCGAACAAACCGTTTGTTAAGAATGGACTTGTTTGGTACAAACGGGGGATACAGCGGGAGAAGAGAAAGGGAAAAACGGAGAAGGTGGGGGTGGGACAGTGGGCAGTGGACAGTGAGAAAAAGGCGGGGAACTGAGGAAAATCTCCAGCACTTTTAAGCACGAATTCAGGCTCAGCATGTAGGCATTTTTCACTTCATTTCAGAAATCATGGTCAGGATGTCAGTCAGTTTTAATTTTCGCTTTCAATATTGCAGTCATTTAAAATGGCACCATCCCAAATGTTCTGCACTCTGCTTTCTGTCGGACTTACGGTATCTTTATTCCCATTTAAAACTGACCTTCGCGCAATTTGATAGTGCGAATTTTTGTCAGCTTCTGTTTCTCGCTGTCAAGGACTTTCGTATCTGATGAGATTCCACCTGTACGGCGACCACGATAACCTGGTCAAAGCCCCATGCGGTGTGTTTCAGTGCGCGCAAATCCCTCAGGTTCGTCCATTAATATTCGTTTGTGCGCTTGGCCGCGCACCCACGCCCAGTATTGTTGCTTCGTGACTTGCTTGGCTATTTTACACTGTGCAGGTTTTGTGGCGTTACATATTATTTTGCATATTACTTTACAAGAAGGAGCAATTTCGACTTCTGCATGAAGCAAGTATAGTGAGAAATGCAATGCAAATGTGACCCACTCTGTGAAAATGAGTCTTAAGTCGCTGGAGCCACTTTTGAGTAAAAAGTCCTTCAGAATAATTTTGCACAGTGTAACTCAATAGGAACCCATGTGCAGCATTTTTCACCATGGAGTATCCACTTTTATCAGGATGCCAAACTGAGTGATACATCAAAACAAGAAACTGAATTTGCTCTTTCCAATACAAATGAAGACTCAAAATGTGGATTTGGCGACCTAAGACTCATTTTTGCAGAGTGGGTCACAAATATCGCAGTGTTATAAATTGTCACTCACCCGTTGTATCTGAACTCACTCCCAGCAAGTACAGCTTAATCATGAACAGTATGGACTGTCGGGTTTTTTTTTCAGTAGATATATCAAGAAGAAAATCCCAGTGTACGTCATCGCCGTGGATTTTCATGGACTGTTTTTAGTTTGGCTTGGTTTAGTCCATTTTGGTTTGGTAGGTTTGGTTTTTGATTTGGTTTTTGGTTTAGTTTGGATGAGGGCTTCTGCAGGGCTTTTCACTTTATGTTTTCTTCCACTTAGACAATGAAACCAAGCGACCAATTATCAGAGCTGGCGCCATCACGAATACGCTTATATAGTTCTGGAATCGATTGCCATATCGACGTAGCCCTCAGAAAGCCATTGACAAAAAAAGAAAGTCCCACTCGTTTAAAAAAAGGTTAAAAGTTTCCGTCACAGTAAGCGACTTGTATCATTTGAAGTTTCTATAGCAGCATTCCAAGGTTTAATAAGAGTTAAGACCTCCCTAAGTGACTGAAATCAAAGTAGAAAACAGACAGAATAAAGCATTCTGGCTGACGAGCTTCAACTTGGGTTTCTCACGGTAAAAACTGCAGGTGTACGCCGAGCAGCAGAGAGCAACAAAAATAGCGACTATGCTGTTTAGCAGGACGCCTTACCAATCCATATTTGTATGTACCGATGACTTCACAGTCACCTGTCTTATTCAGCTCAAAGGACAATAAAATCTATAGTGTTGGCGACTAATTAATATAGGGTCACGCTTGACTGAACACGCCCCCGAGAAACGACGGGCTAAATTTCTGCTCAAAAGATGCATAGTTTTAATAGAAAGTGTGCATGCTTCTGTTGTTGAGCAGCTCGAATAATCGTCATCTAATAATAAACCGTAACGCAGCATAGACAGCAAAGCTTACAAAAATAAGAACACCAACCGTTCTGGCGTATTATTTGGTCCAAAATAGAACTGCAGCTATAAGAACATTTTTTTTCACTTCCCTTCGAAAAACAGTTCCTAGCTATCCAACACTAATGCATTTCGTTCTATAAAAATTCAAAATCGTTTCCTGATGTAACACATCTATCCTTCGACACATCTGTTTAAGTCCGAGCTTGTGTTAATACAACAGGATTGTGCTTTGTAATGTAATCACACAATAAAGCCATGAATTAAACTTAATTGTGTTCGAAATGTTGCAGGGATTAGCTTTAGAATTTGCTGGCAATTATATTCCAAGAGTAAAAATAGCAGGTTTCAAAGAAAACAGCTCACTGAGTGAGAATTTTAAGTTTCTGGACCACTTTTCTTTGATAAAGTTTTCTTCCACGAAAATGTGTCCGTTTTCCAAGAGTTATCAGCTTGTGCTTAGTACTACCAATGTCATTAATTCACACCATTACCGTATGTATGCATTTCGAGTCTATCGGCAGGCTTTAACCGATAAAAGCCCCGCGTGGCCTGTCCTCTGAAACGTAGTACCAGTAAATTGTTTCAATTATGCTATGCATTTCAATGACCAGTCAAATGCACCAAATGATCCTTGAAATCGAGCTTATCATGTTCCAAGTTAAAAATATTCACGCTTCATCTCCTAATTGTTAGTGTCCAATTTATATGCATAGAATTTAGCGTAGAGTGAATTAATGAGATGGACTTTAAGCTAGGGAAACAGGTGTGATGAATAAGTGAGTATACGCCCCAGAGAGGTTATTTTAGTAAGACTATTTCTGCATGTTTAGGTCCATACCTTCTTGTACTGACGAAGAGGAGACACATTTTAACTTCGCACTCAGTCGCCTGTCGAATGGTGTTTTTAAGTGCACACGTACTGACGGCACCGAGCATGTTACTCCTATTTGTCAAAAAGGCATTTACGCGTGCGAATGACCTGCGCATGAGCATGGCGCCACTGCAGTACCCCCAAAAAAAGCGTCTATTTTTGTTCGAGTGATCGGTCATGCGTGTCAAAGTGTCATAATATCTGACATGCAGGAGAACGCAGACGCAAAATAGTTACAAACCTTACGCCCAACCTGCTATACATAACCATTAGCTAACCATCAACCATAACCATGTCCAAAGCTTAGCATTGACACAAAATGGTTTAATATGAAATTTTAGTTTGTAAATTTCTTTTAAAAATTTCCGGACCCTGTGAGCCTTTGTCAAATAGCAATTGATCATTTACAACATCTTTTTATTTGGCTTTGAAATTTTTTTCCTCACTTTGTTGAGATGCATTCAACAGTATTTCTTCCAAGGGCACAAGGGCGATGGGAAAGAATGGCGCATTTCAAGAATTTGATCGTTTCCTAATCATGCTGTATTTTCGCCCTGAGTTGATTTAGGCGTTTACCGTTTGATAACTTGGCATACGGCAAGAAATATAACCATCAATTTTTGTAATTTCCTATTTTTATTTAACACACAACTATTGCTTAAATGACAAGTACACGAAGACCAGTTAAGTCCGTCAGACATAAACTTCTGATGTATGTATTTTAGTAACGTGGGAATATCCTTCCCCGGTCAGGTGAAAGTGCAGAATTTTTTTTTTCACCTAAACAAAAACCTAACCCCACTTTGATACAACTCCTGCCAGAATGCTTGACGTTGTTATCAACCCTCGAAGGCGATGTTTTGGCGTCGCGCAGGTTTACGTGTTACCGTTGTCATCGATACTATCGATTTTCAGTTCCAACAAGGGGGTCTGTCGTTCAAAACCCAATAATAATTTCTTCATTACCCTGGCGAATATGACATACATACATACATGAAGCTGAACTCAGCTCTGTTCATTATGTTTTGTATATCAGCAATATTGTGCGACCATACATCTCGCGCAATTTAGGAGCCCAAACCTCCAGCAGTTGGCATGGCAATAATTGATCAACAGGTTCCTTGTGACTTGGCGATTGCCATGACAACCGGAGACCAAGTGTCATGGCTGTGTAGGTCCTGATGTTGTCGCTGTACTGTGTGCGTGTGTATTTCGAGAGGCCTCTTCATAATACATAATTTGGGTCAGTGATGTAGCATTCTTTGTTTAACAGGCTATGCGTTTCCAATATTGGTTTTATTTCCTTTTCTTGTACTTTTTTTCCTTTCCTTTCTTTTCTTTTCTTTTCCGTAAAGAATGTCTATGTTCGTCTATTGCGCTGCGTGTCACATAATCTTGTTAAACGCACATGCTGTCACTATTGGTATAACTAATGCGTCGCCACTCCACAACGACCAGCTTCATGGCACTGGAGACAGCATATCTGGAATGCGCGTTGCGATCAGAGAATTATACCCCTTAAAAAGTTGCTATCAACACCAGCTTCTGTGAAAATTATTTAGAACAAAGGTTTAAATATCAGTTTGGACCAAAGGAATCGGTGCGGCAAAACTGAAAAATATTCAATCTTCAACTTATATTTCACCGGAACTTGATTAAAGCCCGTACTATATGATCACTGATGGAGAGTCATTCTAAGGTGCTTGATCATTCCACCAATGCTAATATCAAGGACGAATATTGTAGTACGTGGTACCTTGAGGTTTCGTCCTTTTAGAGGTCACTGACAGGTCCAAAAAGACACGCAATGCCTAATTCATTTGCTTTTAAGGGAGCGGTTTTCACCCAGCGAAATTGAGCCATGTAGTCCGCGTTTGATGGATAGTTACGGCAGCGCTGACATGCCCATCTTCTCTCCCTCATAAATCTTACTTCACTGGCAGTCCACAGTGGCGTCCCGTTTATTACGTCAGGACTTTAGAGGTACTAGCAGTCTGGGGTTTGTCGTCCATGTACAGTACATGCTAATAAGTCGAATCGCATGATATTTCGGCCAGCGAAACCTCCCACTCGATAGGTCATGCAGTATGAGGTGTTTGTAATTGTAGGAACGCTTAAGGAAGGACTCGAATATAGTGTTTCTGTGTTTCCTAATGTTTTGGTAGTCCTTTCTATTACGTACGTCCTAAGGGTGGATTCAATTTTTTTTCCAGTGGGGGCTTGGCCAGTCAGATTTTGTTCATGGTCCATTGTAACAGTTGTGGACACGTATAGGCCTACATGTATAATGCATTAAACCGTTACTGAGGTACAAATAATAGCCATTCTTTATACGGTGTCATCTTTTCAAATTATTACTATCATTGCGATTTCATTTATTATGTTTTGGGGTGTCAGAGCTGGGAGGGGGAGGGTTCACCCCCGGGACCAAAACCCCTCTCGATCCGCACCTACGTCCGTACTTTACTTCAGTCGGCATTTGCTGACGTTTTTTTTTTTGTGAAAGAAAATACCACCCAAAACTCGCCGTTAGATTGCACTCTTAATTTGTACTCCAGGAGTATCGCTTGTGACAAAGTGTTCCCATTAGTAAGGGCACAGACAGTATCGTTCACAACGATGTAGCTGTACACCTTTTTAAGAATACAGAGACCACGTAGAATTTTAATTGTGATCGCCCCCTTAAAATTCTAATATAACTGGCGTGTTTGCAAAGATAGGTCGAAGTAATTTAGAGTGACAAGCACGCCATTTCTTGTTGATTCTACCTTGGTGGGAGCTAATGGAGAAAAAGGAGCGCTAAATGTATTTCCTGTCAGTTTTAATTCCAGTAGTCTGTAATTCTTCACGAAGCAAGCCGTACGGGTCCAAGTGGTTCTTCACGTCAGTCGGTGATTAAGTCAGCAAAAACAAATCTGTGATAGAAAGGTCACGTTTCAAACTAGACAGGCTCCTATGCTGCATCCGTTTCTATCCAATTATTATGAAGGCTCTTGTTTACGTGAGAAATCGGTTAAAGAAGTAAGGAGTAAACTGACGCCCGTCTTTGATTTTACTTGTTTCTTTATGCGTGGTAAATGTGATAAGAATTTATGCATCCTTGTTTTAAAATGATGTCGACGCAAAACACGTGTGTCTTCTACTAAACTTAGCAATTACGCCGGCTGGTCGTCGTATACGAACGTTATTGCCCGTTTAGTACCAGGAACAGTCCGTTTAGTACCGCACTGATCCTCGATAATTTGTAGTCGATTGATTGAGGGACCAGACTGTGGATAAGAAGCGGCCATTAGCTTCGTGGATCTTTCGCTTGACTGATGTCAAGTTGCACTAATTGGAACTGGCAGGGAGTGAGTTGTTTACTATGCCGTGGCATCGCAAATAGCAGTGAGGAACTGAGTGGCTAACCCTGGTAATGAGTTAATGTACCTGCCGTACCTAAGGACCGGAAACTGAACCCGAGAACGTCGGAAACAAGATCTCAGCGCAAAGCTTCCAGAATCGTAAACTTTGAAAAGCGTGTTTATTTATTTTCTTTCGATAAAGGGCACAAAAAGAAATTAAAGTTGATAAAAATAATATATACCAAAATTTTAAGCACTGTTCGATACACAAAAGCGACCAACGGATTATAGCGAGGCAGCTTGGAAAAGAGAAATATCACCACAACCACCAAACCAAAGCAGAATGCAACGTGGAACAACAGACAATAGTCACAAGTCACCAATGATGGATATCAAAGATAATGAAATAGACGTCAACCTAACAACAACCCTTGACTCGAGCTCCGTATTCAAAACCCCTTGGTTACCTGCAGTGTTGCGGATGATGTTATGAACATTAAGTGCTACCTGTCGACATTATATCGCGACAACGATATGCAAAGCCATAGCTACGAGGGAAAAGAAGATTGTTGACAAATAGGCCTTAGCTTAACTGGTTGTCTGACTAATAGACAATTTCGATTCCTCGCGCTTTTTGTAGACATGACAATTCGCAGTCTAAGAAAGATTGATCAAAGCAGACATAAAACTCGGAAAAGAGGTGAACTTTAGAAGAGTGTACGCTTTTGTTGATTGTTTAATTCAGCCAAGCCTCTATGAAACAGCTGGATTTGCGTTTATATCCCAGCTGGAAACCGATTGGTTGTTTTAAGATCATCTGGTATTTGTAACGTGTGCCTTCCTCCGACAAAACTCTCATTTTACCTGTGTCACCTGGTACTGTTTTGTTAAGATATTTGATCATTCTGAAATCTGTAAACAGCTTCTTGGGTCTATCTGATATATTGTATTCAGTTTTTGTGTCAGTTTTCATTCTAAACAAACATGCATATCATGTTGATACATGTATATTTAATTTTGGATTTATTCATTTAAAATACATAATGTACAATGTAAAGACATAAACATAATATGTAAAGATATTTTATGGAATTTAGGCTTTCTTTACAAATGAATAATTAAAAAACTTGACTCTCTGACCAAGGTGTTCGAGTAATACGAACAACTAAAATATTGCTGATACAAAAGTGCTGTAATTAATGTTTAATATGTATATTTCTGCGGTTGTGTCTTAAAGGCAGCCAATTCGACTACCAACCGTGGTTAACAAACGAGGCTTTTACAGAGAAACGCTGTTTAAAAACCGGGGCTGAAATGCATCATGGTATAACCTAAATTAGGTTACTATACTAACAGCCTCTTGGCCATTATGTGGGGTCGTGTTCAAAATGAAGGGAAAAACACACCGGTTCTTTTCAGAACCCCACGTACTCAAAAAAGAGATATATCCACGGTGCTACCGCAAACCTATCCAGTTTACTTGCTATCTCCACCATGAAAAGCTTCAAATCTCATCAAAACACGCTAAGTTCGGTCCAACTGGCTTGTGTATCATAGTGAGCAAGGAAGAGGATTAGTATTGTGGATTTCTTGGCTCAGATCACAGAGGGTACTTTTTCTTTCAAAACTCTTTCCTGTTGGAAAAGATAAATTTTTGAAAGGTTATGCATATTTACTACCCTAATTTGCAGCCCCGAAGCATACTTTAAGGACAGAAACTCACTCCCTCGGGTTCTTGATCAGGTAATACCATTTCAGTTCCATTTTAAACAGGGGCATTTCTCTGTAAAAGTCGCGTTTGTGAAGATTGAAGGTTGGATTGGCTGTTGATGGCTCACAGCAGCGTGTCGCTGCAAGGCCAAACCGCTCTATAGTGCCTGCTCCATCATCAGCAATTCAGAAAGCAACGGTTATCTTTCCTCGAGTCAAAGCACGTACGGTATAAGCTGGAACCAACCTGTTGTGAGAATGTCACGGCTCATTTGCAATTGCCTTGTTCCCATGACAACAAGTCTAGTGTATTCATTTCTCCTACAGCTGGCGTCCAACCTGATGTTGTACGCATGCTCCATGATCGTCGGCTGCATCGTGTTTTTAATGGCCGACAGGAAACAGAGGCGAGCGTTCGTGGAAACCAAAGCGGCCTTAGAGATCAAACTTACGCTACAGGAGCAAAGCACGCAACAGGTAAATTATTTAGCTAACGGAAATAATGGAAAGCACAATTTATTTCCCCGCTGAACTTTATAGGCTACTTCTCAGCTTGAATTTTCAATAGACCCAGAATTTTCTTAAGGAGGCTGTAGTTATTTCTTTCCCATTTACTAGGCATTTTGAATGTGTTCACGCTAATCGATCGGTTAAACCCCCCCCAGGCTTTTGTTTCTTACAATTTCTAGCTTTGGGATTTTGCCTATGGGTTATTAAAGACCATCCAAACTGCAAACAAAGCTGAGGATTGAAACACATAAGAGGTACAAACAGCCAGCGTGCTTTCTAACGCTCAATATCTGGTGTGTTAATTAAGTCAAATAGGCACTCCTCAAAGAGCACCACATCCTGTCACAATTGAGGCTGTCTTTCTGTTTACTCTTCGGACGTTGCTTAATATGTCTGTTAATTTATAAGTCAAGCCTGCTTGGTGTGTATACGCAAGCACTGAATATTATAATGCATGGCAATACCTCAGACAGACTGGCTCTCACGGGCAATATATCGGAGACTTACACGATAAGACACAGATTTAGCACTGAAAATAGAAAATATTATGCACAAAAAAAGCATTTCAACTTTAGAGGAACTTTACAACCATTACGGTCAAAGCCGCGTTTGCCATAACAAATAAAACTCGCGGTTTGGGTAAAATAAAGCAAGTTGCAGTACCAGATTATAGTCAAGTTGAATGGACTTCGTCAAATTGCAGGTTTTACTTTGAAGCTCAATTTACCTGTATCAATAGACACTGAAGGTAATGCGATCCCAACTAACAAGCTGAATAACACTGCCAAGCGATTTGTTAAACCCTTGCCCTCCAATCTACTGCTATAATGAATCCCACAATGTAGATTTGTCTTCGAGTGGATCAATACTTTGCCAGTAATAAAAAATCTTACCTTAGTGCTCTTATGGGTATGGATTACTGTAAGCTGTTTTGGTAAGAACAACGTAGCTGTTGGGTAAACCGCTAAACAGTATACATTCCTACCACACATTTACATATCTTCAGTTTCTCACTGTTTTATTACCGTACAGGATATACGCTGCGGTTCAGACTGATACAGCTTATTTCCAATTAAAAAATTATGACATAAATTTATGTTTTATAGCTATTCCATATATCATTTCTTATTGTGTTGGGATATAATATATTATTTACCATAGCTTATGAAACAAGGTTTTACATCAGAAAATGTTAAAATGGGCATTGTATTAGAATATCCAATGATGCCGTCCACAAACAGTGAACACCAGTCAATTTTTAGACTTCAAAATTATTTTTGACTTGAAATTTGCTAAAGATAGCGATGTCACCACACGCCGAACGTCTTATTTTTAATACCGTGTTCCACTAAAATTATATAAAACTTCTATTTTGAGGTACTGACAATGGTGCTTTGCACTCAGATTCCAATTACTGTTCTTATCCACAGAGCAATGTTTTGAATTATTGTGGACGGGGAGCTGTGGGGTAATAGCAAGAAAGGAATTCCCATCACCGTCCTCCGGAAATTAAAAAACACGCTGACTCGAGGTTTTCAGCATGCCCACACAGGATTCGTGCAGCTCTTTTCACACTACAATTACCCCCGCCAATTGCAATATTTTTGCATGGTTTCTCCTTTGTGGTGCCCGACAAGAAATGCTACTCATAACTGATATGATCACGGACTCAGTAAGCTAACCTCGCATGGCCTTGCAAAGGCCTAGATAAAAGAAAAATTGCAAAGTCGGTTCTCATAAAACCTGTTTCAGGAGTGCTGAACGAGCATGATTAGTAGATTTTTTCCTTGTGACAATGACGGATGAAAAAGACTCAAATTTCGAAGCGCCCATTTCCAAACTCTTAAGAATTAGAATTTAAGGTTTACTCTGGAAGCCATCAGTGCAGCCAGCTTCTGCATTTGACATCGTTAGGTCTTGACTACTACTACCGTCTGCACATGGGTGTTGTGGGTTTAGCTTGAAAATCATAACCTCTTGGGTCACTGACCAACTATTGCATGATCTTTTTATATAATTCCATCAAAATCTACAGTCTTATTTGTGTCTTACAAGTCACGGTTTTGAAAGAGACATCTATTCAGCGTGAGGTCCGAACTCCTAACGAGATATAACGAGACAAACATCAATGATACACACATACACTTAAAGAGTATATGAAAAATACGAGGTAAACAAGCAAAGGCTTGGCATGCATGAATTGCCAGCCACGTAATTGGGAAAAAAAGTATGTGTATGAACAACGGTGTTACCATGGAAACCTGTAATCCAATCAGTCTGAAGTCACAAATGGTAATATTACTTGAAGCCACGTCAATAAGCAGACATGGCTTAACAAGAAAGCGCTAGAATGAGAATCCGCATTTATATTGTAGCTGTCTCTCTACCCGGACCATCCTTCAAAAAGTTTCATCTGTAAGCTACCACGTGATGTCTAATACTTGACGGTATTAATTTCTTGGATGGGAATTATTATGCGTGAAAGACGCATCAACTATACACGTTACGGGATATACATGTATATCACAGGATATCATGTGGCGTCAAAGCAAAGAGGGAAAACCTTACGGTCTATGAAGGCATTAAACTTGGACATTATTTAAGAGCACTCACCGATGTGAAAATTAAACTGAATATGCGGCGAAAGGTTGAAGTAGTGTAGTCAGCAAAAATATTATACCGGTAACACACTGAAACAAGAAGAAGCGTGCTAGTGACGAAATATGGCACAGGCTACCTCATTTTCAAAGTAGAGAATCACCACTTGGCGCCTCTGCAGTTAAAAGATGATATGCCATGATAATTCTTTTCGCAATCAAAGATTTCATATGTTTATTGCTCCAAGATCCAATAGTTGTATGGCTTAAGGAAAAATTGTCAAACTAATCAAATCAAAGGTAGAAAAGCTCACCAGCCCCCTCATAAATGGAGCATAATTTTTTGCAATCCCGTGATGATTATGACTGTGTGGTCGGGAAATCACTGATTTAGTAGTCTCTTGTTTCATTTCGAAGGTCTCTTGCATTTGTCCAGCGGCAAGTGAAAACCGCGACCGTCATAGTACGAGCGCTAGCGCCAAGCTGCCTGGCGTGCAGCGTACGTGCCCACTTGCAGTCGCAAGATTAGTTGTTTATACCTATTTTTCCTCGTTTCTGTCATGCCAGGAAGAGCTCCTGCTCTCTGTATTGCCCAAGCATGTTGCTGACGATATGATGAAGGACATGGGTACGGTCAACAAGGGACAGTTCAATAGAATCTACATTAAGAGACACGAAAACGTCAGGTAGGATCTTTGCTGCATGTGAGGTGTTAAATTGAGATGCCTTCGAATGCAACACCAGGCTAAAAAAAACCACACACACAGGTATGGAGAATCTATTGTGTGAGCAGCTGAAGCATCATCGACCTGTACGACCTGACAGTGGTTGTTACACCTTAAACTTTCACATCTATAACCGCCGCCCCCCCAAGAAAACAGCCCGAGGTTTGAGATATCTTAGACCACATGCAATATGGGAAATTTCGAGGCCTTCTTGTTTTGTTTTGTCTTTTGTTATCGCAACTGGAATCATAAAAATGTCTATTAATCCTGGGAGGTCTGAAGTACACCGAACAGGCGCCCCCTGCCAAGGCGCTGAGAAAGTGTCTCGTTTAATGAATACACAATGGAATTGTACGATGCACTAGTCACAGCAGGTGACAATTTAATGGAAAAGAGAATAATTGAGCGTGTGGTCCACAGATAATTGGTTTTTATAATTATGTAGACGGTAACTGAAAGAAAAGTCCCTAATATGCATTATGCAGATAGCTGAATTGTCCAAGGTTGGTGTGAAAAAGAATATCAAAGCCGAAACAATCGTATCTAAAGCGCGGATTTAGTCGTTTGCAGTACTTAAGTTACAATTCGTACGTGAAGCATAATCGTACAAAAATACCAAAAAGGTTATTCACACACCGTAACCAAACGGTCACCGCGTTAGTGTACTACATATCTCATAAAGTGATCCATTTATGTACCTAATTTCATCTCAGCACGCAGCCACACGGATCCATACCACTTCTTACACTTCTTTCCTACCTGCATGTGCGACAGATTCTTGAAAAACACGTTTTGAGGAGCCAAGCTATTTTTTTTCCCACATTTTGTAAAAAGACATCTTCATCTGGAACATTCCAACTTCTACACGAACGCCCCTTTCAATGAACTTCGGCTGCGTGCGCATTATGCCATGCCATGATGAAAGATCCGACAGATTGCCTCAAGGAGACGCGTGAAGTTTGAACCTATTGATCCTTTGTCGGTTTGTTGGACTATTGCGTTCCACTCAACTGTCCTCGTAAAGATTCAGATTTCATATTTGATGTCAGAGAATACTTGAGCATGATTTTTTTGCCGATCAACATTCTTGGCTCACGATTGTTTACGAACAATCGCATGCTCCCGAACAGTTTGTTTCCATACCTATCGAGAAATTTAATGTTTCCCGAAAGATTGAGCTCGAGTCAAGTGTTATGGACAAAGTTTGTTGCTGATCGTGCAGTTAAATTCACACTTCGCAACAGACGACAGCTTTTACAACGGACGTCTTGGCCATTTACAACAACAAGAATTGCTTCCGGTCATAAAACTGGTACGTTTCATAATAGGTTGCATAAAAAAAAACTCGACAAAGCATACTTGGCTCTGGGAAATAGCATTTCATAAGCGTGTTTTTTGAGACATGAAAGATTTCTTTTCATTTTTGGGGGGATACACTGAGAAAGACATTCAGTACACGAAAGACGCACTGGAACATTTGTAGCAAAATACAAATGACGCAATATTTAGCCAGCTTCCGCTAGATTACAAAAGAAAAGAAGTTTCTGCTGAGGGGTTGGATTAATCATTAACCATTTCTACTGAAAAGGCAATCGGCGCCTGTTCTGAAGGATTTATTTTCGTTGGAATTTTCGGAGTCCATCTTGAAGCTTTCCTCAAGTTCACATTTTGGACGTCAGTGTTCTACATAATAGTGTTTTTGACTTGCCATTGATGCGCTGCGGTATTACAAGGAAAATACACACATCGGTTTTGCTATGCGAATTGAAGCGAAGGAAACTGTTTGGAAACAAACGTTAGAAATGCTGAAACAGTTGGCGACGTATTGTGGTCTACTGTTGTCTCATTCTTTGTCTACATTTTTCGTTATACACTCTTCTTTTTTCTGAAATTCATAAATTTACGAGGGCTGGGATGTTTATTGTGGCGGTCCTCTATTTATTTAAGGTCTGACACTGCATTCAATTAAATGAGGCCGAAAATAATTAAAACCCTCTCTGATGCAAAAGGGCAATTGGTGTGGTGCACTTGCTGAATTGAAACTGTGAATCGCAGTGCTTTTGGACTCAGAGGTCAGTATTGGTCGGCTTATTATATTGCATATTGCAGCGACTGCGACGTCTTTATAAGCGGCCTTCACTCTGCAATGTTTTTACCAAAGGCCCTCCGGGTTCCTTGATAAAGGACGAACGTGTCACATAGAAACGTTCTTATCTGACTTTTAAGACACGACGAATATAATTGTTTAATTATTATGAGAAAGATCCCTTGAAGGGTTCAAGAATAGGCCTACTTACAAAACCTGATGTGGAATGGTCCAGGGCAAAAATTTCATTGAATTTATTATTAAGGTGGTTTACATTTAGCGGTTGTTTGGACGTCATGTTTGTTGTGCTTCAAATTAACTAAATAGAAGGTCAAAGAAACCAGGCATAAACGTCTTGCAATAATCACATAGCTCATTGTAATTCCACTTTGTGTTGTTAATTAGATTAACTATAAGATATATTATAAGGATATTACATTTACATCAATGACGAAATTGAATGATTAAATCGGAAAAATGAGTGACAAAAAAAGATTCGCTTTTCTAACTCAACATCATTTCCGAAGTGAGACGAAAATAACTATGTAAAAAGGGACAAACAAGAACTTTTTTTCGTGAATTACAGTACTCTGAAAATGAAATCTAGTAATGTTATTTCGAAATTGAATCAACATTTGGGGCAAGCGACCCCGCTTTGACGAAATTAACTTTCGGTTAAGCAATTTTAAATGAACGACGTGCGAAAGTAACCGGGAAACCTATCTAACATGCAGCGAAAATTGCACGCTATAAAATGTAGAGGAAAACCCTCCGCTTGACTTACGGATAAACATTCATTTGTGAAATACACTGGACAATGTTATTGGCATTTAAAAAAAAGAGGCATATGTTAATTTGAAATGTGATCTTTGAGCAACGCTCTTACGATGTAAATGGAATTTCAAAAATGATTACCGGTCGTCGTAAAAAAAAACGCTCCAGGTGAAACATGTCTCAAGTAAGATTATTTGGACAAAAGGTGTATGTTATAGGAAAGGCTCTGTAAAATGTAGTCGTCAGACTATTCAAATTTGCACCGTTCAATGGCCTTTATTGTTAGTGTAGAATCTATTAATATCTGAGGCATGGCATAAATTTGATTTGTACGTCGGAGAAAAAAGATCGGGATTTATCTTCCACTCACAATTAAATTAGGATTTGGACTGTGTGACAAGAAAAATACGAGGTGCTGTTCACGAGCTCTTCAATGTATTCAGAAAAAGATTCTCCACATGCACATGTTAGTTTGTGATGCATCGTTCGAAACTTTAACAAAAACTGAAAATGGGTATTGATGAGACAATATCATACTTCACGCACGCAAAAACAAATTTGTTTTCACGTTTATCCACATACAAGCAGGCTACATCAAAAACAGGCATGTAATAACTATTTCAATTCAATTACATTACATTATTACATTAATTTTATTGTATTTATTGAATTACAACGATTGACTTTCAGAGAACTAGGAACAAGTGTTTTGATTTCTGAAGGTGTGGAGCAAGTTAACCCTTTTCTTGAAAGCGCCACTGTTGTGATTATAGAAGTGTTTTGCTTTTTTTTCAAAACTCTTCCAGCATCCTCTTTGCTGATATCGTGGGATTCACGGCCATGTCCTCCAAGATGTCTGCAAAGGAACTTGTCAAAACGCTCAATGCCTTATTTGCAAATTTTGACAAGCTGGCTGAGGTGAGGCGACCTTTTATTTCCTCCTGTCCTTCCTACTCTCCTTTTAAAACTTACCTTCGTACCGTCAAACCAGAAATCGAGGGGTAATGGGCATGACTGATTTCTTCTTGTTTTCTAGAAACACCACCAGCTGAGGATCAAGATCTTAGGCGACTGTTATTACTGTATTTGTGGTGTTCCAGAGCAGCGACAGGATCATGCTGCTTGCTGTGTACAGATGGGGCTTGACATGGTGGTAGCAATCGCGTAAGTTGAGAGCAAGCTTCGCGAGCTTATATTTGAAGAAAGCTCATGGACGTTCTTAAGGGTGACAATTTAATGTCTTGTTGGTGACAAATGACGCGTATGTCAAAACGACAGACTGTTCAGACACTTCCTGCCTAACTGTTACCGAAGTTCCAGCTGAGGGAAGATCAGTCTAAGTTTGTTAATATGAGGATCAAGAGTATTTTTCCTTTGTTTGTTTTTGTTGGGAGTTTTAAGTGCATTGTGTTAATTTTATACACGGAAAAAATTTGCTCCTGTCTTTCCAATAAGGCAAAACCGGCTTTATGTCTTTTTATGTTGCTTTTTCCATCACTGCTTTGTGAGAAGATCGTTGTTTGTTCCTGTGTAGTTGTTTAATTCACCGTGCTTTTGACCCTGTAACTCGGACACAAATCAAATTTGCTGATTCGATTACAGCGCCGTGAGGGAAAAAACGCAGTCTGGAGTGGACATGCGTGTTGGAATCCACACTGGCGCCGTGCTGGCCGGGGTCATGGGTCAACAGAGGTGGCAGTTTGACGTATGGAGCACCGCGGTGGTGCTGGCCAATCACATGGAGTCTGGCGGCATACCTGGGTGAGTTGAGTGTTTCACTTTTAGAGTTGATCTTTCATGAGAGTTGTGCAAATTAAGGATTGAGGTACTATTCTATCAGTAATCAACATCTTCTTCATACTGCGTTCATGAATTCGATCCTCTTCGTGAATTCGTTTTTCATTTCTTGAGTAAACTGTATGGGGGTTATAGACACTGGTTATTGCACATACGCAGACTAGATTTGTCCCCGGTTAACCCATCTTGTTTGGAGAACAGTGACTAACATGTTCCCCAACTGCGGCATGCTGCATTCAAATTCTTTGCAGCATGACGAGATGTATCTCATGAACTGGTATAAAACGGCGCTATTTCCTCCTGCACGGTTTGCTCTAACAATAATAATCACGAACAGCCACAGCGCTCCTCATCCTATCTGTGTTGTACGAATTATTTACAGTTATCCAATTATTAACTCTCAAGAGAAAGGAAATGAAAGATCCAACAGAAAAGAGAGTTGAGGAACGAAACCGAATCACATATTAGACTCCAGAATCAATCACTTTAATGGACGTTGCCTCCACAATCGGTTCAATGAAGTAGGTCCGTAAGATTTAGGAGGACTTTAGAAGGGCTTTAGTGCTCACAACGTGTCCCTGCGCGGTTCCTCTGCAGATAATGACATCCATTAAGTCTGCCCATAAATGGATTTTATATCAATCGATGTCTTCTCATTTCCTTCAATGGAACTGAGTGTTTGTTTTTATGATGAGACCTCAGTCTTGCCCAAAATATGAAATTAAAGATGGACGGTCTGAAGGAAAGGAAATTAAAGTAGATCGGACGGCACGACGGATCGGAATCTTACTAAATTAAATGTCAAGGATAGTGCAGGGAATGCTTTTAAATATCTGAAACATCAGTTGGATCATTTCAAGCCGGAGCATAACTAAACAGTAATGACTGTGGAAAATTCTGCTCAAAGAGTGCCGTTCGAAGACAAAACATATAAAGTCCGCACGCGAGTAACTTTCAGCAATGTTTAGCCAGGCATCATGGGAATATTGATTGTTATTTCCGGTGTGGCGGTCTCAGCTGTCTCCCGGTCTCAGCGGTCCCCCTTACCAAATACGGTAAAAATACGTCATGCCATCTCTGCGCACAACAACGGGAAAGTCGTCCGTTTAAGTGGCGTGCTGAGCAGTGCAGTCCATGCATGCTTCACGTTGTACGTGACGGGTACTGTACATGTACATAGGCCTACACCAAAGATAATAGTACCGTGCAAGTTAGTCATGCGGACATCTCAGTACGAAAGACCAACGACACGGTGCCAGTGTCGTGCTGAAATGTCCGGCTACGTCAGGAGGGACTGCTGAGACCGCCACAATGGGTTGAGCAGAGTGAACGGGTAACTGGACAATTTCCTTCTACGCCAAGCAAAAGGAAATGCGGACGTAATTGTCGTCTCCCGACAGGTCAATGTCACGGAGATCATGGATTCGTAATGGCGTTTGGGCCTTTTCCTTTCTCGAAACCAATTGGATCCATGGTTAGAATGAATGTAGCCACATCTACAATTAACTGATTATTGCGAGGGAATATTTTGAGGGAAGAAATTGGCATTTCAGAAAAGAGGTAACATGTATTTCAATATTTTCTTTTGACCCATAAAGAACACATCTTTTGTTAAGATTCAAGGAGCAGAAGTTGTAGATTTCTTAAAACTCGAATCAGACACCTTAATCATTTCAAATTGAAACAAACAAGTCCTTAAATACGTTTCCCTGCATGAAAGTTAATTTCCAAGACGTAGTATACGACGTTATTACGCTAATGAATAAATGAGACGTCACGATAATTATTCTTAGCTGACAGACCGATGTAGACCCATGACCACTCGTCGTGAAATCAGTATAACCTCATGACGATGTCTGTTGTTTATTTGACTAATACTCCTGGGAATTGGAATAATGGCAAGTCGGTTCTGATATAACTGTGACCAAGAGTGGGACCAACCGATGATGTTTCTGCGCCAAAAAAAATAAATAAAAAGATAATAATCCCAGACTGGAGTGGAGGCCCTCGGTTAGTAAACTGTCCTTAATGTTTCAAAACGTGCACAAATGAAAAGAGGGGAGTGCCACAATCATGCTTTGTGCAAGGAGTTTGAATGAATTCTACATGACAGACGTCTGCACTGTAGACTATACAAATGATTCGCTCATCACCCAGCGCCCGAACAGGGCACTGGGAAGGGCCTATTGGCTTTGCACTGTGATTGGCTACTTTGTGCACGACCTCCGACCGCGAAGTTAGCAATTACTATTAGCGAAGCGTTATTTGAAGTTTTTGGTTCGCCAATGGCAATGCTTTGACGCATGCGAAAATGTCGGCTTAAATTGTAAAAATATGGCCTTGATACAATCACGGTCATTTATGTTCTCACTACGAATCACTGATCGAGTGTCTTTTGGCGGTATATTTCAAATCATCTTGAACAGTTTTGTTATGGATGAACTAATAAAGTGAAGTGAGAATATCTTCAGCAATGAGGACGAAAAATTAAAATTGATAACCGCCACATTGAGCGAGCTCGCGCGCCTGGCAGAAATTTACCCGCAATGCTCTGCGCGTCATTAGCTGTGACTCTGTGTGATGAATTTCCTTCATTTAAATCTGTGCCAGGCCATCAGTCCTTCCGAACGCCCTGTTCGGTCGTTCGGCGACGAGCAAACACAAATGATTCTACTCTCAGTCTCTCAGTCCTAATAAACCTTTAGATAAATACGGCTTACCAACAAACAACTCACTCGTGAATACTTCCCAGGGAACATTCCGCGCATTTTTGATATGCGTGTTATAGAACTTACCCTTTACATTATGACAGCACTGCGTTTTACATTACACTTACCTTGTTCCTCCTCCCCACAGTCGTGTGCATATCTCGCAGGACACCTTTGGGTGCCTGAACGGTGAGTTCGAGGTTGAACCAGGCGAGGGGGAGACACGCGACGATTATATCAAGGACCAAGGTATCAAGACCTATCTCATTAAGGTCAACAAGGACAACGTAAAGGTAAGAAAAGCTTCCTTGGTCCTCACAAGCAGAGGAACTGAAAATGCACCTTTACGGTCAACGCAAAGAACAAAGAAAAATGCTTGGGTCCTGAGACAGCAAACTTTTCAGGTCCAAAACATAATGTGGCGGCCCCTACAAAAATAGCTACTGTGGCGGCATCGAGACTTCTCGGTGTACTGAACCACCTGAAACCAGGGTATGTAAGCGAACGTTACTCCGTTAGACACTAAACAGTGTGTCCGCGTGTTTCTTAGAAAAACACTGACACGAAATTATTCCTGACACAAAGTACACTAAAGTTACAGTACATCAAGACTGGAGAGACTGTCGGTGAGACTGCCTGCTTTCACTGATGCTCGTTTCCCGTCTCTTTGCTGTCGATTCACAGAAAGCCGCTGCTTTTACCTCCATCATTCTCTCAGACGATGGATCAACGACGAAGAGGTCAGAGGAAGAGGAAAGTGACGTAAAGGTGCGTCAGACAGCTTTTTAGTTTCTATGCCGTACAATAGATGATTTGCAGCAGGAAGCAATGTGATTCATACATTTCACATGTCATCGAAAAAAAAACAACAGCAGCCCACTAAAGCTTTTACACCACTACAGTAACGTATACCTGTAAGGACATCTAAATACTATTTTCTTAATTTCAACACCGTTTATGAATCACACTGTTTGGTACATTGGTCTGGTTAATATTATACTTCAGGCTAATGATGCAAACGGCAAGACTGTTACCTTTGACGAGGAGGTACCAGAACCAAAGCCCGATGAAGGGATTACCAATCGTAAACTGTACGAGGCACTAGTGGAGAGAGAAGCAGACGCGTAAGTAGCTCGCTGGTAGTTGGCAGCAAGTAATGGTCAGTACATCCAGTCACACGCCTAAATTTACCCACAATAACCACCAAAATGACCTTTCTTGGCTCAATCAGAGCAAAGACGAGCGGCATGCGGAGGTTTTCCCTCTGGTTTCGGGATAAGACTTTGGAGGACACATTCCACCGGGAAAAAGAGCGACAGAGCCCTGTGGGTTTTTGCTGTGCCATCATCATCATGGTCTTTGGCTTCTGTGTGCAGATGATGGTCTTGCCGAGGTACGTCAATGAATAAAAATCATGTCCAAAAGAAAGCGAACAGAGAAGGCAATGCTTCTTTTCATGGACTTTTGTAATGATGAATGCTCGCTCGAGCATTGTTTTGGCCTATTAAAATGCAGTTCACGTATTTATTGCTTGCATTAACAGCTGGGGCCCTTAGGTAGCGTCTGTTACCGCAAATGCCTCATAATATCCATGGATACGTGGATGCCTATCGGTGAAAACCGTGCGCTTCCTGGTGAAAACTAAGATTAGAATTACAACTTTTTGAAACTTTTCCCTGTGTAATGGTCAGGGGCAATGCAGTAGCATCGGATACCGGTGATGGTCCCTTGTACAGTACACAGTCTTCTCATTATAAATGATCTTTTTCGATCTTATTCTAGAACCACAGCGAGTTACGTCACATTTGCCGTAGGCTTATTTTTGTTAGTCCTGATCTTCTACATATCGATGGCAACTAGCTTCAAGAACAGGTACCCAGACACACTAGTCTGTGTGTCAAGCTGGATGGAGAGTACGTATGTGGCAAGGACACTGATCGTCACGTGTGTCGCAGTCATCGTTGCTGCATCTGATGTTGTTGACATGGTGAGAACTGTAGATGGGAGGACTGTTCATTCAAATGCCATGAATGCATTCGTCGAAAATAACAGCACCTATAGCAACGATCTGCGAAGAAATGCAACATTTAATAGTCCAAATTCGTCTGTTTACACAAAAGTTAACTCCAGGTTTTTTTTTCAAATATGTGTATACGGCTTCCAATGTAATTCCGATCTTCCAAAAAATAAAGTCGTACCATAAGTATGAGACAGTATTTTGTTGTTAGCTGAGCCTTATTCTAATCGACAGGTTGTATGCGAGCTGGGGGACTCCAAAATTGAAACTCTGGACACACAGAGCCCAATGTGCATATACGGGCGATATTACACATACACGGGTATACTGGTTCTGGTAAGTAATTCAGATTTTTTTTCCCGTTAATGTTCATCAGAACTTGTAACATTTCCAAGTTTGAACAACCTTCTTTCATTTCGCCAATTTTTTGTTTTTGATGCTCATTAAGTATCAGCCGTAGGCGATGCCACGTCCCTGAAAAATAACTGTGCGGCCCTCGAGTAAACAAACCTCGCCATGCATCATTACTATATTTCTCTTTTCAATAAAAAAACAATGAGCGTTCAACTGTCATCTCTCGCCATCGTAAGGAAAAAGGGACGATGCCAAAAATAATAAAGCTACAAGAACGTCTGGGAGCTATAAGGCCAACGATTGTAGCACATTTTGTTGTGAAACATTCTTCACGTTTTGTTGAATACACCAGCTAGGTGGAATTTCGTATAATTTCTTTATATTCCGGCCACGTTGCTGTGCTCGGCGTAGTTGTCCGAGGGAACCGTCGACAGCGTCCACCTAGTACGATTCATTTCTGTATTATGTTCTTCAAAGTGTGAGTTTTGGAGTTAATAATTTATTTAGACCTGAGTACAGTTATCGTCGAATTTCTTTTTTGGTGTTGCTTTCACATGATCCCGGGACCTTAATGTGAATGACACAACAATTTGGCTTTTTTGTGCTTTGCAGGTCACCATCACTGTGATGATACATGTTACGCAGTTCATCAAGATGATTCTGATCCTGCTTATTGGCTTGGTGTATACCCTCCTCAATCTCGTCTTCTACAAGGAAATATTTATCAGATACGACAATTACCAATTAGAGCAAGTGAGCACGTGAGTGGCCTTCAACTATTGTATTTTGAAGCAGGTTAAGGTAAACGCCTTTCGTTGCATCTCTTCTTGACCTTCTTGACAATGTTATGAATAAAGGAAAGAAATGAACATTATGACGCTCAACAAGAAGGTCATTGGTAGGCTAGACGCCTTTCTTCATAAACCATGTCTTAAATTAGTTCTTTTTCTTAATACTCAATTTTTCATGTGCAACTTAATTTGAAGGATTTTAGGTATCTCTGATAACGAGTCTACCGAAATCTCTGTCAAACGATTCGCAACGGAGTCAGTGTTTCAGGTATTATGCTGCAACCACCATGGTGACCAAGGCTTCCAGACCCACTTTTCTCAAACACGTTCATAATATCAAACTATTTCAAGTCTGCGATCATAGTCTCAAATTTTGCATTATCAACGCTGAGTTTGTGTTGTTTTGTTTTTCTTTCAGGCTAAGCCTAACTGATAATCCCAATGAGTTTCCCAGTCGTTACGTTATCACATACCAGCTTCTCGCAGCCGGCTTTGCACTTATCTTCTACAACAGATTTGTGAGTTCATTCCTGAATCAGGCTGTCCGTGGATCAAATCTGTGTTCAATCAGTGTAGTACAGTTGAAAACGGCATTGCAACGAACGAAAAAACTAGTCTTCAGTTCGTGTTTGCTGCCCTCTCTTGCCATTCTATCCGTTGCACAACATGGTTTCACTTTGTTTTCAACAAGTCTGAGATACTAAACGATGAGGGTTTCCCAACGGAGGGGTATTTGACTTTGAGTTTTGAATCAGTTTTGCAAAATCTGACAACGGAGAATTGAAATATCTTTGCATAAGCCGTTAATCATGATCATAACGCCAAAGACAATGAAACCTGTAACGGTGGAAATTTTAACGCATAGTGTAGTGGATAATCTGAATAAAAAAACGTTTTATTCCCAAATTTGGTTTTTCTCATGGCCTTTCCCATAGATTAAACACAGTTTATAAAGGAAGCAAACTTTCACAAGTCTCGCAGACCACAATGACCGTATCCTACCCGTTTCGATACATCTTGCAGCTAGAAGTCACCAATAGGTTACTCTTTTACTGGAAGTACGAGACGCGGAAACAAAAAGAAGAAGTTGGCAAATTACGGATACGAAACGAGGTGCTGGTTCTGAACATCATGCCCATCCACGTGGCCAAGCACTTCTTACGGAACAAACGGAAAGACGAGGTGAGTGACGAAAATGCCTATGAACAGTACCCGAGTGCAACTGATGCCAAAAGAATGCCACAGACAGCAGACACAAAGAGCTCAGGTTTCAGTTAAACACCAATCAATATTACACTGGAATAATAGTATAGTATCATTTTCATTTAAGGATATACTGCAGATAGTAACTAAAGAACACCACGTAAAGTCGACTTTTAAAAGAATACTTCATATAAATTCAAACCGAGATCAGATAAATCATGTATTTAGCCTAGTAACTACTTCTACTGATTATATATAACGGGTTTGCCCTTACCCAACGTATATTAATGAACACTGTATGCTCAGTGCTTGTCCGAGAGCTTGCGAAAAAAACCTCACAAGCTTACTCGGGTGGGACTCGAACCGAGTGCTTTGCCTTATAAACCATTCGTGTCGAGGGCGAGTAGAAACATTCAAGATGAAAATGTTTCTGGAATCTCTTCGGCTTGCGGTTTCAGGATCTCTATGCCCAGGACTACCCGGAGGTTGGTGTTATGTTCGCCTCTATCCCAAACTTCTCCGAATTCTACAGCGAGGATACCATCAACAACCAAGGCACAGAGTGTCTCCGGTTCTTGAATGAAATCATCAGCGACTTTGATACGGTAAGATACGGGTTGCAACAACGTGTGGGTGCATTCATGTCGGGCCGAATACCGATACCTTGTTGTATGAATGCGTGCGCAAGAAAATCATAGACTTACACTCAGAGGAGAACTCACACTGATATCCCGTGACAACCGGCAGTCGCTCAAACTGAACGTCTGGTTGCTATGAACGTTGCCTATATTCCTGACGTCCGATTGGCTTAACAGTGCCAGAACACTGTTCCCACTCATGGCCATGAGTCCATATGTCCATATGGGCATACCGATGTTTAAAGATGTGACTTCACTTCTAAAGTCATTCAGAAACACAGACTCGTCATACGAGATATTGAGGCTGTGCGCATGCATACCGAGACGAATCCGGGGCAACTTTAGGTTACAGTCAGTACAAGAGTATATTTCCGTACAGGACTATCATGAAGAAGTATGAATGTAAATTCTTAAACACTATAACCATATTGAAGTCCGGGAATCGGGTTGGCTGAGTGGTTCTTTCCTCGCCTTTCACCTCTGCTGTGGCCTGAGTTCGATTTCCGGCTCAGTCGACATGTGGATTGGGGTTTCAATCCTTATTCCTCGGGTGTACCAAGAAATGTCCTCTCTGTGGTTGTCTTTTTACCTCTAAAACTGCTCCTTATTGTCTCCTCTTCAAAGGTGCACGTGGATGTGGGTCGTTTGGCGACTGCCTGCGCAGTGCCCATGCCATTCGCTCGACCACGTTTAATGTTGGCATGTACAGCGCATGCAATTTGCGCTTTATAAATGAATAAAATTGTTTTTATCATTATTAATACTAACTAATTTTTCAGAAGAGGCGCGCATACACAAAACCGCAATTTAGGATAGGGGCCTTCAACGGGTCCTTACATTTCCACCTGCCTTTCTCAGCTTCTGAAAGCAGTTCGTTTCCGGAGCATCTGCAAGATCAAGACGATCACCAGCACCTACATGGCGTCGTCGGGGATGGTGGCTGAGCCGGAGAAGATTATTTACGAGGGAGAGCAGGAGCGCTGGCAACACCTTGCCGATCTCGTCAACTTTGCCTTCGCTCTCAGGGACACCTTGGACACCATTAACCAGCAGTCGTTCAACAACTTCATCATGAAAGTCGGTGAGGGGCTCATTATTGTTTACTTTCGGCATTAACCATTCCTCACAGGAAATATTTCCTCACGCGTATGGTCAGACCAAAGCGTCTCCCTGGAATTTGACCGTAGTCAATCCTATTTGTCCAAATACGTGTCATTTTAGGTAAATCTATCAGATTGTGTTTTACACTTTACATGCAGACATAAAATCATCATCAGTGACGTGATTTTGATGAATACCAGTTAGAAGTCCTCCATATAAACCTCGCAAATGAGCAAACGATCATTTCAGATGTTTATTCCAGTTGAAGTAAATACAACTGTATCTTATAAAGTATCACCCAAAGAAGTAATTAAAACCAAATTTCTTTGGATACTGACTCCTTAATAGGAAACTAGGGAAAATCCCCAAAAGGATAATGTTTCGTGAGAGTTATAATCGTTTATTGTGTATGTATATTTGAAATAATCGACAGGTATCAATCATGGTCCAGTTCTTGCTGGAGTCATTGGAGCCAGGAAACCACACTACGATATCTGGGGGAATACAGTTAACGTAGCCAGCCGCATGGAAAGCACAGGGAAAGCAGGATTTATCCAGGTGACTGAAATGTTTACAAGTTATGACAAGCACACCAGAACTTCTTCTGCGTTCTCTGTAGCGTATGGTAATAAATTGTGAAACCGAGGTAACAAAACTTGTCAGCTGTCCAACTAATAGAGAGGCGCAATGTTGGTAGTACAACGTCTTGGCATGCTGGTACATGTATGAATCCCAACCTTAACATCATTTCGACAATCGTATCTCGTCTTAACCTTGCAGGTTATTGAAGAAACAATGAAGGTACTGAAGAGGTTCGGTTTCAAGTTTCAGCAGAGGGGTTACGTCAAGGTTAAGGGCAAAGGTGAACTCTTGACCTTTTACCTAATTGGTAAGGAGGAGAAGGATGACCTGCTACCAAATATGATCGTATAATGCAACACAAACTCGAAAGACTATACTGTTTTAGAAACGTTGCATAGCCCAATTGAAGGAGCAAAAGCGGGAAAGAGAACCCTTGGAGAGTTGACTGAGATGCTCGAGTCTGAAGGCTTCGTAGTCTGAAGGTTCGAAGAAACGCTTCCAAGCAGTGCACCCAAGTGATGTCATTAACGAAGGTACAAAATGTTCAAGCGTTCGCAAGAGAAACACACTGACCGATTTGAAGCCCTATGCATTTTTCTCAATTATCTTACTTATCTTACACATCTGCTTACTTGAGGAAATTGTGCCTTCGTCCTAAAGAGTTAATAGGGTTCGTTTATTCAAAGTTTTGTTTCTCGTTTAGATTCAATTAAATTTGTTGTATAAATACAAACATTACAGTTATTGTGTATACTTTTAACAAGGCGAATTGTAAATGATGTATAGTATTCCACTACAACGCTTTAAAGGGACAATTCATTTTGAACTGTCGGTTTTCATATTTTTGAGAACTTGCCGTTGAACAAAAACGAACACAAAACAAGAAAAACACATGAGCAAACAAATGAATAACGCTTATTGAAGGTCGACGGTTTGTAGATACATACACAACCGATTTGAGACCATTCAATTTGAGTTTACCTACCAAACAACTTGAAAGCAGCATAATCTCATCAAACAATGTATATGTTTTGGGTCTTTATCCTGCACATTCAATACACCAAAAAAAACCTTTTTTTCACGTGGTATTCACTTGAAATTCTAGGTGATGTAAATTAATGTACACAGTATAAATTATTTGAATATATCGTTGAAACTCATTGTACATTTTGTCACATTTGCAATAACACCCAAACTGTGCAATTTATCATTTTTTGTTAAAATTATATAACATTTTACTATACAAATGTTATTTACGTGGCACGGTTATTTTATGTATATCAGCACATATATCGATAACTATCTTCTTTCAAAATAAGACTTTGGTTTTCCATAAGAACCTTAAAGTTAACATTTTTGCAGTTATACAGCGTCCTATTTATTCCTGATGTCCAAATGACACTTTTGCATCATTGCATATTTTGATCTGTTGAAAAGGCTCATTTTTACATTCAACTTAACCGATGTCAAAAGTTCGTAAAAGTATTAATTTCAACTAGAGCAAATGATTCAGTTTATGTATCTGACGTACACTCTGCAAACCTCAAGGAGTACTTGACTTTGCGAAGGTTGCACACAGCAATGTTATGAACGTGCAGAGTACAATACATCTTTCTCTTGCTATGTCGCAATCAGGGGTTTGCCCCCACCACTGTTTGATAAACTATTGCTGGCCAGGTAAAGCAAACTAATAATTCGTAAAATAGCTTAAAATATCTTACGCATCCGTCATAAACACGAACTGATAAATACTTCCAAATTACTCGAAACCTGTTTCCAGACAAAGGTGAACTGTCTGCAAGCTCTGCTCACCCATATCAAGCATCATCTCAGCAGAAATTATGAATGTACTAGCTGCCAGCAAAGTCACATTATTCACAGGATGGTTTCACGCTGGAATTTAAGCCCATTCTGTGTACTGTGCTTGTGGGAACAGTATTAAAATTTGTTTAAGTACACTTGATGGTGTTTGTTGTTAAGTGCCTTGAACCTGCCTGTAGCCTACATCAGGCTGATCCTTCTAGCGTGGTTTAGTCTCTTGCATAAAGTAAAATTCTGGAGTGATGCAAACTCATCATAGGTTTGCTACATTCTTAAACAGAATGTGCTAAATGAAATTCTGATGTTGCAGTACTCTCACCTATACATTTGTGTGAAGAATAGCTCATGTCGTAACGAACTCATTCAGTAAAGTGTTTATTAAATATTCTAAAGACGCTGTATATTTGTTGTTGGAATTAGTATGTTGTTTCAGTCCTGTTTGTATTTCTTAATTTGGGGGCTCATGACCATGTGCCTATTGCACATCAACTGATATATTTTTGAACCTATTCCTAACGCAAACTTACCTGGCTATCATTCTATACATTTCTGGTGTAAGTTTTACAATCGCTATTTTGTAGTAGATGATATTATTTGAGCAACATTTAATTTTTACATGATGCATTAGTTATAAAAACGTTCAATTGACGTTTGTTTTTGTATTTTCCTAAATGTTAGTGTTCACTTCAGAAGCGATTATCAGCAACATGTCCCCCCAGGTTTACGTGCCCACGATGAATAAAGTATGGCTGAAAAAGTCACTTAATAATGATATACTGTCTGCAAAATTTAATCAAAATGATCTCTAAAGCCGTTACAGCATTTATAGAAGAATGAAATTTAAAAGAAAACAACTCGTTTTGCTTCTCAACAATCCACTGCCAACTTTACCCTTTAAGAAAACACAGAAAACAGAAACATTATGATGATACGGTTACGTGTCACTCGGGAGACAAAGTTCATCGTACTGACAAGGTAGCGTGTTGGAATGATGTATGTTTTGTATGCGTTTGTTGTTTGTTATAGAGGTAGCAAGTGACCACCGTTTCAATCATGTGAGCAAGCATATTTAGTAGTGCCTTAACACGGTCGTTTAGAATTTCAAGTTCAAACGAAACAAAAACCATATTTGTAAGGACGTTGGTTGTCAATTTATGCGGTAAATTTACTGCTGATATTTATAACTTTTATGTCTTACTCCAGTGAGCACACATCACAATGATTTCAAATAAAGGTGTTTATCTTCACTGCATGTTTGATTTGTTTTGGTGTCGGTGTTCTGCATTATTAAATTGCAGATAACAATCTGAAATGCAGATGTCGTAAGTAAACAAGTATTATACCGTGCATTTTTAAAACACTGCAAAATTGTTTTTGAAGGGAGGTCCTTATTACTTCCGGGCAGTTTGAGGAAGAGTGTATATTAGTAACAAGATTACTCAGGTCCCTTGGCTTTAGGTCGCTGCTTGCCCCTTTCTTGCAAATGCTTTCGCAATATAGAATTTCCCTGCACCTCTGGTATTAAACTTAGCAAATTCTTACCATCAGCTTTATTCCCAATGCGCCAACAGACGAAACGGACTGGTCGGTCACGTGTGACGCCTGGAACATGGTGGTCAGGTCGCCATTTTCGTGCTCATCCCACAATCTCTTCAAGCTGGTTGCGTCCGTTATTCTGCAGCTAAGCAAGAGGCATCAGCTTGGTTTCGTCAACAAACACGCCTTTCATTTTTTCCAGTTGGTCGACAGCTGCATCGACCTCTGATGAAGTCTCCATGAGGCGTTTAAAAAAGGGGTCTTGGAGGCCCTTGAGAAGATTGTCGAACGGGTCTTTGGTATCGACATTTCCTTCCTCGGTGTTACCTTCCTGAGGCTCCTTACATCGATGAACTGAGCATCTACATTTTACTCTCCGCTGCTGACCAGCTCTTGGATGGTTTGCAAGAGATTCGGCACCTGTCACCGTGTCACCACTCATGTTCGAAATGGAGGGAGGAAGCACAATCGACGGAACTTCGTCGCTTTCAAACGAATTCTCAGCCTTTTTGGAAGTCAAAGGAATATTCTTTACGGCCATCCTCTGTATGTCAACATCAAGAGTAATTTTACCTAAAAGATATAAACATTTTAATTAAAAAATGGTAGCGGTATCTATATTCTCTTTTTCGCCATGCCATGAGGTAGATAGAAAGTGTGTGATCCTTATACCATTCCAATAGTCTCAACATATGCTTCCATCATTCTTGACGTTCAAGAAGAGACTACCTCCTTTTAACAACACATTCAGTATGGAGTTGATTCATGCTATATTTGTAGGATCAGTTGAGAATTTTCTTACCTGGCACAGACGTGAATGTCTTCCGTCTCGATTCTTTTCCTTGGGAAGACACAAACCGTCCGTCTTTTAAGCTTTTGTCTTGGAAAAGGGGGAAAATGACATCTTTTAAATCACGCAGACCTTTTCATGTTTCGACAGATATAAAACAATGTCGTCTTATTAATGACCTTTTGCTTTAAAGAAAGAAACAAGCGATGTGTGGAAATAGCAACCAACCTGATCGCAGCTGACTTCTATCCGATATATTTCTCTCTTGAATTGGGAATGGCAAGCCTCTTACTTGCACGGTCGATGACAAGTAGCTCTGCGGACTACTTCGTAGACGTGGCTGGTCTTGTCTTGCAGTCTTGCAGTCTTGCAGTTGCCTTTGCTGATCTGGCCATTCAGAACGGAAGGTTTTTGCTGAGCAAAAACCAGTGAAATAGCTGTTGCTTAATTAAGACCTGTGCATTTCGCACCAGCATAAAACATTCAAAACGTGTATTAGAACATAGATCAGCAAGCTTTGTGAGCAGCCTGTTTACCTCTGAAACATGCTTTGCCGTCCTCCGTTTTTCCCTGACTTTTATTTCTGCCGATTTCTTCCAGTGCGCGCGCGAGTCTCTCCGGGGTTGCGTACTCCCTGAAATTCCGTTTCCACAGCAAAAGCATCTCGCTCTTTTGGCGGGAAAAGTTACCCGGGTGCTCTTTTGCAATATCATCGACATCAGCTTTCGAAAGTCCTAGGCGAACGGCAAGAAACTTCCACTCATTCTGCTTTAAATTGGCAGCAACTCTTTCAAGGCCTTGCTCTGATTGGGATAAAAGATACCTTTGTAAATACGTAATGGCTATCCCGGGGTTGCAAAAATAAAAGTTGTCTAGCTTTTTTTATTTTGTTCCAAGAAATTTGTAAGCTTGGTAACACAAAATATGTTAGAAAAAAAACCCACTATATATAGAAAGGATAATAAAAGACAAAACCTGAACCTCTGTGCCCTCGCTTAAGTTTCTGGACTTATTATATTTTTTTCTGTGCTTACCTTTAATTTGATCCATTTCCTTGTCCTCTCCGTAAACCGTTTACCACTTCACAGCAGCGCCCATTAACGAAATGACTGATATTTCTTACACTCTTCACCGAACAACTGGTTTCTGTTGGCCTGTTTGTTTGTCCGTCTCTCTTAATGTGTACTCATCCATTATCGGATAAGTGTCAGATACAGCCCAAATATTATTACTTACATAAACATGTCAAACTTTTCTTTACTGCTTCAAAACGTGTCAACAAAGTGCCTAACGTTCAACACAGCATCCAAGGACAGGTCTCATCAACAAAACGCTAATTTTTCTCCCATAAGTGTCATTTGTATAAGCCTTGTTCTCACTGCTCTGCCGCCAATTCCAACTTGTATTGTAAACCCATAATTTGTCTCTTTGGTAACACCATAAAACCACTGTAAGACTAGATTACAGCGGGAGCTTGAATTTCAATCTGTTCTGATGACCGACTTTTCATAAAGGTCTACGTATAAACACTACCAGCTTCTAGGAGTGCTGAGTATGCCTCCAAATTACTGTTACCGGTATATTATTCAGTTTTCTTATACTTCTGCGTGGACAGAACAAATATTAAGCAATCAGGATCAAGAACTTATAGCTCAAGGACAAGCGCCATGACTTCAATGAGTATTTGTATATTCAAACTCGCTCGTTACTGGGATTCAGCCCCACAATCTCATGTTTTCTACAGGAACTTCGATCACAACTCCCGTGTTTGTTTGCATGTGCTTTGAGGAAGTAACCACATTGAACAACAGGTACCCTGAGGCCATACCTCAGACCTCATATGGCGTCCTGAGAACGAGAAAGAGCCATGTTACCACAGTTTACACGTTCTCTCCTCCAAGCTTCCCTGTAGGCCGAGAGCAAGCGTTTCTTTCACCATCTGCCTGTGGACGTAACAGCATTATCCTCAATCACAAGACTTTGTATTTGTATAATATCGTTACTCATCTTCTTCTGTCCACTTTCCAAGCTCTGCCTGCAAACACCGTGACTGCCGCGCTTTCTGTGGCCATAAATCCCAAACACCAATATTTGCGAACAAAAAGAAGACATGTGCCGGAAGTAGGAAATTGGTTTGCAGTACATCTTGAGGCATAGACTAGGCACTTCACTAATTGAAAGGTGTATTGTTGCTTGCCAGTACGCGATGCTTATTGGTGAACGATAGGGTTGGAGGGGACAGTCTTCAAAGTTTACAAAAACATGGGCTGGGCGTTTGCAGAGATGTATGCCTCCTTGTGATGGCCTCAAAACTCAAATTCTGCCCTATTCACAGAGATGGTGAAAGAACGTCTCCAGCGTTAAGTTTGAAAACAAAATACAGTCTGCCTTCAATGTAAACGACACTCGGATGCGGGCTGCTACAAACGTTCACAATCATAGAATGACGTTATACCCGACGTCGATCATCTGAGTCTAAAAAGGGGGTAATTTGTCAAACCTAAAACACTGTTTCTGCTTTCTTCACACAATTTGAACGCTACGGTGAGGAACAGCAGAGAGAAAGAAAAGATGAAAGGAAGTTTTATACTGAATGAAGGCCCAACCTATATAAGGTTCCTGTGCACTTGCTGCAACTCGAATTCCTTTTGGTGCAAGTTGGCAATCCTTTTGTACAGGTTTTCCCCGGTCAATTTTGGCAAAAGAGCAGCCAATTTAATTTCCGTGTGTTTGAATTTAAGCACTTTTTCCACTGAAGTTTTTTACTTTGTTTTGAACTCGGAATTCAGGCATTCAATTTCGTTTTGAGTTATTCGGATTCCTTTAGCAGTGTGTTTAATTAAGGAAAGCGTCATTCTTTTTCGTGACGAACAATCGTCATTCAATTTAGCAAAGCTAGTTGGACTGGACATTTTTGCTAATTTCCTTATTTTCAATTTCGTAAAGAGGCAACCAATTTTACACAAAGAAAATTTAAATTCAAGTAGTATTTCGAAATGTCCAAAACAAAAAATAACAAAACAAACAGCAACAAGTTAACTGAAATAAACAACTTTGGTGAGTCGAATCCTATTTTCTTTATTCCTGCCTGTTTCCCGTAGATTTTGGACCTATTGGTCGTTGTTTTCTTTATTTTCATTTAGGGGGATCGTAAACTGACGAATTCCTATAATCTTTCAGTGATTGTGTTTTCAAACATTCTATTTTCCTCATTGTTATTGGTTTCTTTATGATTTTTCTTTATTCTGGTTTTTATTTTTTACCTAGGCCTATGTTGCTCCCGTCTTCCTAAACCATCAATCTGTTGGCGTGCCAGACATCTTGGTAAAATGTGCACTTCAATTGAGTAATAGCATCAGAGTTCTGAATGGCTGTTTGCTGGAGTAGATCGCACCTCCGCTGCTGCAGGTTCATTCGTGCGTTTTTTGGATTGCACAAATTGCAGAGATGCCTGTCCAATAATGAAAACGAATGACGGAACACACGCCTCGGAAAGGTGCCTGCTTAATCGAATGCTTTTTTGGTTGAATTGTGATAATTCTATTAAATCGAATAGCGCAACGGTACTTTTGCCTAGTCTTAAAACGAAATTGAATGACCGTTTTACAGGTGCTTTCAATTCCGCGCAAAATAGAATGGCACGGAGGTTAGAGTGGCTGCTCATTTGTAGAAATTGACCGGGAAAACCTATACTATATGTATGCAAATTCTATGGATAGCCATCCTTGGTTGGCACTTCAAAAAAATCTTTCAAAACCTCCAATGTCCGTCCGGTGAACAAAGAACACTTAAAACAGAGACATCTAAATTAAGCAATCTGTCCGGCACTGCGTCTTTAACAAACTACTGCAGGTGTTTTGAGCCGGTCCCTAGACCCGCAGGAAGGTACGCACTCAGGTTGATACTTGTACATGTACATGTACACTGTACATGCCAGATGGACAGGCACTACCCGACAAAATCACAAACACAAGGTTCGTCGGTGCGAGAACAGGTGGCTTGATTATATAGTCATCGCACGCACCCGCGCAACACTTAACACTTAGAAGAGCAGGTCCGTGATCGACTTATCAACACTTGAATCAAGACGAGACGCTCCTTATTGATGAGTATAGGAGAATATAATCGGTAAGTTGACTGTAACAATTTCTGTATTTTATTTTACACTCCAATCAGCGAACTGAAACAAATGTTAGACATTGACATTTCCAGGTGAATTTGGGTTGAATTCATTCTATAGGGAAATTGTTTTAGAGGATTTGGGGGGGAAGGGGAAGGAGAACTGTCAATAACGTTGTGCCTCAGGGAGTGTAATGTGTTTGGCGTTGCCCTAATGATAATACTGTAAATAAAAGGCAAACTTTTGTGATTTAATAAACGAGTAAAGTAAAATTCGCCGCCAAGTCAGGTTAGTGAATTCGTAAAAAGAAACCCTACACTGAGCAGAAGTTTACTAAGTCTTGTGATTATCGTCACATTTCTGATCCCCGTTATTTCCCGATACATTTTTTGTACAGAGTACATCTTTAAGGCGCCTATCCAAAAGTAAATGTTTGGCGCCTATCCATATGTAAATGTTTGGCGCCTATCCATACGTTAATGTTTTAGGTGCGTTGCGTACACGATGCGTTACGGTGAGTGGCACTTCCTCGGACTCAAAAATTGACTCCATAAACATAACACACGTGTGCGTTGCGTTTGGCCAACAAAAAATGATCAAACTCGCCCCAGGAGCGATTTTGACGGATACACAGCACTTGGCGCAAGTGCTGACGCGCGTATGGAAAGGCGCCTTTAGGCAATCTGGTTACGACACTGATGAAAAAGCAATGTTCCGGACTGTTATAACACCTTACTGTCACAAAATGTCACAGGCTTAGATGTCATGTTTAATCATTGCTTTTTTCTTCCTTTATATATAGTTATTATCTCGAAAGTACATATAACACCAACAATGCCAAAAGTTGCCCTTTATCTTAGGTATTTGCACACAACTAGAATGGCACAAAATCAATCCAATAAAGGGGTTATCTTTATGTTCGATCAGCGATAACCTTCTTTCTGTTAATAAAACGAGTGATAAATCGAGGGGCCTAGGTTTCACGCTATAAATAAAGGTAAAAAAAATCTTCAGACGCGCAACTCCGTTGTGTTGTAAACCAATACTGACTTTGTCATTCGAGTAATTTATTTTACTATGCTTAGGGAATGGGTGCTTTTATCATGATTTACCATTAACTGACGAGATATTTATGAGCTAGGGAATTTCTATAATTGCACTCTGTACTGGGAGGCGTAATGTGTCAGCTATTGCCTTTACATTGTGACTTATTTTTACTACATGTTGGCTTTTGTCGTAAATCATCAAATGGCAACTGCTGCATACGGTCTTTTTGACTAGGTTCTCCGATATTTGTAGATATAATTATTCGAATTTCCTTCTTGATTTGGCCATTTTTCTGGTGCAATGGAACGATCTGTGGTAACTACAAGCAAGAAGCACTGCCTGGGGTGCTTTCAAGGTTTTATAATCATCATATCCAGTATTCAATCGAATTCCATGCTGGAGGAGGTCCTTCCTCCAGGGGTAGGTTAAATACTGACTTTCCTTGTGTCCCGTATACACGAAACACCTGTCTGACGTGCCTGCTGGAATATGACCTTTCGGAAAATGTACGGGGGGACTATATACAAAGCATATATACAAATGACCTGATATTGGAATCAATATTTAAGTGTGATACACGTAAGTCTGCTTTATATTCACACATAAAACGGAGATTACAGTTATTGATTTGGATATTTTTATATTTGTATTTTTATATTTTTATATTTTATATTATATTTTGGAAGCTAGAATATCATTGACACGTTATAATACGTAAAAACATTGGGAATTGTTTCCTTGTCGCCTACAAGACGAAAACAAATACAAAAGAAAAATCAAGACGTAATACAATTACATGATTATGTGTGGCCGTCTTTGTTTTACTGTCTGTTTGCGTCCGCGTGTGCGGAAACACAATAATGTGAACAAACTCATTTCCCAGTAATGTCGCGCAAGCATAACCAAATATTTATCCAATGTCGGCAAAAATAATGCGACTTTTTTCAACCTGCGTGCTTCGTTACGGATATACATCACCTCCTAGCAACGAGGTCCCGACCTTAGCGACGGGGCAAACACTGGCGTCTTTCTTCCGCCAGTGAAAGTCGAGAAGAATTCTCGGGATAGGATTTTCTGCTCTGGGATGCAAAAATGATACTTGGGTTTTGGTTAACGGTTTAATGTCACGTTGGCCTATGGGAAATAAGATACAAAAGTTGAAAATTCCAGTCTGGTAGCTTGACAGGGGTCAAATGAATATCATGCAAACGCAACATGAGGTGCGTTGGGTTTTTCGTGCAATCACTACATCCATGAGAAACAGCTAAAAGAGCTATTTTAAGTGGTCGTGTTACATTTATAGGTACACGGCAAAAACTGGGGTGATTAATTTAACACCCCCGGTGTAATCAGAGGACTACACCAACACTTTACAACAGTGTTAAAAATGTTAGTGTTATTTGGTGTTACTTTTAACACCTTCCAGTGCACTTTCACATTTGTAAGTGTGCAGTGTAACACCAGTAGTGTTAAAGTAACACTCTATGGTGTGTTCATTTGATAACACCAAAAGGTGTTGATTTTAACCCCACAGTTGCTGACACTAGCTTGCAGTTATTACTGTTGTGAGCAACCCAATGATTAAACACTGTTGCTGGTCTGGTAGGCATGGGGGCTGTTTTTTTTGGGGGGGGAGGGGAATCCTGAGAAATGCAAGACAGGGGAACACGGACAACACAGCCCGTGGTGCGGATTAGTCAATCTGATTTAATCCGCTCGGTGGGCAGCCTTGGATGCCTACTCATCTGCGAAATGAAGACGGGATGAAGACCATTGGAGTTGATACGGGAACTCTATAATTAAAACTGAAGCACTCATGGGAATCGGAAAGCAACTATGAGGGGTGCTTGTAGTATTGATGTATTGCGGCAGGTGTCCATACTTGAGCGGCTGTCGGATTTGACAGACCCTCCTGTGGAATTACTGAGGAGTGGAGTATTACATGTGGGAACACTACAAGGGTCAAACCACACAGATGTCATGGGTCATTTTATTGTCCGGTGGACATTACTGAAAGGTGGAATATCTTTTTTCATTGCAACATTTTCAGTTCTTGAATCCACTTTGTTTACGTTCTTCCTGCTCTTTGCTGTTGTCGGAAGTATACATGTACAGTACACCGATGAGCCCTAAAGCCAACCTTGCAGTCTGCTCGTACGGGGCTAGCCTACGTATGGTCTCCCTCGGACCATGGAGCTAGGCTCGGACTAGACTGGCACAAAATATACAACACAATGGCACTGGTTCCATCATGCATCAGCCGTTGACTATGTAACACTACAAACAATAGCCGTAGAGTGTATCCAGCTGCAGCCACTAATGTTGCATGTTGCCACAAAGGGAAGCAGTTAGTGTATAGTGTTTATCTGTTGGACTTGCCATACCTGAGATGTTTCTTTAAATCTGCAAAGGTTCTTAAGTGCAAAATACATTTTGAAAGAGAGAAAGGAGTAATTCCTGACAAGTGATCTTCCAATTTGCTCAAATTCCAGGAAGCTGCAGCCACTGTCTCTAGCGGCCTGGGGGCAGATTTGAACAGAGGAGTGATCGCAAATGGACGGCTTAGTAACCTCGTGAAAACAGGTAGAACAGGCATATAACACTTGTCCGGTAGTCTTGATAGCAGAAGTGGGTATGAACCTACACCGGGTATAAGTGGGAAAGGGACATCGAAACAGCTCATTAATATAAGGATACGTGTAAGTAACACAGACGTGATTCATAGCTGAGGTTGTTAACTTCAGCCCTTCAGGTTAAACTCAATGATAATTATTTTATTTCATTGCAGTAACCATTTGCCAGACTACTGATGCTCCGACAAAGCTGGAAGCCTAAAAAGTCCCGTCTGATGATGAAGCAACTTTCTACTTGAAAAGGGTAAGTACTTATGATCCAGTTTTTTACCTCATTTTCAAAATATGAAATAACTTCGACGCGCCTTTAATCAATAACACTCTGAAGAAAAAAACCCTAAATAAATTAACGCCTGTTTAAGTTCGACACATACTGCTTCTGTCATAAACCAATGAGCCAGCCTCGACCAGTTTAATTCTCAAAGACAGAAAGCAAATTATATTGGCCTAAAGATTACAATAAACGACATGTTAACTTTGAAAAAAAAATCCACTTTGTAACTTTAAAAACAAATGCTTTTTCCCGCAAATCAAGCAACATTACAGTGTTTGGTATATAGTCAATACCAGTTTAGTACACACGTTATTATGCTAGTCACTTAACAACATTATCCACAGTTTAAACAGCACCAGTTACCTAAAAAATCGATCCACACTTTGTTCGATATAGGAGTGTGTGCCTATGAGCTTAAAGTTGGAGAATGTACGTGGATGCTTACACTGTTTTGTACGGAAACATAACAGGGCCCACCGCGTTCGATTAAGACTTCATCGATCATAAGGAATTTTTCATAAGGAATCCACACACTCGTGTGTACATTCACTGATGCTTAATTTTATCTGACTGGAATGTGTTCTTCAGGTACGTTAGATCAACGCTAGATAATTCAAACAAGAGGTGCTACAGCAATAACATCATCATGACGTCGTTTTACACGCAACTGCCACGTCGACGGGAGAAGAAAGCCCACAGGGCGGTTACTCCAGTCATCGACTCGAACTCGGAGGCGCGATTCTCCGCTCCGCCCCTCGACTTGTCCTTCAAGCACATCGGATCACTAGATATGGACTTGTCCGAGTGGGCAGACGAACCCCGCCAAAATACTAATAAGAGTCTGCGGAAAGCAGACGACGGCAAGTACGCAAGCGTGTCCCTCAAGCTTAACAACAACCTCATCCAGGACTGGAACGGATTCGAGAGTTTCGTGACGTCACTGATAACCAGTCCCACCGAACTGACCTGGCTTGACATGTCCTTCAACTACTTGGTCAGTGTGGATGACGTCCTCTTGAAATTCCCCAACTTGAAGATATTATATCTCCATGGTAACAGCCTGGATGACCTGAAGGAGATTGACAAACTTTCTGGCTTGCCGAAGCTGATGAGTTTGACGTTGCATGGCAACCCAGTAGACAGCGAACGCGGGTATCGTCACTATGTACTAACCAAACTCCCCCAACTGAGGGCACTAGACTTCAGTCGTGTAACCACGGCTGAACGAGATACAGCTAAAACAATGGTTAACTTTTTAGGGTACAATAAAAAGCGAGAGAAGAAACGGAGACGTCCTAAGACATTCTGAGAACATTTTCAATACATATTTTTTCTGAAATGTGCTTGTAGCAAAGCAGTTGATATATAAATTTGTAAATAGTATTGTCATTTAACTTGCATTCGATTTCATTCTTCTTTTTTTTGTAGTCAAATTATTGGCACACGACCGTCAGTTTTTAACCTCAGATTCGAGCCGTTCGTGGGCCACACTTCATAGTTGCTGTGGAAGTGCTAGTACATTATGTCAATTGTTTTAAGATTGATAAAGGGAAGAGGTTGCGGGTAGAGACACTCTACTTGAAATTTAGAAGTCTTGTTACAGTGATGAATATCCTTATCATGAAACTACGGCACCCCCAAATGATTTTTAGATAAAAGTGTTCTTGTGTAAAATAATTTGATACTGAACCCTTCACATCCGCATAGGCTTCTACAGCGAATATCTCATACGGACCTTGCAAGATAGACTGCGCACGCTGGAAACAGACCTGACAGTTCTTGGGCACAACAGCAGTAGCAGTCCACATCTAATCGGATGTCGGATGTACATGTATATCCAATATCCCCCAATTGAATAGACATTCGCTGCCATAGAAGCCTATGCGAATGTCCAATGTCCAATACCGAACTAAATTTACCTGTCATTATACTTGCGTTCAAGTCCTCATCCTACGTCGCATAGCAACCGATTTGACCATTCGCACTGAGCAACTGTTTCAAAGCGGACGGGCGTGGATACCATCTCTAAGGGTGGCAGATCGCGTTAACTACCTTAATGGCAACGACTGCCTTTTCATGTGCAGAGATGAATTTCAAGTTGAAGGAGTGCTATGCACTCACATAAGTGATAAACCGATTTGAGCAATTGTGAATAAAGCAAAAATGTTATTCGAATGAATATGACAGCCAACGAGTCTTACATTGACACGTCGAAGACTAAAATAGTTACGATAATTTGATAAATGTTGGAGTCCAGTTTGAAGTTTAAAACACGATGACTGTCATATCAGTTTTCATGCAAAAAGACAAATCAGCAATATCTGTTACATTATGCATGCCTGCAAGCAATGACTACCTGATCAGAGCCTCAGCGGCCTTAAGCAATGGATGTAAACTGAACTTTGGAGCTTAACACTGTACACCCGCAGGCTGCTCTTTCGTGTAACGATTTACGTGTGGGAGCAATATCGATCCCATATTTTCATTTTGAATTCACGTATTCCCTTGTGTATAAAAACCTGGTTATTAAACCTCTGAAAGCCAAGTGAAAGAAGTCGACCGGGTAACTTATTTCCACCATGGAAGAAGTTGTACAAACCTTACAAGCAATGAACGAGAATAATTTCCTCAACAAATGTACCGTCCGTAACACTGTCAATCCTAATACAGGTGGCTCCAAACTCAAAAGACGTTACGTCTTGATATCTTTTGCTGTTCTGAAGAAAACCATGACTTTCACATAAAAATTCCTCACACCACTGCGAATGTGGACGATCACTGAAAGACTGAAATTGCCACGTCAGAGCGTCTCTAAATAAGTACGAAGGGTGAAGTCGTACATAATTTGTGACATGAAACAGTACCCGCGACTGGTATATAATAGATCACGATCGAGTAAGCAAACATTACCATACCAGTTGTGTATTCCATTAAATCATTAACTAAATTTCTGTATTAATCGACAGTCACCAAGGGGTATCTTCAGGTATTTTTTAACAGAGTCGGACAAAAGCTTCATAAAAAGACGTGCCATGCTGTGTCTTAATATTGGTTTTTACGTGTGATCAGTAACCCCTTCGATATGAGGACGACTTCGCAATCAATAAAGGTAGGTTGCACATTTTCTTTGACAACTATTTTATCTCATAGGTATGAATTATTTGCGAGGAAAAGGGCTGCAAAATTTAGCTCCGAAAATTATGGCACACTGATTATGTTTCTCTTAGCGGCCATTTTGTTCATCAAAACAGCAATTTTCATAGCCTACGTTTCACCGTATTCATCCTAGTTACTAACAATCACCCTAAGGGAAGGGGAACGGAGACAGAACAGTTTTGAACTGTGCGTCAAACTAGACTTACTGATGCTATAGCCCTGTTATGATTACTATTTATGGTAACCTTAAAAAGACGTCTGCAAAGGCGAATTGAGAGGAGGACAGTGGAGGCCAGCCTCCTTCCTTTGACAGAGTAATGAGAGAAAGGTGATTTTTTGTTGTCTTCTTTATTTCCTTTCCCTCCCAAAGCGTGTCAAAAGCCTCCGAATGTAGCCTCGCCCCTAATAAAAGCCATGAATAATCGCATAATACGTTTTTTATGGGGGGCACAAAAAACAAGATTGCCCCATACCCCGAAAATTTGGTTCCGGATCCACCCTTTGACGTACGTTTGGTGTTAAAAAATTATTCGCGAGGATTGTCCATAATTTACCTAATTTCATTTTCAAATGACCGCAGGCTCACGTTACATCATTCCGAAGTATTTTTAAAATTAACAACTGGGCAGTGCTGACTGGAAAATGCTCATTTCAGGTTTCTCATATGATAACAAATGGCACAATGGAGAAGAACCAGGCTGTGCCAGCCAGTAACTATTGTAGACTTTAAGAGGCATACAGTTGAGAAAATTCTACAATGATCAGTGGAACATTTTTAAGACATGAGAAAAGAATCCAGAGCTTCGTTGAAACTAAACATGTTTTTACACTTTTTCGCAAACAGGCCATGGGAAGCTAACTACAAAATCTGACAAAAAGTACAGAAGGAATCTAACAACAAAACCAGAAAACACTGGGTGAGGATCAAGAAAACGAGTTCCGGATCCCATCATGTCCAGCAGAACTCTTTCCCAGGGCCGGCCGCCCATCTTCTTCATGTTACCGGCGGGGCAACAGCATGGCAAGTTGGGCGGGGCTATCGCCGTCATGGGAGACGCCGTGAAGATTCTTGGCTTGACACAATTCCTTACAGCAATTCCCTGCATTGCTCTGGGTGTGGCAGCACTGCTGTTCGAATGCCAGTATGGATACATCGCCACTGGCATATGGGTTGGAGCAATTGTGAGAATTCAACTCCTTTTTACAGTCCAGTTGTAAAAAGAAAAAGACTACTATAGCTGTCTGCCGCTCAGCCAAATGAATACTAGCTACCACCAAATACCCTAGAGAACTCCATAAGAAGCCTGTCATTTTGCTTGATCTCCCTGATTAATGACAAATTGAATAATATATATATATATATATGTATTGTAATGAAGAGGTTTGCATGAAAATTAATGTTTACTTTCACGAAATGTTTCCATAACACAGCAAGAAAAACTTGACTGCTTTATTTAACTTTTACAAAAAAAGAGAATAAGCAGGAGGAATATGTTGTTTTTACAGGTTTTAGTGTCTGGTTTGTTGGGAGTTTCTGCTGGATCAAGTAAGGAACAATGCCCAGTAAGTTTGTCACAGAAAAAGGACTGAATTTGACCACACGTTTTAGTCCATTCCACAGCATTATTGAAGGAGTCATTGCACACATAGTGAATCTTCCTCTACAAGCAACAGCGTATCAACCCACATAACTCTTTGCCAAATGGTGAAAAAAGCACCGATTAGTCAAATACTCTGTTGAACAAAACATTGTGATGTTACGTTGAGCTGGTGTGTTTACACTGAACAATTTTCTCACTATGACCACCGTGAAGTACCCTTTTGAACCCTACTTGAATGGACTGAAATTTAAAGTTAAGGCCATTTTCTGCTGACAATGCCTCATCACAAGAGATCAGTGTGCTGATGGGTACTTATGTGAATACAGTTCACGCCCCAGGAAGGTTCCACGTGAGATTAAAGTGCCTTCCAGGTCATGTATTGTTTGTCATAGCACTGAAATTTCATTTATCTAACCAAAATCAAATATAGATGGAAATCAGTTTATCTTCGGAACATATTCTTTAAGCTGGGGAAGGTTTTTATTTCGTGATCAACGCAGTGCAAAATGTGAGACAAATACAGGTTACGATCAGAAACGACTTCCAAAAATTTTTAAACACCATCCCACCTCCCCCCACCAAAAATACAAGATTGCTGTTAACCATTAATAATAATAATAATTGATTTTAATCATGAAGACACTATTCCCTTAAATCCATACTGCGACCTCTATAGCTCCAGTGAGTGATCCGGTTTCGAATAGTACACCCCGGCCTGATGCGGCCTGCTTTAGAGCAACATCACGTGCCGCGCAGTGCGTGCATGCATCTTTTGCGAGTAAACGAACACGGGGATTGGTCGTGATCTTGTAGATGTATGCACTTGGCATGTTCAGTGTATGGCATCTCAAACTATACGCAGTGGCTCGAACCCCTCTGCCCCGAGAAGGCTTCGCGAGATACCCTCTGTCGCTTGCCAGAAATTAATTTTATGCTTGGTTTGAACATTTCCTCCAAAATGAAAGCATGTCAGTGATTATTTCACGACTCTATTATTTCCTCTGGTTTATCATTAATTTCTCCATTTTTTATATTTTTTTTTAATTATTATTTTTCATTTTCAGCTGTCCTCCTATCACATGATGTCGCTCCTCAATATCTTATCCGGCACAGCGCTCTTAACAATCCATGTTCTCTCTCTGCTTCGGGAGTTGGCGAATTGTGCAGACACGACAAAAACATGTTCAGTAAGAGTTTAACAGGCTGGTGAATCACTGTGTTTGTGCTTTTGTGTTTTAGTGTTGACTATTGCTGTTATAGACTTTTTTACCAGTCACAAACCTGGAAGCACTGCCATGTTGTGATCATTTCGATATCCTTATGACAATGCTTTTTATCTGTTGCAAGTATAAAATATTTCACTGATTTCACGAAAAATCGAATTATTGCAGTTGCTGACTTAATTTTACGAGAGGTATAGGGTACTGGACGGGGTATACAGATCCAATGCCATCATACAAAAGCAACTCTCCACTCCAACAGGACATTTTTATTACTTTTTAAAAATCCTCACAGGCTCTTTGCGTGACCTTTAACAATTTGCTTGGGTGCATCGGTTTGGTGCTGTTCTTCCTTGCTCTTGCAGCAGCCGTTGTCAGCATGACTCTCAACAACAAAGTAGGAAAATGTAAAGAGCAGGTATGTTTGAATGTCAGACTTCTCAATACCCAATCTCTCCTTTTATGATCGCTGCTATATAGTTATTAAAGTTGGGTGTCTGTTGTGGCTTTTAAAAGAGCCCTTCTTTACTTGTGGGGTTGGGATACAAGTGCCTCAAAACTGCTGTATGTTGTTGTTGCGGATATACTGTCATGACAATATCAATTATACAACTACATCCACTCCCATATAGGTTGTTCCGTTGATGCCCTACCCAGTACGGCACGGTAATCGGTCTGTCACGAAGTCAATAAAAGGAACAGAAGCAGGTGAGATTAAAGTTAGCCCCTGTTTGTAAACAATTCTGTGAAGCAATTGTGCACAACCTTAAGTTTGCCTGCGCATTTTCAATTTTTTTTTTTTTTGTGCGTACGAATTCATAAATTGGTCAACTTCAAATCCGTCCCGAGAAGAATCGAACGCGTATTACTAAATGCTACAATAGATTTAGTTATTGATCAAGGACTAATTTCACTGATTGACCGCAATCATCAACAGTTGATCTTTTTTAATGTTTGTCGATTCGAAGTCGTCATATCATTTCCACGAATCTATAGTCTCACCTGATGATCAGGTTCGTGATGTAAGCAGGGGCGGATCCGGGGGGCACCCCCCTTTTTCACGAAAGAAATAAATGAATACATAAGAGAAGAAAACGAGGACGGGGGAAACAAACAGAGAAAGGGACCCAGCCTTACGTGACTCGGGTGTAAAAAACAACAGTTCGGCTTCCCTAGGCTACGGGCTCGTGGGCATTACCACTGATGCTTTAGTTCACGCCCCCCCCCCCTTTGGATAATCCGGGATCCGCCGCTAGTAAGGATCGACTTGGTCTTTGTTCGGTCGTTTTCAACAATGTCTCAATGAATTGAAGGTTGAACAACCAATCTTGAAAGACAAGAAGGTAATCGACTGTATGTAAGAAGACATTTAAAAAAATGAGTGCATTTTACTCATGAGCCTATTTATAATGGAACAAGCCAACTTATTTCTTTCACGATACGGGTTTATCAACCTGGCTTATTTCTCCAATTCGTTGACCTGTTTAACAGTTGAATAATCGACAGTGGTACAGAAAAGTTTATTTATGCAAGGTTTCAAACCTGTGGTACACAAGAAAATACTATGCAGATACAAAAAAATAAAGCAAATATGTTAAAAATAAAAATGATCAGATGAAAACGTAAAAATACCCCAAACTGTAAGCTATCATGTGAGGAATTTAAGTGCAATTTATCTTTTGATCGCCAAATGACCGGACTGTTTCATTCATCGTTTGTCAATTACATGCGGACGACATAATCGAGTTGTTTTTCACGATAAAGCATGCATAATGTATGAAATCGTTTGAACAAACTGCAAACAAAAGAAACCAAACAGGATATCAAAACAAGGGACACGAAATGTCATGAATTTGAGAGACGAATTCGAAGTTATTCGTTTATGAATATAAATCGAAAATTTTGAAAGTGTGCACGAAACCTGCTATTAGCAGTATGCAGAGACGAAAGCTCCTGAGGGGCTATGAATCTGAATAGCGCCCTCATTCTAATTCTTTGGTCCATCATCAACATGCAAGACACTAATGCCATGGACAGATTTTCAAATCATTTTTGCCATGTTTCCCGCGATTTACAATCGATAAGAATCGAATAGCCTCAATACTGCAGTAAAATAGGACGTGTCTATCCCTACATACTCCCATTTATAATATCACAGTACACCACCCAGTTGTTACAGTTCGTCTCAATAACTTCAAGGCATTTCAAATAAGTTTAGCTTCACATCACCGCCCGCACCGTTTTCATGCCCATCGATTTTTAAAAAAATATTTTATCCTTTTAAAGTTTATTTTCTCAAAAGAAAGATGCATTTTCCCCAAAATATTCTCAGCAAATCAACACACATGTGTTGTCTATACACAAACAGTGAAACGTTTTGTGTGCGTGCAAGCACCAACGTGAGACGCATGCTCATAGCGCCGCGTGCGCGCTACACGCGCGCAATGACGACGTCTCTTGGTGGATCGACAAATTTCATGTTTGCTGTGTCCTCTTTTAGGCTTAGTACAATGTATTTGGCATTGTAGGCCGTACGTAATTCACTTTGGATGTGAAACAGGCGAATATATAGGGTATGAATATAAAGGCCACTCCCAACCATTTTTTTTTCCAGCCTTGGTGATGTGAATTTAGGGAGTAATCTTAATTTAAATTAAACGGCCAAATTTAGACAATTCTTACCTTCAGGCTTCAGTGCTCTTGATATTGCACCCCAGCTCATTCCCAACACCGCTGAGCTTCAAATAATTTGAGGTCACACTGCTAAAATGTAAACACTGTAATTAACTTTCTCACAATTCTACCACAATCTCGAAAGGACAGTGCTTTACGCGTGCGGCTGTTGTGTAACTGAACTTTGACACGTTGTCGTGTGGACTCCGTCGCACGTGCTTCATATTTCACTTGATGAGCCCATATCAGGAACTTGTAGTTCTTGCCTGTCCAATAAACATCAAACGATAAATCCAAACGCTCTGTCATAATGTTCCGGTAAAACTTTCAAAGCTTTGAACAAATTGGTTGAACTGCCTTCAGTCATGATTCTCAAGAAACACTGGAAACGTTATTATTCTGCGAAACTTCACGCCCCCGCCGTCAAATTGCTGTCAGCCATCTTTTTGCTTGTCTGTTCAAGTCGCGCATGCGCAACCTTTTCTCTCTTTAAAATGACGTTTGCTCAGAGTAAAAGCCTATTAATTTGTGTAATTTTCATAGGTTAAAAATAACAAATTCATGATTATTTTCCGTTTTTACAGAACAAAATGGGGAAGTCACACGCGGCGATATTCATCTGCAAAATCTTAACTTCAGTGACGAAAACTTCCAGTTTGCTTGAAACAAAAGATGAGAGGTCGATTTTGCATTATTAGGTTAATTCCGACGATGTGTTTATGTATTTCATAAGTCGTTATGCTTACTGCAGATCAAGCGAGTGCTAGACACTCCAACCTGTTTCGAAACAAATCCTTTTTTTACCTTTGATGGGGAAAAGGTAGATGACTTAACTGATACATGTACATTAGAAATAATTAGTTAGCCCCTAAATCGTTGCACCTAAACCGTATTTCTTACCCAATTTGGACCTTGTCGAAGCACAGGCAAAACTGAACACAACTTTCGGAGCATTACTAAACATTTGAACCTGTACTCACGATTTTCATCAGCATGTATTTGTGGAAATTATTATTTTGTTCAAATTGGTTACTCAGGATCCTTCCCACAGCATTAAGTGGAATCCACATGTATGAACGAACAATAAACACCAACCTCGTACTTTCAATTGTCCACGTTTGTAAATTTTATTTTTCTAAAAATGACAAAGCTGATATAGGAAAATGTACCTTCCAAAGTAAAAGTATAAAGTTGCTAGGTGAAAATACAAGTGACTAAGTAATATAAATGTATATATTTTGAGAAAAAGATGTGATTATTAATTTCAACAGCAATAAGGGAATCCGTGATTTAGCAAGGGTAATTTCGTTTTGTGCTTCAGGGGCCAATTTCAAAGAGCTGCTTAAGCACAAAATTTGCTTAAGCGTGAAAAAAACTTGCTTGATAAATCAAGTGACCAGCCAAAACTCCATGTGATGTATATTGTTCTGGGATTGTATTTAGCTGTTTTGGGGTTAGCATGACAATCAGATAGAGTTTGAGCTGGTAACGTTTGTTTATTAAGCAAAGTTTTTTCCGCTTAAGCAAGTTTTGTGCTTAAGCAGCTCTATGAAATTGGCCCCTGGGTTGTTGATTCAGACTCCATACATGTATGTAAAACCCTCACTCTACTGTGAACACTCGTTACTGTCTTATCAATTCAGACAGTGAGTAGTGTAAGCCTTTTAATGATTAATTAAAATGAACGATCACAAAAGCACACTGCTGATCTCGACATTAATAGTAAACATGTAAAAACCTTCAATTTGTCGTTTCTTTGAAAATAAAGTATTTTCTGTAACTATAATTTCATAACAAGTGAAACAGTAACAGGTCTATTTTTTACTCAAATAATTTGCCCGTTTCCGTGGCAGTGCAGTGCTGAACAATGTCTTCATATTCATTTTAAATCAGGCATACAGGAATGTGTCAACAATAAAATGGTCCATGGTGAGACGGTAACAAAGAAACAATCCACAGAATGTGAAATCTTGCACATAAATGAACAAGATCTTCATAAGGCACTTCTGGGCAAGGGAAATCGGGAATGACTACAATACTAATCAAAATACTGACTCTTAATCCGCAAGTAAATCCAATCTGGATAATACACTCCTTAACTAATCTCCTATTTTTTTTAAAGAAAAACATCTCTCAAAAGATACAACTAAAAGGTAATATTGATGTCCTTTGAAATTCTTATGGCACTGTAATACCATCTGAAATGGCAGGGCCGAAATGGCCGCAGTACAAATTGATAAAGGAGTCCAAATTGACATTTCACGATTATGGTGTGAGGTTTGTAGCTTGTTGGCAGCCAATTTGTTCATCCCATGACACGTTGTATTTTCATTTACAGCACAACACAACTTAATTTTTATTCCGGGCAGAGAGAAACCTTTCATTGTAAACTGAGAGACAAATTTTAGTGTACCTGTCATCTGGCATTCATTAATTAGAAATTTGTTATTACTGAATTTTTTTTAAGCAAAACCTCTTCATCGAAAATAGCTAACCGTGCAAAAGTTTAGTTCAGAGTTCCCTATAATGTTGGCACAGCAAAACAGCGACATCAACTGCACATATCCGCCTTGAAAACTTATATTTTTAAAAACTGACATTTTACACTTCAAATTTTCTGCTGGGACTGTCTTGCGTGAATATATATAGAATCTTTAAGAATGATAGACAAGACTTAGGTCATGATTTTGGGCCATTACACGCATCAGGTATTCCTCTCACATTTAGTTGTATCTCTTACAGGGACAAATCTATTCCCTCTACTTACTAATCCACACAAGCAGCACATGCCCCTTTCATTCTCCATGAGGAAACTGATTGAATTATTCATATTTGAGTACCTGAATCATGTTCTTATTTTTCTAATTATACAAAGGAAACTCCTCCAAGTTCTCTGCATTTTACATTCCTAGATATTCATAACCCACATCCCAGTCCCCCCCCCAAAAAAAGAAGCTGGAACAGCAATATTCCACGAGAGCACATTTCAGCTGACAACCTGCCACAAGTAATATACACTGCATGACTGTTTTTTATGGTAAGCTGTTTTTACTCAGTAGAAATTTTCTAGGCCAAGCAATTTCTGAACTTGAGAAGTCAGGAACATCCTTCAATTTCAATCTAGTAACAGCAACTGACAGTCGGGAAAAAGGGATTTGACATGTGCTGCTTACGAATGGCCAGCAAGGAGACTACCGATCTGGCTGGAATGCTTACAACTCCTCCTTCTGAAGTTCTTTGAGTTTACGAAGCATAAAGGAATACATGTCATCTAGAGTGCGACCGCTGGAGTATTTCTCCACATACTGGCCACCTTTAAATAAAAGCATGGTGGGGTAACCTCTGACCTGTCCGTAAAAACAGACACAAAAAGGGGATATGGAATCTGTGGTTAAAACTGTGAAATATCTTACTCTAGTTTCTCAATGAAATTCTGAGATTCCAGGAACATCACATACATGGGACGTGAAACAAAAATGGCATCAGACTGAGTCTAAATGTTTTGGCTATGGCTGGCTATAGCAAACATTCCTACGGAAGGCACTAGCTAGAGGCTGCAGCCACTCCCTGTGGATATGTGGGTTACTGTCAGCAACAGCTGAAATTTCCAGACCTAGCCCTAGCCTCCAGAATCAGAATGGTCAACATATGACCTTACCTCATATTTGTTACAGGTGGACTTGTGCACTGTGCAGTCCACCTTGGCTGCTGTTAGACCAGGCTTGTCGTCAATCTTATGAGCCAAGTCCTCAAAGGCAGGAGCCAACTTCTTACAGTGGCCACACCTGTCAAGAGATGACGCTATACAATTGTTGCCTACTGTGTTGGGAAGGTCCAGGGTGTCTTTTACACCCAAGGGGGCAAATAAGACCTGAGGCGAAGCCAAGGGTACAATTTGCCCCCAAATGGTGTGCAAACCCCACGGACCCATCACAAGAGGCAACAATTTTGTTTTTGTATGGTAAGAGATTTTGTAAAGTGTTTAGTTGACTCGATTCAACCAAACTGAATAACTGGTAGGGAGTAACATCTGTTGCCTTGACACTTCCATCTTCCAGCAAATTGTCTAATTCTGTGATAGATTCTAACTGAAACTTCTGGGCCTCCCGATACAGACTTTGCAACCACCATAATGCAAAGAATGTTCAGTATTTGGGCAAGTCACTTTACCCCTATGGGCCTCTCTCCACCCAGGAGTAAACTGGTGCCTGTGAGGGCAGGCATGGTTATGTTTAGCCGTATGTGCAGAAATGGAAGCATCAGGCTAGTATACTCCCCAGGGAGCTGAGATGGTTTCAGGAATGTTCAGATGATGTGAGCCCAATGTGCAGAGATAATTATAATAAGCACATAGAGACATTCCGTAAAACGTTTTATATGTAACCCGCTCGGCAAAAAAGGGTAACAAGTTGCACAATGCCCAAACATGTTATGGCCTGTTCTATTTGGAGAGGGCAACATTCCTTCAAAAATGTGATTTTGTGTTTTTTCTTTAATACTTTCTATAATATTTATATTTCCAGAATTTGTGACAACAAACATGGATACTGGAACTAGGGAAGTACATCTTTGTAAAAACAAACCAGCCGTTATATGCCAACGTTATTACAATGAAATTACAGCAAAATTGACCCAGTTAAAAACACAACTGAATGATACGAACAAACATGGCTGCCATAGCAGAAAAAGAACTTCACTGTCCCCTCCATCACAAGTCCTTTCACAACTCCAGTCACAAGTCCCTTCACAAAGCCAGTCATAAGGAACCGGTTAAACAATGACCAAAGAATGCTTTTGTTACAGTTCATTTGAATTGCTTGTGAACTGGCTTAAGCCAGAACGACTTGTGATGGACTCAAATACAACAATCAATGGAAGTAATACTGGCGAACTTCCAGTGGCGCCATGAAGGAAAACATATGAAGCAAGATATGGAACGGAGAGCAAACTGAAAATCTAACTTACCACGGGGCAAAAAACTTCACCAATGTAAGTCCTTTGGAGACACCTTCTTGGAAGTTGTCCTCCGTCAAAACAACAACCTACATGAGAAAAGGACGCAGCAAAGTCTAATTAGATGACAGGTGATCTCACAACAGCATTTATAACCTGCCTAACTTGATTTTGAACCAAATCGGCAAGATCTTCTTTTACAAGCAGCTCTTTTTTTCAGGAACATCCATGGAAATGGAAGGGAAAAAAATGTGAAATCCCACAATACTCAACAGCAAGGTCGAAACTGCATCACAACTAGCAGGACTCAACAGCATGTAGCACTGACAGAATTTCAGTTATTGAAAGGAGTCAACTTAGGGTCCAATTTACTTTGTCATTTTAGCCAAGCCTTAAACCAACTCGTTATGCGTGCAGAAACTGCCCCCCCAAATTTCAGACTTGAATCAAGACTAATGATGAAATTGCTGAACAACCCAATGGTGTTCTATACAGTAGGCTCTGTAATGTTCATGAAGACAGAACAGAACACTATGCCTGAGAAGTCCTGAGAACGGACAGACAGTCTTCTCCTGGTCACCCAACACTGGGTGTTCAAATGACACTCAGAGTGTTCAACAGCCACCCAGACTCCCACATGCATAAAACCATACAGACAGCTGGTACCTTGGATTCCTTGGGCTCTGTATCTGCTGCCGCTTCTTCTGTCTTCTCCTCCACTTTCTTTTCTTCTTTCTTGACCTCTTTGAGAGGCGGGGTTTGGGTGCTTGGCGGGCCCATCATGCTGCTGACGTACTCCTTGAGGGACTGGTGATTCCGATCCTTTTTGTAGGTGTCCACCTAAGGAAAAACATGAGATTCTCTAGCAATGAACTCCCTTCCTCAATCCCCTTTCAGTCTGTTGTCTATTACTTCCTTTGTTGATATTTATTCTTCAATTCATCATCACTACATCAAACCAGTAAACAGAACTTCAACGTTTGACACCCAGTCAGTGTAATCAAGTCCATCACAAGTCCCTGCAAGTCCAAGACAAGTCATTCAGTCTTAAGCTAATTCACAAGTTTTCAAATGAACATCACTATATTGGTTTTCAAAGAACCCACAAGCTTTCAGCAGATTCCGCAGCTAGCTTAGAATGTCTCCTCAAATTGACAATGACCTTGAGTATCAGATGTTAAGATAGGCTTGCTTACCACCATTCCATCCTTGAAAAACTTGAGTGTTGGGAATCCATTGACTTGATGTTCAACACATACAGGCCTGTGGGCTGTACAATCAATCTAAGAAGAAGAGATGTATAATATCATTAACCCTATATCAGCTACATTTTACCATCTCACGTGGGCGTGGGGGAGATTCTTATCCCCATGGGACTCGGCTGTCCCATGCCCAATCTTTTTTTTAACTTGACAGGTGTGGTAAGACACTCATTTTCAGTTTAAATGTAAAGTTCACCTCCATCCAACTCATGGTTTTGTTGTAACGGTCATCTGAAGTTCATGGCCACACTTCTCTGCCTGCGTGCACTGAGAATATCATTGGAAAAAGTATACGTTCTGGGCTGACCTGTCCCAGATAAATGAGTGCTGCATAAGACCAGTACATGTATGTCCACTTTATACAAAACTGATGCAAACAAAAACGCCAAGTATTACAGAAAGTACTTCTGAGGGCTCGGTGCATGAAAAAAGTGCACTGCGACGACATTGGACAAAATGTTGAGGGGGATATATTTGCCCCCCCTTTAAGGGTTAAGGTTGTTTTAAGTATCCTGATTTTGTTATGTCTTTTTCCCTTTATTAAGCACTTCTTAACACCTAAGTCGTGGATTAAATAGGTACTACCTTTGATATTGTGATATCTTCATTATGGGAGAAACCTTCAGCGAGCTGTTCCCATACCGGAGCAAGTTTCTTGCAGTGCCCACACCAGGGGGCGTAAAACTCAACAAAGTGGTTGCCCTTGGCAACATGGGACTTGAAGTTGTCCTCTGTCAACTCGTAGAGTCCATGCTTGGCCTCTGGCGGTTGAGGGACGTTCTCCTAAAGGGCCAAAACAGAATATCTATGACCACTGTTCCATAAATATTTGTATCCCAGATTTCTGACAACACCCTAAATTCAAAACATGTTCCCAAGATTTAGATGGTGCTCAGCTGGGCTGGATACATCCCATTCACACACCAGTTTGCCAATGTCTTATTGAGAGAAGCATGCACAAGTGAGGGCGCTAGAGTGCCTCAGTAACTGCAATGGCTTGCGCCCTTTTTTCCCCTGTGGACAGTCACAGTCTCTTCACACTGTACATCAAATAAGGCACGTGTCCCAGTTCTGATCGACTACAAAGAGCTGTTGCACAAATTTGAAATTATGGTAGATTCAGGAGGAATATTTCACCTATCAAAAATAATTCTGAGATAGATTTGGTCAAACAAGACATTTCTGATAATTCAACTACAACTTACCATGAATGCACAATTTCCTTACTCCAATCATCACATTCTGGTCATCAATTCAAATAAAAGTGTTTACCTTTTTCTTGTCCAGTCTTTCAAACATGAATTTCTCCAGACTGCCAAAGTTTCTACTGCCTGTGTACTTGACCGTCTCATGGCCTGGGTTGAAGAACTTAAGCGTTGGGTAGCCCTTCACTTCGTTCTCATGACAAACCTTGGTCTCAGCCGTGCAGTCCACCTAACCGGGAAACCCCCCCCCAAGAAATAAGGTCCACTTTAAACCTTTCTGCTGCTTTTAACTTTCATTCATTGATAAGCTGCATCAGTATCTCAGTGACAGGCCATGTGGCATGTCATGTGCTGTAATTTCTTGTTGTGCTTACATGTAGCTGCTTTTATTTTCGTACTAGTAACACAGAGCTGGATCCTTAATTGGACCGACATCAAAGGTAAACAAGGTCAAATACTACTTCAGACAATTTCTTTGTTCCATTGAAACCAACAGGAAACAGTTTGTTGCAAAGCCTGGCTTACCTGTTCTTTAAACATGACTGCATGTACATGAACCCCAAACCTACAATACTCCAACAGCAGGTTTTGGCAGGTTTGATACCATACCTGATGAACTTGTTGAATTTTGTGAGACTTGGGATGAAAGGCTCAGGGAGGGGTGTTGGATTCTGTGTGAGTTGAGACTCACAGGGTTCATTGTGTTCAGAGTCTGGCTTGCTGTACCAATTGTTGGACTATGCTTGATTTTGTCAGGTTTGGTACTGTTCAGTGCAAGTCATCCTATACTGCACAGACCCATCCATACCATATCACTCAAACTCCAACGGGCTCATTCTGTTGGAGTTTATCAGGTTTGGTAGAGTAACCTGCATGTACAAGTATACATGTATATGCATCTGTTGGATTTTGTGAGGTTCAGTGTGTTTTCTAGTACAGGAGGTTAGGGGGCGAGGGTTAAATGAGAACACAGAAAAAACAGGTGAATAAAAATTGAAGAAAATTGAAGAAAAACATCAGAAGATCACAACCTTGGCAAAAGTGGCTGGCACAGATTCGTCGGGGTTGTATCGGTCAGCAAGTTCATCCCAAACTGGGGTTAGCTTCTTGCAATGGCCGCACCTACAGAAAAACAGGAATATTCTGACAATCCCCAATGATCAAATTTTGGTAAAGCAAAGATTTGGAAGTTGAATTACTGAGAGAAAGTACTTTAAAGCAAACAGTGTGTTGCTTTTCAACTCCTTACAGGTACATGTAGTTTTCCACTAGAAGTGAAATGGAGGACAGTCTGGTGCCTTGACGAAGAACTAGCAAATCACTGTTGTACACAGTAATTCCCCTTCCATTTGGTATCAGATGGAGAGGGGGCATCAAGGCAGGACCCCTATAGAAGAAAAATGAGCCTCCTCTTTCCCCTAAGCCATTTCCCATCTTGACACAAATGTAAATGCTGAATTTGCTGCAATTCAGGGAGAATGCCTTATGAACCGCCCATCCCCGCCCCCCAAGTTAATTTTGCCATTGTGGTAAACTGCTCAAACAGTGGCTTCCTCAGTCTTGTTTACTAGCTACACTGTACATGTACATGTACACCCTAACCTGACAGTAATTCACATGTACACAAACAATGCTTGCTTGCAATGTGCAACGTGTGACATGCACACTCTAAGTAACATGCACAAAATATGCAAATCTGTAACAAATCAATTTCTGCCTCATGGTGCTAAAGAACCCAAAATACATGTAATTACAGATAGCTACATGTAGATGAAAGTCCTTTAATCACAATTTTTACGATGAAGTATGATCTTTCACATTTGTGTAATTTTGAAGGAAAACTTTCCAGCATGCAAATACATTACATAATTCTAGACTATTAGATTATTTTTACACAAAAAGAGAAAAATTAGACAATAAAGACATAAGCCTGAGTAAACGTACACATATAAAAACTTGGTCTGTTTGCTCATTTGCAAGTCTGATGCAGACTCAGGCCTCCCATCTGTACCAACAGATCAATACCGAAAACAGATGGCAAGATAACCATGGCAACCGATTATCTTTCTGACTGTTGGATTTATCGACATATTTGCTGTCAATTGTGTGTGTACCACACCTGATGGTTTCGTTTGTATATTATGCTTTGCACTGATTGGATCAGGCTGATAATCAATAGAATGGGGCCATTTACAGAAATCCTTGTTTCTCCCCCAGAGTACAAAATATTCAAATACTGAACTGGTTGTTGATCTTGATACACTATAAAAACCCTCCAATGTACGTGTGCCTCCATATCAAATTTTCTGAAGTTCTTGTTTGCACAAATAAATTTTGTAATTGTATTTTGTGTTCGGCATCACACTGCAAACACAATGCCAACTGGCCTTTAGACAACATGCCTTTAAACAGAATGTATCGGCAAATAAGGGGAGTGCAGTTTAAAGTCTCTGTTGAAGAAAATAAAGTGCAAAAACGTGAAGAAAGTTTTCATTCATTTTGATAAGTTTTTATCAAATATTCAAGTTAATTCTAATATCAGGCCCATAGTACTGAACATTTTTTTAAACCTATTTACTCCCCTAAGATCAAAATTTCTACGACTATTGCACAGTTATCATGGTACATGTAGGTCCTTAGCTGTGCAAAACTCAATTTTCGTCATGCATGTCAATAGGTGTCTCGATCATCAACGTACCACTAAGCCCCTACCACTGCTACTTCCTTAGACCAGTAAACAGGGTCCTATGTATACTCCTTCATTGATACTGGGCCCCCATCTGGGTTCATGGGGATGGCTTTTGACTCGGCTTGAGTCATCGCGACATCGCTCTGGAATTTGTCTTGAAACTTGAAACGGCAAAAGGTACCAAAATTATTATTCGGAGGGGGGATACTAACCTTAACCTTCTCAATATATTTCCTGAAAAGTAAGCTACTACTCCATAGATCTTACTGCACTCTACCTTTTTGATGATTTTGCACGCAGTGGCATTTTGAAAGCTGTCCCGCAAAAAAACTGTCCCATCTGCACTATCTGAAGCAAATCATCCCATATGGAAATACCGAGCCATAGAGGATTATCGAACCAATATGTGATTAGTGTGGTTCCCTGACTACAGATTTCCCAGACGTCTCTATACCTAATCTTAACGAGAGTAGTCAGAATTATCGGGGCTGGTATCCAAAGTAATATAAATGTTCGTAACGTGAATACTCTGTGCCTACAGGTTTTTGTCACATGCCGTACAGCCACAAAGGATGCAGATGTGTGTACGGATCGTCAATGGATGAGAGGTAAAGATGATAGAAAGAAAGTCATTTTTTAATAGGCCTATAGATTAAACGCTGCCCGGCCCGGTAGTGCCATATAGGTTAGCTATTATTATATCATTATTATTACTGTACATGTAATATATTATTATTAATATAGGGTCTTTAGGGGAAGATTTGCTTCAGAAAGCACAAACGATGTTTCATCTGGTATGATTGCTGGGCAGCTTTCAAAAGGCCACTGCGTGCAGAACCATCAAAAGGTGGAGTGCAGAAGACTACGGAATAGTTACTGTCCTGTAGTACATGTGCCTTACCGTTCAGCAGCATGTTCAGGAAGTATTCTCAATCATGGTACACCGTATTGAATGTCAAGCTCTGAAAAAATGTATAAAGTCGTTTTCGGGGGACCCTAGCAACGGGGACTCTCCACACACAAAGCGTATGGTCTCGTTATAAGCCACATTGGGCTAGGTTGTAAATTTACGACTCATTATGAACGTGATCGATCAACCATGAACATGATGAACCCTAGGCTGGAGTGTAAAAAAGCTTACCAAGGAGCAAAAAACATGATGAAATGCGCCGATTTCCCGATGGCATGTTTAAACATCATCTCGTTGTATACATTCTTGGGGCTGTCATCCTTTTCGAGGTCGGCTAAGACGCAGGAAACAAGAAGGGCACACAGGAGGACCGGCAAAAGTTGGTCAGCCATGCTGTTAATTCGATACAACTTGGACGGACGAATGAACGCGCAACAGCAACATGAGACTGGATCCTTGCTTCGCAGAAGGAGTTATCAAGGCAATATTGACACACTTTGTTGGTACCACTCTAAATGAAACGGTTTTTTGGGCAAGAGGGCGCTGTCCATATTGATTATTCGCTTGTCACCCACGCGTGACGCGTGGCCAGCTGAGCGCTAAGGGGCGGTGACAAGCAAATTAATAATTATTGGTGAGGGCGTAAGTTCGAGGGCCTTTGCTTTAGAATCATAATTGCTGGCTCTAGCTTATTATTCAAGGTCGAATTAACCTATAACGTTTGTTTCGCTTTGTAAAGTACGGCAGGCCTACACATATTCATAGCGGCAATATCACGGTCTCTATTTCAGTGAACCATGGAGGCATACAATGCAGCATTTTAAAAGCCAGGTCAAGTTGGCAAATCTAATCAGAGATAATAAATCACATGGACAGCACCATATGATTATTAAGTACCTCCTATCTTTGAACAATAACTTAACGAAGATTTGAGTGAACTGTTAGGACCAAAAAAATTGATTCAGCATTATTATTAGAAGAAACTTAAATAAATCAAGTCTCGGGCTACTTTTTAAAACTATGTAACGGGTTTAAAGTTCACAGGTCAACCAAATGCAGGAGGATAGCATTTTTGCAATTGCCTGGGACCTGAAAGAAGAAAAAAGTCAGATAATCTAAAAGTTACAACATGAAAACTTGTCACATGATCTTTTACCAAGTCTTCAGAGTGTCTCGGTAATCAGGGCATTAAGTTTGAACAGCAGTAGTGGGATCATTAATTCCTGGGCAATTGGGCACTTTCTCCATCCGGTCTCTCCAAGTATCAAGGCATTTCAACCAATGCCTTGACTTTGGCGTGGCCAGTCAGCTTACAACAAAGTGCCCCTAGAAAGCACAAAGTTCTAGTAATGAACGCGCCGTATACCTTGAAATTCCGGATCGCCCAGATGTCAAACCCATTTGGATGCACGTGTCCTTTTTATAATTTATTATTAATTTAGCGAAACAAAAAACAAAAGGTTTCATGATCAAGGAAGTATTGCGGCTGAGATTTCATCGGTGATAACGCACACTATTGACATAGCCTTCAAATTTCTTGTTGATAAAAAAAATTACAAAAGCATTCACTTTGAAAACAATGAAATGTTGTCCCACTTAAGCTTAGATCACGTACAAACACGAACAATTTCATGACTTGGTTATGTACATTTCCCGGACAGCTGTGAAGGCACTTTTAGGCAGCGTGGGAAAAAAATTAATCTTGCGTCACTGCTCCAGAGCCAATCAAAAGATCGCAATCGACTTGTTCCAGGGAAGGTGGCAACCCTCCGTCGTGAAAATTTTCACTTGCCTTCGAGGCTTGCAATTCTTTGGTACAAGTTGTACACGTCACGGATCACTTCATCGAATCGCTGCCTTTCTTTACTCCCACTGTTACTTGACGAATACCTCACCGTGCCCTGAGGGACAAAATACAGTTGGGGTCACTCAAAGACCTGACAAGAATTCTTTCAGCAAGGGCAGAGATCTGACCTGGGGATTGGCTCGTTTGGCCCAAAAGTATCTGCGCATTCAAGTTCAAGGGACTGTTTCAGCAGCGATTCACAAGTCTATTAAGGTTTGTGAACAATGGAAGAACCAATACAGGTAAGTGTCTTGTTTCATTATCGATCAGCATGTATCTGATAGCTTGCGTATGGTAGATAAATCTTCCAACAAAAAGGTGACCCGCTTGTCGTTAGTGATACAAACGCTTATGCCTCGAGAAAATGTCTCGAGACAGAGCGTCTGCATAATGCAGTGACTACAGTCAGATGAAATATTCAAAACCGAACCCGTGACTTTCTAGATCCGATATATAGATAGTTCTTCACAAATCGAGTGTGATAGTTTCCAATTGATTGAATGAAGCACGAAATGTTACAGTTATCAATGATTAATTTTTACAAGATCATACTTTTTTTCTGTTTGAATTCCGTTGTAAGCCTAGTTATTACCCACGGCTAACAGTAAACTTGAAGACCTTCGATGAAGTCCATCACCGTTTGATACATTCTGTGTCTTGCAAACGTCACATATACATTACATTTACTGAACTGGAAGAATACTAAAATCTAATCTGCATCTTTCTTTGCGATAATGATATCCGCAATCCTTTCTTAGTAGAATGGTTTCTTCAAATACACGGTGTACACACTGTGCACACGACGAACTTAATCCTCCCAGGCCGTTAGCCCTCGGCTGTGACGCAGCATGTTATAACCAATTTACACGGAGTGCAAGCCCCTCGTGTGTACACGAGCCAGGTAGCTGCCACATCACATCCTCGACGAGATCCCTTTGATAAAAAATTATGGGACTTCAATGGCAGTGTGAATATTTGCCGTGAGTTCCATGATTGTGGTGATGTGGGGCTGAGCCAGCACTATGACATTTTGAAATATTCAACTGTGACTTTCGGTTTTCAAACATCCTGGTTTTTTGTCTTAAAAATTGCTTATGCGCTAACCTCGTGCAAGTTAATTTTCAATGAAGTTGTACTAAGCTTCCAATTATCAATGTATGCGATTGATGACATGTGAATTTTGTAAAAACGATAAAAAGTCGCAAATCTGAAAGTACCGATAACAGAAACGAAGAAGATTGCTGACGAAGAGGCGAAAAGGCATACAAAATAAATAACGAGCAAACTTAAGAGAGGAGAATGAGTAAGTGGGCAAACTTTCAACAACAGCAACAAAAGTTTTGCTTACAGATCTGCATTTTGGGAATTGTACTTGGTCTTTCAAATTAGCGTCAGAATCATGTCACCATCTTATGAGACTGTCTCAAATCGTTCAGGATTCTGAAAATTACTCCCAAACAACAATTTAGTTCCGCATGTGTTTTGCATTTGTAGGCCATTTCTGGCTCACTGTAAATAATAGCACGTTGATGTCTGTGTGTACGGAGTTCTCCGGGTACCATCTCTAAGGCTGACATCCTGGCATATTTTACGTATTAAGGGGCTTTTACACTAAGGTGGCTCCTCCACGGAATTGCAGGTACATAGATGTATCTCAAGGCCCACATAGTGTGGTGTGGAGAAAGTTCAAATAAACAGACCACTGAGAGACTGTTAGGTGTCACACGCTGATGCCATTTTCTCTATACAAGTTACTTTGTCCAAAAATATACAAACTTCCTTAATCTTGAAAGATAAGATGCAGTAAACTACATCAGATTTCCCTTTAATAAAGTCGTTTTTATTTAAAACAAGACATAAAGCTGCCCTGTTCACCGATCTAATACTGAGGAAAATTCATTCTCTGAATTCTAAAGTTCAAGTAATTAAAGCTTTTTTGTTTTTGTCTTGCTTTCGTGTATGTTATTTTTTATTCATGGTTGCAATGTGTCGAATCTAAGTAACAGTCGGTCCTTCTTAAGGTTGCGAATCAATACAAGGTGAATGTGACTCAAATTAGCAAAAAAGAAATTTATTAGGTTTCAAAACGTGGGTCGGCAAGTCAGTCATAACGGAAAAATTCTCAACTCGACACCATTACAGAAAAAGTAATGCAGTTGTTCTTCATTGCGACATTAAAATCACTATAGCTTATGCAATAATTTGATGACATTCGAATTCGTCACAATGCAGGAATACCAAAAGTCAGAAGTCCAAATTCCTTTCCGCCCTGGAAATAATCTTACCTTTCGCTCCTTTCATCCCAACCCACCCCACCACGCCCTTCCCCTGAATTTCTGTCGAGCTCCCAGGTGGGTTTTGGTTTATAAACTTGTGCCGGCGTTTTGTGACATAAATCATAACAACAAGACTGAAAATGTACAAAAGAATGAGTTGACCAAATTATTGGAGTATAGTTTTTGGTGGTACACATCTATCAACGCCAACGACTGTTTGCTGTAGGTTAGTTCAAAAATAATTAACCGATGACGGATGGGTGGACTGACGATCAACAACCAATGTTCTTTAGACATGTAACAGTTATCTGGGTCAGTGCACATGCCGTGGGAATTAACCAATAGGGAAAGGTTTTACATTTACATCGTGCTTTAATTGGTTAAGTGTATGCGAAAAGGTACCAGTTTTACATTTATTGAATTTGTTGATATTATTCATCAGTGAATAAAGCAGGTGATAAGACCTTTAAAAAAAAAGTAAGGAGTTTTCCAGTACCGTGAAATGCCGAATCTACATTGTCTCTACAGTCACATACATTCTCTGTTTTACATTCCTTCGGATATTTTGCCTTCTGCTTAAAAGTGTGAAAAGTCAGCAAGAACAATGGCGCACCGACTCATACACAGCACATCGCATTGGGATTGTCTTTGTGTTTGGAAGGAGTGGCTGTCCATGTCTCTTAATATTGTGATGCATTCAGCATGCATGTTCACCTTCAGTCCCCGTAGGAACTTGCTGTTTGACATGGCACATATCTCTGGGTCGAGCAACCCTGGCGATGCGACAAATTTGGCAATATCGCTACTCGGGCCGTTCCACCGGCACCCTCAGCCTAAATAACTCAACCCCGGGACACCTCCTGAGGCTAAGGCTGTAGGGAATGGAACAAATAAAGGATGAACTATAAACCAAGCAAGCAAGCAAACCAGGTTAACAGGAAACAAGCCAGAAACTAAGCAATTCAACCGGTCAGCAAAACACCAACGACAGAAACAATAGTCAACCAACCGAGGCACCAACCAACTCGATCATCACCCGCCTGGTGTTAAAATAGTAAACTAAAAATAACCCGTCCGTAAACCATCCATAAACAATCTAATGACACACAGGAAGAAAAAACTTAGCCGATGAACCAATGATCAACAGGTGACTATGCGTAAACAGTGCTGTACCAGTCTTCAGCATTCAGTAAATCAAGAGATTATCCTACATGACCCGATCCCGCCTGGCAATGACATGCAATGCATATGCCGACCCTGAGTGAGATCCCGAGACCCTAGGTCACACCCATGGAAAGATAGTGACAGTCGGATACTCATTTAGGCATGTGAACCTAGCCTCATGTGCCATCTAACCTTTGTACTCGTGGGAAAGTGCTTAAAAGAACGCATGACGAGCAAAGTGGGCGTGGCTTGCATCAATCGTTGGTCGCTGTTTTTGCTAACAAAGTGTCAAGTGCAAGTAGGAGAGGTCATGAACCCGGATGAAGTTTTCATTATTTTTTTCACCAGAGAAGAAAAAACGGATTAATGTTTCGACGTTGTCAATGAAGCGATGTTGAAATAAGGGAGTTGTTTTCAAGAGGGTGTTTTTGTTTTGAAAGTGTCCCTTATCACAATAGGCGTGCCGCAAAAATATCATGTCACAAGACATCATTTGGCGTTACATGAATTGATCATGAAGTTGTTAAGGCCCGTTTTTAATACCCGCTATAAAATCAAATAATTCTTTGTAAGTATTGGGAACACAGAAAGATAAACAGCACAATGTTTGAATGCATCTTTGACTGTGTAGATTGCATAGGACTCATGCAGCTATAATGTCACTCGTAGGTGGTTGCGTTGACTCAAGTTGAGCATGAGTGGGGAGGGCAGATCGAACCCACACTGCCGCCCAAACCCGGTGTTACTAGAAAAAACCCTGCCAACACTTTTCATTGGTGTGCAATTTTTTGTGTCGCTTTTAACACCTTCTAGTGCACTTTAACACTTGTAGGTGTTAAAGGAACACATTTTGGTGTGGTCATCTGATAACAACAAGAAGTGTTGTTTTTAACACCAGAGTTTTTGCAGTGCATCGATCCTCGGATACGACTACCATATACTCCGCTATAGCAAGCACGAGCAAGTACCTCGTGCATCACATGTGCTGCAAAAATGTTCTCATATATCACACAGGTATTCTGCGTTTAAAATTTCAAAAATTGTCGTTGCTTCTGGATGTCAGTCAAGAGAGGTCTCCTGTTGCTCAAACAAACCCTTGACAGAATTTTCCTGTTCATTTAAATAACTAAGCGCCCTCATTGCTACGCTGGTTAACATGCTGTATAACTTCAAAAGTGTGACACTTCATTCCATCGTTTACTGAAAGCGGTGGCCAACGAACATTTCAGGAGAGAAAGATCTATTCATATTCGACTGAAAAAAAACCCAAACGAAATAGAAACCTCTCCCGTGGACCCTCGAGTTATTTTTAGTAAATTTCACTCTACACGTCTTGTCTTTCGATTAAGTGTATAGAGGGTAGATATTTGTTCTTCATAGAACTATAGTGACAAAATATCTTTCATGGTTCCAAAAAATATTTCCCATATCCTGGGCCTGCTTGTGGGAGTAAAAATCCAGACATAAAAAGCCCGACAAACATTGAAATGAAAACAAACCATAATAGAAACAGCCGGTACAATGCACTCTTGCATTTGATACATATAAAACATTCAAACAGTGAAACTGTTTCACACATATTACATCAAGTTAAGGGAGGTTAAGTAGAGGCGATGCCATTATTGGCTATTCATTCGGTAAACTTGCCACTTTCTTGATGGCACCCCGGCGATTTGGACGGCATGTATACACGTACGTGAGACATAAACTGCAGCGGCATTTTCTCTTACTTTTTCCCTTCTCGATCCTGGCTCAGCTGTAGTTTATAATGTTGAGGTGGTGATCCCTTTTTGGTGTCGTGTGGCTTCGGGATTTGGGCCAAATTTTAGGAAGCTGGCAGGCGGAAATACTGTTTCGTGAAGGTTTCGTAAGAAGAATTTGAGATGTAGCGTCCACCTTTGTTTAGCATGACGATTTGGTTGGCATGCTTCTATCGTGTGACTCCATGGAACTGCCTCGTGACTATACGACTAAACATAAATAGCCCAGATTGATTAATTCTTGACAAGAAAATACACTATTTGGCATTAATTAATAATGCTCAAGTACTCCAAACAAGTTATTTTGGATGTATGCCTGAATATTGCAAGATCTGCTGCGGGGGTGTGGCTGCAGCCACGACCTTCGGTAATCTTCAAGCTACCATCAAGCTACTCAGACTCGACGCTACATGGAATTTCCAAATCAGACGATGCCGGGATTTTCCCTGGATCTTCCCCCGTTTGTATTGTGGCACGGAATTGCCATGCATACATTGATTAGAAATGAAGGATATGGCAACGTAGGTTTGGGGAAAATTTCGAAATATTTTGGTAGTCACTCTGCTATCAATTAGGCTTAATAGTTAAGCGAGGGACCAAAGGTAATATGCCGCTCGGCCTTTAACATTCAAGTTACACAAGTCTAAAGCTGAAACTGATCGTGGTTTATGATAGTGAACAGATCGCTTGCGTCAGACACAACGTTTGCAGTCTTATGTGATTTGGATTGCTTAATGTCTTGGGACAGTCACTGCACTGGGCCACTTCACATCAGAAGGAAATCATATGTGAAATCATATACACGGACTCGCGCTCATCCACGTCGACCCATGGGTGAGCAACTTGAATAGGGCCTATGTAATCAGCATAAAACCCACCAAGCAATGCAATTTCCTAAACGACACTTACTAAACTTGAATTCACGCCCCGTCAAACCTAATATGGCCAGGGTGGCAGCTGAACATTAACCCATAGTATCAAGTTTGGGAAACTTGTTACTTTTCAATACAAAACAATCTTAAAGGGAGAACTTAACTTTGTAGATCACATCAACGCCCGTCCCCTTTCAGATCTTTCTGTAATTTCTAAATTACAACATAGCCTTTATGATTGATACAAATATCTCTCTCTTTCATTGAGCAAACCAATTTTGTTTTTGAAAATTCCCAAAGTTCTGTTTGCGGCTGAGGTTAGTTTTCTCATATTATGTTGTCTTTTTAGTCCACTTCAGTTGGCAAATAAATCCAAAATTTGTAAATAAACGGTATAAGTTGGCCGTCGGTATTTCCCCGGAAGCATAAAATGTAGCGTCTAACGTAGACCTACCACGGATTTCTATTTTACACTACACGCCGAGGTTGGCGAAAAGTTACAAGTCGGTTAGTTGACTCTGGCACCCCCCCCCAGAATGCCTTCGCTACGCCCCTGAACGCTCACAGGTGTCAGAAATGCCAATTCGTATTTGTATGTCAATTTGTATTGTATCATGCTTAGTGTTATTAATTTGGCATGGCGTCGGGAACGATGTCAATTTCATGCGAGGTCTGACCACTACCGTTTTGACGCTATTTATTTGGCACGAGGTCTAGGCCTGCATGGTACTTGAAGTCTGAGCCACAGCGTTGTTGCCAAAATCATGAAACGCAGTATAGGAAACGACTGAAGACTTAAAGGGTGCGTGAAAGTGCTAAGGTTAAGGGGCGCCACCAACATGTTAAATTTACATGCTCAAGGGCTAGGTCATCACCTTCAATTTGTCTGACTGTCTTTTGGGGCTGTTTACAAAACTATTTCATGTTTTCTTCTTTGGTATGTCAGACATGCCCTTATATGAAAATGTTGTGTGGAGTTTTATGAGCTATGATTTAGGAATTTACGATTATAATATCATATTATATTGCTGTTATGATTTATGATACGGTAAGGTGGCTTAATAAATTTTGTGAAACATAACAGCTTATATTTACCTTTGCAAACGATGGTACATATATTTAGAAATTTTCATGGGGAGGAATTTACAAACTTACTATCAACACAGACAGGATGGGAGTATTAAGTTTTATTCGAGAGCTATATGAAAGGGGCGCTATTGTACATAATGACCGTAATTTCCCTTATCGAATGCAATAAATATGCTTACCGTGAATGGCTTTGTTTAGCGTAGAGAGGACCCTAATATCTCTGCCAAAGGAACTCAAATCCTCATGGCTTACGCTTGGCCTTGGGGTTTTGCTCGACAAGCTGTGAAAACATGCAGTACTGTTGATAAATGCATTTTATTTGCTGATGAATTGCCTATTTTGGGTAGAAGTTTACACATGCTACATCAATCAGAATGTCATCAGTTTGAAGAAATCGGTCACTCAATTAGAATAAACACTTTAAAACTGTTACAACTCTCAGGATTTAACTGAATTCGAATGTTTACATATACAAACTGCCAGTGTGAGGAACACCTTAACACCTTAAACCGAAGGCACCACGTGAAAGTTCCTTCAACTAGGTTTGATGGAATCTGCAAGACTTCTCCACATGTACGTGACACTATTTACAAAACAAATATAAATCCTACATGTCTCGCCCGCTGTCGGTTTTACTCGATACGATCTCTATTCCTCAGTGTATCCTGTTTGGTTTGAGGGATTTTAATTCGGACTAAATTAATATCTCAGGGGGACTTGTTTCTTTTTCAAACTGTAAAACAATAACTGAAAGCGGAACTAAAGACCAATTATTGTTTTAGAGAATCAATGGCGAGAGGCATGATTATTTCTGGGTTTATTTTTCACTTCCTCCTCTTACTATTGTGACTTTATTTCAATTCCCAATTTTTTTGTGACGAAGCTTGTAAGGTTTACTGAGGGGTTCAATTCCATTCTTTTCATTGTATTAATTTGGTTGTTCTAAGGGCCTGGGAAAGATCAAGTCCGTTGAGGCAACATAGGGAAGTGGGTTGGTTGAAATATAGTGTAGCAAAGATGGGATTCAACAAATGATTAGGAATAAGCGGCATGTGTTTGGTGGAAACTAAAGTTTTCAAGTCCACGGACAAGAAGTACGCGACAATTAATGTCTTTTCAGATACAAGCATCGAGAAGGCTAATTCCAGAAAAAATAAACATTTCTTTCATTTAAAAAGAATGATCTCCAATCATTCGACAAATTACACCACTGCCGATATATACCCTGAGCAGACTGAAAGTAGCCTGTTTTGTGATCATCATTTTGTAGGTTTTATTCTCTTGTTCTAGTCTTCTCTTCCATGTTTTGCTCCCATTTCACAGCATCCACACATCCAGTCAAAATAATGTCCAAACATTACTTTGTTTTCAGCTGACAACATTTGGCTCACCAAAATTGACAAGTGTCACCACTGATGCTAAGGCAAACGGTATCGACACTAAACTGCTGACTTCTCAAGTGGATACAGAAGCGAATAACAACCGGGTCGATCCCCTTACAGACGGCAGTCTCGAACTCAACATTAAGGACAGCGCTCAAGAGAGAGAATGCAATAGTGTGCCACATGAAACAGCCGTTGTAATCCCAGAGCCTCCCCCACCCCCGGCTATTCAGGTATCAAATCGATGCGAAGTGCTGTCACTGCAGCTGTTCTTAATAAATCTGTAAATGCAAATTTCAAAATAAACATATTAGCCAAATGTCTATTTTGTTATCACACAAGTAAGGTTGACGGCAGTTTTGTCAACAAGGTGGAAGCTCTAACTGCTTTCAGTTCTGCATGGAGCATATTTCCAGACATTCTAAAGTCCTTTTCATGGAGTGGTCTTTGCCCAGGACCGGATTTGCATTGTTCTTGCCTTTTTGCGCATGACAATGCTAACCGAATAGCAGTAACGGTAGAGGGCGCCGATCCAGTGAATGCTACTGAAATCTAGTCTAGGTGAATCTAGCAGGCCTGCCCGAAAAATTCCGAGCATACCTCAGGAGCTCGAATTACCATGAGTAATAGCTGAAATAGACAGCAAATGGCCAATATCAATTTAAAACCAGTTCTAAGGATTTCTATCAGTTACGGCTTTGTTGGAGGTAATTTTGTTTTTAATTTTGCCATTCAATGTATTTTTGCCCTTAGCTTTGCTCAACTTAAATATGAAGGAGATGGGCCTCCTGGAGTTGAACCAATCGTGTGGCTTTTTATTTCTATTTGTTTTATTCCTTTTCTTGGTAAAACTTTTACATGACATTGTAGTTATCATCGTCCACCCCACCCTCAACTACCAGCGCTGTCACGGTGGGTACTTTGGCTACTGCAGAAATTATCGATAACGAACCTGTATCCGTCAAACCAGACGCAGACTCGATTAGTAAGGTTACCGATGAGCCAATAGGCGACGTTACGCTGACAGCTGCTCCTGTGACTGCTGAAAGCCCTGTGATTGAGGAAAGTAATAGCTTGGTACACGAAAAAGAGGCATTCTCACCCCCAATCCAGGTAAGAGGACAGGCCTACGCATTTCTACAGGGTGTTCCAGAAAAAACCAAACCCTGAGGAAAGGGGTTAATATGCCCAAACCATGAGATATGATTATAATGTATAAGGATCTCCGAAAAGTAGAAGCAGTATTCTTTCTAATGATACCTTGATGGTATCCCTCCTGTCATGCATGACTGAACACCATTGTCTTGAAAATGGGGCATCCGAACTCAGTTGTAACACTTTGGATGTGGAACCGCATAACGCAGTGAGACCTGCAGTTCAATCCATACCATTCGCACATCCGCCACCAACCTTTGCGTGGAGACCTCAGGAGGAGACGGGAGTTTGCTCAATGGCTCCTTGAACGCAACTGAGTTCGGATGCCCCATTTTCAAGACAATGGTGTTCAGTCATGCATGACAGGAGGGATACCATCAAGGTATCAGAAAGAATACTGCTTCTACTTTTCAGAGATCCTTATACATTATAATCATATCTCATGGTTTGGGCATATTTCCCCTTTCGTCAGGGTTTGGGGTTTTTTGGGACACCCTGTATAATGAAGGAAATACCTTAACTGGCTGCAGATCTTCAGCTTTTGTGCCAGCATAAAAATCCAGGCACAAAATGCATACCACTTACATTTTTCAAGCTTGTCCAACATTGTTTTGATGGCCACCGTGAACTTCCCTACATGAAGTTTTCATGCTGCAATGGGACCATGGATTTCAAAGTTAAATGTCACTTGGCGTCTTAGTCAATAAACAACGTTAGGAATTTCTTTAAAAACTGTTCCATTATTCTTCTGCAGTTGACAACATTTGGCAAGCCCCTTTCACCAATTAACGAGACACCTGAGAATGTGAAATATGACAAAAATGACCAGGTGGCGAAACCAACAGAGGTACAAACAACGCATACAGCTGTTGAAACTACGACTACTCTTTGCGCAAACACGGACTCGAAACCGAGCACAGACCAAGCACCGGAACCAGACGATCCAGCGGCGGTCAAAAATGGCGCCGGGGTCGACACCACTGCTCTCCTGAGCACGGAGATCGAACTCGGGCCCGCTGAGCTGACACCGGAGCCGGTCGTTCTAACCGACGAGGCGGCCGAGTGCCACAGCGACACGTCCGGGATGAAGCTGGCATCTTTGAACTCCGAGCTAAACACCATGTTCGTCAAGTCCGGTGATACTGAACGGAGGTTGAGCCAGACCAGGGTCATGGTTTTGTGCACCATGGCGGTAGCGACGGTCATGTTGATCGTTGTGGTAGTCGGCTTGGTGCTACTGACTACTTACAAAGACGTCTTCGCGATTCCAGGTTAAGAAGAATATTTGTTATTGCGTTCATGCTCACACTGATTTTGATTAACCCCAGTTTTCTTCCCCTCGAGGGAATGTGTACTTTTAAAAAGTGGGTAAATTTGACAAAATTTATACACCTAGAGGTGAGATTTTGTTGACGACTCGGAAAAAATAATCAACAGACTCTGTTTTTTCTTTCGAAATCAACAGATAAAAACGAGTTTCCAGCAGGCCTTATTAAAATCCCAATACAGTTTGGTTTTGCATCTTCTCAAACATAATGACTTATTTTGTTCTCTGTATTATTTTCCAGGTTTGTCTACTAGTTTACAAAGAGGTAATAATATTTTGATATTTTATAAATAGATGTAGAAACCACGAAAAAGCAATTAACTTTGTCAGCTGAAGAAAAGGCTTTCCTCTTATTTCCCACTTAATTAAAAGAAACGCCAGACTTCACTGGGTCAAATTCATCCTTTACTGTTTACAAAGTGTGCATCATGCCATTATTATGGCCGAGCTTAAATTGGGTAAGTTGGGGCTGCGTCCTTACTTTTTGCCACTTTTGCTCTACGGCAAATACCAGAGCTACTAGCAACTCTGCTTGTTGTACCAAACATTCTCTCACTTTCGATATCTTTCTTTCTCTCTCTAAACAAAGTTACAGTGAAAGGAGAAGTCAAGATTGTAAATCTACTCTTTAATCCACAATACCAGATCGGCACATCAGACGGATACAAGTCCCTCCAAAGAAACTTTATACAATCGGTGAGTAACGTAAGGGCCTTCGGGGAATCAAAATGCTTATAAGTTTGTAATTTCCCCCAAACTGCATCATTAAATCAACCACTCGTGATGTTACGAGAAGAGAATATTTATGTAGTTTCATTGACTTTTCTGCCGATTTTATATTTCCAGATAGACAACCATTTCGGAGGAAGTACCTACAGTAACATTTATAGGTCAACCCGCGTTGAACAAGTCAGGTAATTCCAACTTATCAGATAAATCATTGTATACAAGCCAGTCGTAAGCCATAACCACAATATGAATAATTCCTAAAACTACCCAGAAACGGTGTTTGTGACACTCTACTTCCTCATAGAAATGGCAGCGTCATCGTTGTCTTCTCAGTCCGATTGAAGCCGATGAAGAAACTGCAGTCTTCTATGGATGTTAAGTCTGAAAGGGAAATATACAAGAGGGCGAAGGAATTCCTAAAGACAGATTTTCGATCAGTGGAGATCAACTTAAGAACGTACAATGTTTCTTGGATTAAACTGGAGTTATTATTTGGTAAGTCACTTTCTTTTAACAAAATGATCTGAAATTCTGTTTCCAGAGAAGCAGACTAGCCCAAAATAACAACAACGGGTAATTTATGTATTATCTCTATGTGCCTAATTGATGCCACGCTGCACAAAGCAGAAGTTCAATTTGCGTCACGTCTGCGTCACATGGCATTCTACCAAATGTGTAGAAAGATCAGGATTGATGTTGGTATGGTGCTAGCTACACTGTGTTGTAGTTTCGGTGCCAGTTAAGTTATTTCAACACCATATCGTACAAGAGTTGTAGCACAACATTGTACCACAGTTGTGATAAATTGTGGTGCTGAAGAGTGAACAAGTTAATGTTTCTAACACAAGAAGCGGTGAGTTAAAAAAAAATCTAGAACTCGTGGTCTATCTTAATTAAACACAAAGCCAGACAAGAGCATCGGCATCTCGGTGAATATACATCATCATTACACATCAATACCACCTCATCGTCTGCTTGGAGTCTGAGGGTACTGTCTCAAATTCATAGATTTCGTCACTTTACTGTATACAGTTTACTAGTTTCGCTTTGATATATTTCGGAAGGCTTCACTCAGTCCTTTGATTTTTGAAACGGATGGCGAGTAAATGCGTCTCTCCTCTGATGCAACACATACGGTGCGAAATCTCATGCAACGCACTACATGCACTATAGGTTTCTAGGATAAAAGGGCATTTTGTCAAAAATTTGGTGATTGCATTTTATAGGATCTGAGTTATTCACTGAGGAGCCCTATACCACACCTCACGTGACTACAGCACGCATTCAGATATACCCCATGACTACGCCAGTCACAAGCACAACTGCTGGCGACCAGTCAACGACGACGACACAAACGGCAGTCCCTCCAGCCACAACGGGCGTGACGATAACAACCAGTAACCAAGCGGTCACCACCAAAGCATCTACGAGTGCAGCTCCAGAGACTATGACCATGATGAAAGTAAGCAACAGTACGACTGGTACGACAACCGTGTCAACCACCAACTGGAGCGAGACAGTGACGTCAGTCACAACAACATTATCTCCCAGTACATATGCAATTGTCAATGACACTTTAACTGACGCCAACACAACCGAAATGGTTACACCAACGGCGAATTATACTACTCGTCGGAGAAGAAGTACAAGGTTTACCAAAGCGTGGACTTCTAATCTCTTCACAACGTGGCGGTCTACCAGCCTACCTACAGAGACGCCTATAGCAACTGTTGATGTCGTAGCAGAATGTCGTCCGAATGCGCTGGAGGCCTGCGTCCTTCGAGGCTGGTCGACCAACGTTACCCGATCGCCCAACCGTTTCGGCCTTAAGAGTAGCGTGGTATCTCAGATTTGGAATCAGTTCATCGAGTTGACAGAGGCCACAGCGGGGAATAACATGACGTGGCGGGTCATCTGTAGCCTTCTGGCACCCTCTTGCGATGGTCGTCTGGTAGGTCCAACACTTCCGTGCAGGTCGGCGTGCCTGGCTGCCGTTCGCTCAATGAAAGACACTGTGGAGGCGAGAACGATGGGGGCGTTGTGTAACGAGTCGCTACCGGAGTCAGACTCGGAGACCATTTGCTTTAAGTCTTCTTATCAAGATGGTTATTATGGTGAGTTGCTTTATGCATTCGTATTACCATAGAGCTACAAACCCAGCTCTATGGCATTACAGACATAACAAGCAGATAAGTGAACGTTAAACTTCCTACGTCGAATACGTCAAAATGCCGTGTGAACAGTGGGTACGTGATAGAGCTTTGACACGTATGCTTCCTGCCGTTGCCTTCAAGGCTTCTTGCAAACGAAAAGTGGGCTATTATGTAATACTTTCTCACTTCAGAAACAACTGGTTTTGATTGAGATAATGAAAACCTTTCTTAAGCTCATCAGATTTCCAGTCCACCACTGTGAGTATCCAACTCTAGAGAGTTTGTGGAGGCATGTAGCCTAGTGGTTAGGTTTTGTAGCTTCTGATCACAGGGTCAGGGGTTCGAATCCAGCTGGTGGTAGGATGTTGTGATCCTGGGCAAGTCACTTTACCCCTATGTGCGGGCCAGCAGTAAATGGGTCCGTGTGAGGGCAGACACGGTTGTTCAGCTGTTTGCGCCGAAATGGCATCACCGGCGCGGGCTAGTATACTCCCCAGGGAGCTGAGATGGTTTCAGGAATGTTCATATGATATGTGAGCTCAATGTACAGGGATAATAATGGCGCTTTGAAACGCTTTGGAAAACGCATTACAAATGTTGTAATCTTAATATTCATTATTATGATGATGATGATAATACAGGCCGTGTTGGCTGTCTCAAGCTGAATACATTGCTGACTCAAATCGTGACGCGTGACATTAACGTATGGCATGTGTCATCGAAGTTGTCTTTCAGATATTACTCGCTTTGACCTTTCACCCCCTTCTGATACAGCTCCGCTTCCCGAAAACCCCTGCCACGATCAACTGTGTCTAAATGGGGGATCCTGCTTCGCTATTAACGATGAGTGGTTCTGCCGCTGTCCAGAATCGTTTGGCGGCGGCCGCTGTGAGATCGGTGAGTTTGTTTACTTTAGTCGTGTACAACTCACTTCTTCCCAAACTGACCGATCTCTAACTGATTCCGTTCTCCCGGTTCCCCGTAGATCCATGCAACCCAAACCCTTGCCAGAATGGGGCCACATGTCACAGTCATGCATTTTCCGTCATAGTTTACGTGTGTGCATGCCCTGAGAGTTTCCACGGAAGACACTGTGAACTCAGTAAGTTAAGAGAAACTGGAGAGTAGGCAGCTACGGTTATCGAATTACATAGGTTGTCTCTTTTTGGGGTAGGATGTGATCTTCTGTGTGAAACAGCTCACAGAGCCGTGTAGATACAGCCTATCGTCATTTAATACACGAATTAGCAACATAGCATCCTAAACCAAGCCTGTTGTCTTCTGTGCTCCTGGAGTATAATTTTGTAGCGCATAAAACTGTACCCCAATAGTTCATGAAGTACATTTACTTCATAAGCGTAACTCAGAGGAAACAGTGCCTTGTTTTATTTTAATCTGTGTTTTTGAATGACAGATGCTATAAGATATACTGAGCACCATATAAATGATTTGATATTGTTATTGTTTTCAGGCACTGGAGTATCATACCTTCCTACTACACAACGTAAGTTACCAAGCATTCCCAGTCAGCATCCCAGTCAGCATATATATCTATATACTATGTACATTCTTCTACTAAAATTGACCATTCTTGCCGACAGTAAAGTGTGACGTTCAGGCCCTAAATTCTCTTGTTTCGGAGCAGTGTGCTCTGTGCAGTTCATTCGTCAGGAATTCTAACGTTAGTTCGTTTATATAAATCACCTGTACTTTAGTATCAGTTTGAGCTCGATCAGATTGAATGAAGAATTGTTGATTGACGAACAAATTATTCATTCCGTACGTTACTATGTATACAATGTTTATGTCAGAGTGTTAATGTCGGAATATTGGATCTCTAGTATCATCATGGCAACTCTTTATTGACAGCTCATTGACAGTTGGGCAAATACCGGGACATTCTGTTACAAGCGGTTACTGATTTTAGTATTCTGGTTCGTAATAATTCAGACTGGACCAACCATTGCTAACAGGTGTGCGTTCGATCACTATTGGCCAACCCATGGTTCTTGATCCCAATTCACTTATGGTTTTGTTCATTAGAGGCCGTGCGTGCACCAGTTGAGATCAACCAAACCGAGTGCAGTCAGCTGCTTCCCTACAACGCGTCTTTTTCCGACAGAAAGGTGCCGGACTGGCGCGTGCTGGCGCCCTACGCGTCGTGCAGCGATGACGCCCGGCTGATCTTCTGCTTCATGGCCTTCCCAGAATTCACACTTCCAGGGAGCCAGCCGAGGTCACCATGCAAAGCACTGTGTGAGAGGGTTTTCAACGAATGCGACGCGTTCTTCAGCATGCTGGGATGGGATTTCCCGGGCATTTGTGAAATGTTAGGCACCATCCCAATAGCGGTGAATAACTTCTGCACTAGAAGCTATCCGTAAAACAATCCCATGATTGGTCCCACACAAACAGGCGTATCTTTAGAAAGTCCGTTTATACATAATGATCCTCACGATTTGTCATTGGCCACAGTATCTATATCAAGAGGCCAAATTTGGTAAGGAAAATTTAAAAGCAGCTGAATTACAATGATCTACTTAAGCTATCATCGACTGATGTACTCGCATATCAATTGTCTTATTAATATTAATTAGTTTGGTGCTTCTTCTTTGGTAAACGTAATGTTAAAATCATATGGGTTTTCAGTCCTGTCAATATAAAAGTGCACATATTCGGATTTGTTTTACATACAGTACATTGTGGTTTTTCTATATGTCGGTACCGGCTATAAAATATATGTAGCCTGAAACCAATGATTGACATTTCTAACTCGTAAAAAACTGAAATGCAACAACTTCAACTCATGCATAAGTATCAAATGTAAATTGTCGGAGACTTTTTCTGAAGACTGGCCGAATTTCGCTTTTCCTTGAACTGCGCAGGTGTGACATAAATAATAAAACGGTGTAAAACACAAAATGGCACTCCAGACCACAGAACACATTAACATAATTGACAAGGAAAGCCTGGAGGGAGATCGTCAATATTTCATTACTGGGTTTCTATGGTAACAAACCAAAGCGCTGAGGAGCCTTGTGGTCTGATATCGGTTAATCACGCACACAGTGAAGGAAAACGTTTATTCATCACGATATTCGGAGAAGCATTACTTCATTTCATCATTCCAATGGGCGTAAACCGGGGGCTAGGATGGGGTCTCCCCACCGTTTTGAACAGAGGGTGAGGTGTTTAATCACCCCACACACACTTTTTCTTGGTGAGTACAACTTAAGGTGGTTTGCGACGTATTTTTCGGACTTCTCAACAACAACATGCATTCAATAGCACTCAAAACGGGAGGACAATCAAAGGAAGCCCTACACACATGCCGTCCTGGTGTAAGATTGGGCTGGAATGTAAGACACAGTACAGATGGACATCGGTATTATGAACATTAGCCCCTGTATAGTGCCATATGGTGTCATGCCAGCACCCCCACGCCTTTTTAATTTCAATGGCTGGGCAAGTCACACCCCCCGTTCCCTATCTCCCCCCTCCCCGTTTTCCGAACAAATTTACACCACTGATCATTCCTTTTCCTCGTATAAAGCATTAAGGTCACCATCTAGAAGCAGTAGCTACTCTACTTGCTTTGCCATCCATGAACATTTCCGCAAAATGGATTGTACCTTAGCCGCAAATGTACTTTTCCTTTCTCTTTAAAATGTCAGAATCTTCAGTATAGTTCGCGCCTTTGAATACAAAATATGAATGAAATTCATATTTAGTATCATTGTACACACGTTTTAGGGGCGACATTGGAGGGGTGAGTTTCCAAGGTACAAAGAGGATTAATTAATATTTTATTAAGAGCAATAATGATAATGTAGAGGTAATTTACAGTACAATTGCTGCATATCTTGAATCTTTTTACTGCTAGGCTATTATCCAGCAAAACAGTAATGACCGTCACAAGGGTGTTGGTACGTGTACTAATTTATGTCAATATCGTTTGCCTGTTATGAATTGATTTAATTAACCAAGTACTTACAAATGGAATTCGCATTTTAAGGTTACTTCACTGTTATTTTGTCATTGATGTTTATATTCATTGATTTATTTACCCAGATCTGAAGAACAAATGTTAGGGTTGTAATAATTTTTACTGTTTTTAAATATGTTTGCACTTATACACCACATTTCCCGTGATTTTTGCAGTCCCCCATCAGTGGGGTCCGACAACGTCCGAACTAGATGCTCTGTAGCCTTCTTGTCAAGGCAATCGCTGCGACAATGCGGTGTCATGCACATTGCTTGTTGAGAGACTGATAGGTACCAATTCCAACCTGCTGCAGCGGTAGTCCATATAACAACCCGCTTCCAAAGGCTCATGAATAATTCAGTTGATGGAACAATAATCCCGTGGATCAATCACCCAATGCACCATGGTAATCATAATTATGCAAACGCGATAAATCTTCTGCGCAACGCCATAGGTCCAGACCTCTCAATCGAGTATTTCCATCATCTACTTGGTCATCACGGGATAACATTTTCTATGTGGGTAAAATATGAACAGTGGTACCAAGAGCCACGGTGAAATTAAGAAAACCATTAATGAATTGAATGACGGGGTAATCTTTTCTCAAGCGCTGTACATGCTGCATGTGGATTTATAAATAATGGCAGCGACTACCTTGACTTTAATGCTCTACCCACTAGTTTATCACTTGCAGCTAGCGAGCCATGGTGACTGAATAATAGGCACAGACCAAAGATTGTCTATCTACAAGGTTTGATGACAGTTCAAAGAGACGTCAGTGCAACGAAATAGATGCTTTTTCAATCTCAGACACATCTGTGCACAATGTCTTTGGACCTTCACAATTTTATAATTGTAAAGGAACCAGAATTCAAGAACGTTTTTTAAATTAGATTTGGAATTTTGCATGATGGACTTGTAATTTGGAAGGGATTACGATTGCGCCAAGTCTTAAAGAGCTCTTGGTACCTTCAAAGATTTGAACCAGCGTTTTACCTCAATTAGCCTATTGGGGTATGGCGGACACAATGGTAGAGCGCTGTTTGGTTTGAGTAAAATCTGTTGTGTTCACTTCAAATTTTCACATTTCAAGTAACGCGCACCCTTCTGCTATGCCCGCCATGTTTCCAAACAAAACAAATTCTTTCCTCCCGAAGACAACCACGGCATGCTGATAAAAACGTCGAGCCCAAGCAATTGGTTCTTTTCAGAACCACACAGTTCTTCCCAAGAGCTTTTTACACGGTAGTAACGCAAGCCCCGGCCTTCCATATGCAGAGTGATTTTTTTATTATTTAATTATTTTTTATTATAAACTGATAATAAAATGACGACCAATGTGCTTTATATCTTGCAGTGGCGTGCATCTTTCAGGACGAAATTTGTTTTTGATATATCCAGTCATTCCATTCAATTATGTAATTAGGTACTGCATGAAGTGCCACTCAACAATTACTTGTTCTTGCAAAGTAGAAAGAAGAAAAAATGTGTCGCTGTTTGTTTGTGCCTATATATGCCCGGAGCCTAATGACACGCTGGAATATATACAATAGTAATAAAGTCGTAAGCGCGCTAGTATACCATTCAGGAACTGAACACCGTTGCCATGGAAAAGGACGGGGTGATGAGAAGCTTTTTGGCCTGAAGGATTTCATTCAACGTCTTCTCCTGACCTTAGAGGCAAAACTGATACCATATTAAAGGCAGCCCCCAGTGGCCTGATGATGCAATTTGTGGTCGTTTTTTTTTTCTGCACTGTGCCATCGTGGATCTCATGATCCGTGACGTAGGCTCAGCCATGCCAACCGCGTGAGCAACAGGTTGGTGCTTGAACAGACTGTAAAATACATGTAAATACAGAGTGTACAGCGGAAGCGTGATCGTCGCAGCTACGGAAGACTCGGACTAGATCACCCGAATGTGATGTGATTATTATCTTCTTGTCGGTATCCCTTATCCACACCTAATCCTACACTAGGCAAAAATGAAACAAGCTTGATGATCATGTAGTCGACTAAATACCATTTGATACATTTTTCTGGAGGCATCGGCAAATCCAGAAGACCCTTTGCTACCCCAATGAGCAGCTAGGTCAAAACATTAACGTAGCCGTCTAGTTTCTTGCAGTTCTGACGAGGTGGGCCCATAAATTCACTTTGAACTCTAAGGACAGAAGGAAGTCACTTTTGTCACAAAAGATGCTCTGATTCGATCGTAACAGGACTGACAAGCGCAAGATAATGGAAGACGTCAACGAGGTACGTATTAGCCTCCCCCCCGAAGTGGCAGTGTTGGATTACTAACATGCAAAAAAAACCCCCAAAAAACAAGACGTGACCCAAACATTCTTATTCTTAGTATTCATTCATTCTAAAAGTGCCGGGGCGAAATCCGCCCAGACATCTTCGATATCTCCGCAGCGCATATTTTAAGGAGTTCAGATTACAGGCATTCTTAGAAAAACTTTTTGTGGTCATTTTGACATAAATATTGCGCAGCGCTCATTTTTCCAACTTAAAAGGCAACTCCGCCGAAAATGTATACTTTCCAAATGCGGTGCTCAATGCACGCGGGCTGCCAAGCGTGTAGCTTTGAACTTCAAATGACCATAACAATAAAAATGTCTTACTGAGTTCAAACAACACATACTGCGGGTATGCAAATTTTCCTAAATATTGAACGTGGCCCAGTTTTCGGTAGGGGAGGGGGTGAAATCCGTCAGGCTCCGCCCACACCTCAGTGAAATGGGTCAAAATAAACTGGCACTTTGAGGCTATTGCGGTTGCGATTACGCTACGCTATTGCGATTACGTTATACACATTCAGCAGTTGCCTCTTCTTTCGACATCTTATATCGGGCTATCCCTGCCTCACATCTGCGTCACTTGCTCTGAAAGACACACAAAATTAAGTCGCACAAACCAAACTCAACAATATTTGCTCTTGGTAGACAAATATCATTATCGGAGAGAGGTCATGATGGGGAAATGAGTGTGACTACGTGGCTGGGGTATTATTTAAAATCAATACTTGCAGCTGTGTAAGCTGAGAAACAATTTTGATTACCGTTTTGAAAATGGCAAGTGATATTCAATAACATCGGTTCATAATTATAATTCTTTGGCCGGCTGAAACTGCAGATTAAGGTGTCCCCAATTTTGTTTCTGAGAAAGGGCTCCACAAGCCTCTCTCTACCAATCTTCCAGTATTGAGCATGTCCCCGTCCCCCGGAGGGGAGGATGGGGTCTTGCGAGAAAACTTCCTTTTACTGGTCTCAAAAACCTGATAAGGGATACGTAGCATGTATGCCAGTCGAAAGTGGTATACTGTGAATGGAGTGGGAAATGGTTTAGGTGTCAACAGGTTTGAAGTTGGTCGTCAAATGTATGTTGTTGTTGTTGTTTTTTTTTTTTCATTTTCCCTCTATTTAAATTTTCCCTTAAATTTTATTGCAAAAGCCTTCTGGATAAATTCTGTACACCATACATGGCCTCGTATTTGTAAGACGTAGCATCAGCGTTTTTCCAACCATCTTAGTTGCTATGGTAACGCTTCCTCGCTCGATACGTGTAACATGCTCTTTGGGAGAGATATCGATTTTCTGCAAGCGTCTCTTTCGATGATACTGTAGTCTTCACGGTCAGAAACCGTTCAAACTGCGCTGTATCTATACGCATTATCCTGCATCATTACATGTTAGCTCATGTTTAGATAACCAGTGTTCAGCCACATTTTTCAAAACCAGAATGCAATGTTAGCAATAAGAGGAACTTGATATTTTTGACCCAACAGCTTAAATGGCTTCATAGCACTTGAATTTGTAGGGGGGTTGTTTTCATCAGTGGTATATCTTTTATGGCGTTTTTATATCACACAAATTAAACATTCAAGAGCCGTGACAACTTGGGGTTATCCAGTTAGGCAATTAAATTTGATTGGAAAGACATTCGGCAAAACTGCTTTCACAAGACTCCATTTTTTGGTTAGTCTTGCCTTCGTACAGCATGCCTCCGCGGGTCATGATGCCAACGGCCCTGGTCCTGCATGCATGGATGGCCCTTCGAATAAAATGTCATAATCTTTATAGTCCTATGATCGTTTAAACCTTAGATCAATGAATGCATCTCTTTGGAGGAGATTCCTCGAAGCGATTCACACGCAAGTGTGCCCTCTCCGTCGGTTGACTGTCCATCAACAGTCACAGAAGACGCAGATGTTGGTGACTCACAGGACGAGGTCCAGCAGGAAGGAAACGCCCCTGACGATCCACAGGAAGAGGCAGAGGAAAATTCACCTCTCGAACAGGAAAGTCCAAGTGTTAACTTACCCCAGGAGCTGGACCCAAGCGAGGATGGTGAGGATGCCAAGCCAGGGGAAAGTGTGTCCACACCCCCTGTGCAGCCGAGGGTCATCGCGGTGACTCCGCAGCTCGGGGACGCATCCCCGGATGTCAAAGGCGACCTTGACAGCGGCGTGAAAATAGACGACGAAGACGGGAGTTTCGACAAGGCGACCCCAGAGAAGCCAGCCCGGACCCCGTCGCTGGTCTCTTGCGAAGGACCGGCCAGCTCCCGCAGCACCAGCCCCGATCAGTACGAACCGACTAAGCCAGCACTGAGAAAAGGCGGCTCGTCCCAGCCACCAAAGTTCAAGAACGAGGTGGAACCAATGGACTACCAGCGACAGCCGGCCCCGGCCGGATACAATCGTGCCGTTCACTCGGTCCAATGCAAGGCCATGATTATCATAATGACCACGTCCATTATCGCTGTCATTCTTGTGGTTGGCTTCATAATCCTGAGTGGTTAGTTTCAGGGAAAAAAATACTTTTCTTCTCATCAGTCCTGTACTTCAAAGTCACTTTATTTTCCCTCCCACTATATGGAAAATACTGACGTTTTTATTTTTTTTAATAATTTTTGTCTGATTTCAAAATTAAGAATTTCACATGCAACGTTTTGAATATGTTTCTAAATCCTTTTTGTCTGTGAAAGCATGATTTTTCTCATCTCGTATCTCGGCCCATTTCCACTCACCTGTTTTAATTACAGCGTGTATTCTTTAACGATGTAAAATCTGTGATCACACTTCTTTTCCATCACACAAAGCAATAATTCACTTCATGTTGTATGCAAACGGTGTAAACAGGCGTTTTAAAATTTTGTTCAACATGTTTTTTTGTGTTGGTTTGCATAGGTTCAGGTGATGATGGTGAAGCAAAGACGATGACCGGTAAGTATTATGATATACACGTACATGTAGATATCCATAGGTTTGTCTTTGCCCATGACTCTGAACCATGATTCTCTGCACATTTGAAATTGCACACATTGTTTACTGTATCTGATTTAAGGACACAAATCACCAGCATCGCTAGACGGCGTTTTCAGCATCACTAATCGGCTGTACAAAGTCTCGTACGCAGACAACAGTTCGATCGATTATCAACGTTTCAGCCAGGAGTTCATAAGTACGGTAAGTCTTCAACTAGCCCCAAGACCGACGATGGACTTGCTTCAAAACTAAGGCATTTCGTCTCAATGTTTTGTCTTTTTCCTTGCAATCTTTCTCATTCATAGCGACAACATCATTTACGATTTTAGCCCTCATTTTTTTTTATCATGAACGATGGAAATCGAGATTCAGCATGTCAACCAAAGGCTATTTCGCGATTCTGTGGCGAGAACTAATCATATCAGACTTTAATTCCTAATACTTCTTGCAAACTTCTTGATGTGAAGTCTCTGAAAAGTGTTGACAATTGAATTCGGTGAACTTTTTCTTTTTTTTTCTGTTCATAGGTGAACGCAACTTTTCAGAATAGCGAGCGATTTCAGGACTTCTACGAGAAGACCACAGTGGATGGGATCAGGTATGTGAATTTGTCTTTGAGTTGAAACTCAAAATATATAACTGATAAGCCCTTGCTCGTCGGTTATAATTTCAATTTTACAAGTGTTGGCTTCCTTAATGTTTACTAACAAAAAATATGTTTTCCGTCCAAACTTAATACTGTTGACCTTTAATATTATTTAACAGACAATCAAACATTTCAATCTCCGAAATTGCAAGACCTGTGCTGGACTTCACATTATTCCTCATGATCCAAGACAGCGATCTGCTTGGTCAAGACCGCCTTGCCACAGACGCACCCGGCGTCACGGGACAATCACTGGTATCCCATCAACCAACGTCCGAAAACGATCCGACACTGATTGATGACATAATCGATTACCTGGTAAACGTTACAGCAAGCAGCGATTTCGGAAATTTCACTGGCATAATGATTCTCATGTGACAAAAGGTGCCCACCCAAAAACCCGTTAGGCGTGGGATATCTGTTTAACTGGGCAGAGCAATACGGGCAATTCACAATAGTGTGCCCCTGAGAGTTAGCAACGCGTTGGCCACTCACGATACGCGCATTCTGTCGACAGATTTCGCGCGTCGTGATTGGCTAACGTGTTGCAAACTCTGCTTGCTGCTGCCATGGGCATGTAAAGCCTCGATCTCGATCTTTACACAAGCCGGTTCAGTGATTCTTGCGTATGTTGCTTAGTAATTCTGCACGTGCTGCATCGGCCCCTATACCATGCAATTTGACAATACATGTATTTGAGAAAGCTGCGTTGACGCGATTATGACGCAATTGTACAAGCTGCCAGATCGAGGCTCTGCGTGCCTATGGCGGCAGCGTGCAAAGAGCGAGTAGCATGCGAATTGTGGAGTGGGAACAAGTCACGCATGAGCAAGTCATTATCACAAACGTGTAGTGATTTCTACGAAATAGCCCCTATAGTCGGATGTTGTGATACACTTTTTAAAATCATCTAAAATACTGGACATTCATCATGCCCAGTGAATAAAGACTGTGCGATGGAGCACGTAACCCGACTTATGGGAATCGGACGAAGAAAACAAAGTTCACTAACAAAATATGATGTATACAATGAACGATGTTTTCAATTGAAAATGAATGTGTTAGCGCCCACATCTGAGGCTTCAAGTCGGAGAGAGGAAGTTTTGGTCATCTGGGCTGTTTCATTTATATGTTGATAATCAGTTTTCGCTTTTCTTTTCTTGTATTGGAGGTCCCAGATACACAATATAGGTCTACACTGACTTCAGATATAAGTTTGTTACCTTTGCTTTTCACACGATACTTTCTTTTTAATAGGAAAGATAACTTTTGCTGAAAACAGTGGCAATTACATGTTATATCTTTTGTATAGTACCTCTTTCTTGCGCAGTTATGATCTTTATATTACCGTGAGATGTTTTCAGCGTATTCAGTGCTAAAACTAGACAGTACACTAGTACAAACAAGAAAAATGATTGACATTTCGAAAAATAACTGTAGTTTGTACAGCGACAGATTCTATTTAGAATAGAATTCTATTTAGAATCTGTAAATTTACATCATAAGCTGTAAATTTCTATTTTGCGTCAAGTTTACGTTTTTCGGTGAGTGACGTTCGATTTCGAGAACATGTGAAAAATTTGGGGAAATATTAATATAACCGAAAATAAATGATCACGATTCAGCTTACACACAACAAGTTATTGAAGAAATGAACTTCGAGAAGAGTCGTGGCCAGAAAATTTAAACAAACGGGTCCAATCAAATTTTGGTTGAACGATGTACCAAATTTGAGAGGCAAGTTGCTTAATATCGGTCCCAGTGTTACTTGTTTTTCTGAAAGCCCCAAAATAAAGCTATGAACTTTCTCGACCACCAAAGAGATTAATGGAGTTCAACAAGCGTACCGGGGGGGCACAGGAACCTTACACCACTCTCATCACCTACAAATGGCATGTAAGGTTGGCCACAGTTCGCAGAAATATCACCTTTCTGTTGGTTTTCGATTTTACTTCAAATTCGTTCAAAATGGGCATCTGTTCCATTAATTTTACAGAGGGTTGAACTCTCACTTAGTATATTGTTACCATGGTGTTCTGACAGCTGCGTGAGATTTTTAACACTTTGTGAATTATATTATTTCTATACCGACGGCAAGCCATAGTTTTAGCACCTACGTGTACTTGTCAAAAAAAAACCACGACAATCGACGTAAAAAGAAAAGACCTAAATAAAGATCCAACCGAAGATTCTGCTTTCATTATAGGCCTACTGCTCTACATGTACGTAGGCCTTAACTGCTGTGTATTTAAAAAAAACCTATTGCTCGAAGCAAGCTTTTGATTAAAGTGTACATTTTCATTATATTGCTCAATGTACAGGCCTTAACTAAAGTGTATTTCATTTAACAGTTAACTGAGACACGACTCAGGGGAGGTGAAAATTAGAAAATTTACACCACACAGTTAGTCGACAATGAAATCAAACTGGATTCACTTGGAAAAGAACACTTTATTTCTCAAAAACACCAATACACATCTATAAGTACACATGTACAAATGTCAACAGTTAAAATCAAAAGGGTAAGTCATGCATTAAGTTCAACTCACTTGGTAACCTACAATTGTTAATAATAGTTGATTCCTACTTTTTAGGACGTAGATCAGTCATATTTAAAGTTTTTTTTCATCATCATCGTGTTAGTTATTATGAATGTTCAATGTACGGTGCTTTTTACAGAACCAGTTTTGATCTGAGATGAGGATATGTTTTAGAACTGGTAAGCTGTTATATTTATGAAGATCTTTAAATGGAACAGTCCTTGAAATATGGAATTACACTGCAAAAACTGGGGGGTTAAATTTAACACCCGCGGTGTTACCAGAAAACTATACCAACACTTTTCACTGGTGTTAAAATTTTGGTGTTATTTGGTGCTACTTGTAACACCTTCTAGTGCACTGTAACACTTGTACATGTAGGTGTGCAAAGTAACATCATCAGTGTTAAAGTAACACCCTATGGTGTGGTCATCTGATAACACCCAAAAGTGTTGATTTTAGCACCAGAGTGTTTACAGTGTAGGACACAATCGAGTCTGCAGTTCACCAGCTTCATGTTACTTACAGAGGTGTATTATGTACTCAAGTAAACCTGTTTCCAAAGCGTGAAGGAAGGATTTTAATGGAAATTGCATTTCAAAATGCCTATGTCATTCGGCTGTTTTGTTACGATCATAGTCTGGCATCTTTTGTGCTGTACTTTCTGGTTCTTTGAATGGACAAACAGGGCAGAAATAACAGCTTTCAATATCCGTTAAAATGAATGAGTCCTTTATTTACGAATCCTAGCACACAGTACTTATGGGTGCGCAAGTTTGAAAAATTGTCCAATCGTAAGGCGATGCCTTATATCAGAAGCTGTAAATGTACTTGATATACATGTACGTGTACACCTGTAGCTGACCCAAACCTAGCAGTGCAAGACTTGTGACATTTTGTACAAGACAGTTCACCATTTCTACTACCAGTCCGGGCTCACATCTGGGACAAATATATTCTTGTAAAATCCACTGTTACATTTTGACCAGTCTCACTCAGTATGCATTGAAGCTATGATGTGAGTGAATTTTTCTGTCAGCAGGGACAGAGCAAATGCATCGAGTAAATATTTAGTGACTTAATAATTAATACGCTTTGCAACGAGATGCCAATAGAATATTTAATGTCAAGTGAAGTTCATCGTGCACACCTTCATTGGTTTGCATATTTCATGTTCTCGATCAAGTGTAGCTGCAGCTTGGGAAAGGTCACACCGAATAATAATGTGACAGCAGAGCTGAGTCGTGAAAGCACAAGCCCTAACACTAACAGGGCTTAACCCTCCGATTTCAACTTGATGTTCAACTAAACCACAGAATTAGGGTTACATGTAATTAAACTTCCACTAACTTGCAAACTTTTGGGACAAATGAACTTCAGCACTTTGTATAACACGAGGGGATTCCCTTTAATAGGATAAAACAGTGGTCATGTATCACCAAGACTTGCACCCAAAGGTGGCCTGTCTCCACGCTACTTAGCAGACAAGCACCTCTGATGGTTACCAAGCTCTTTATCACATGACGATCACATGGTCACTTTTTAAAATCAACAAGGACACTGCTGTACTGAAATAAAGCTGAGCCACAGGCGGCTCATTGGCAACTAACCACATCCTGGATTTGTCAAGCTCCTTTCTTGATATAACTAGCAGCCATCTTGGTCTTGTTCCTGAAGGCATGGTTCACAGATTCTGTGGCGTGTTGTAGAGGATGAAAGGCACCCAGCAATTTAAATCATAATAATGCTGTGCATTGCCACTCCGATGTTTACAAAACATCACTACATGTCAAAACGATCTCTTGAGACCAAGTGATTTTTTCAAAGTTTGACCCTCACAGTGGCACAGCTGTGTCCTACTGAGCTCCAATCTTGTCAACTTCAGGGATATCAAGTTCCTCCTCAATGCTGCTGGCTTTCGGTAGTGCAACTGACTTGTCTGGGACTATCCCTTTAAACGGCCGCCATTTTATCCGTCCCACTTGAAGCAGTTGAGCAGAGTCCAGCGTTTCCAAATACTGTACCTGTCAAACCAAGCAGACAAGGAGCTTGTGCTAGCTTTGGGAACCAACACAACTGTTGATATGAGAAATATGGAAGGGCTGCGTAGCATTGGGATCAGAATAATGACAAGAATATAATATCAAATCAGTGCTCTGAAATACGTGATTGTCAAGCTTTCAGTAACTGACTACCTTCTTCAGGGCAAGTAGATTCAGTTCAGATCCGCTTGCCCTGAAGAAGGTACTCAGTTACCGAAAGCTCGGCAATCATATATCTCAGAGCATTGATTTGATATTAAATTCTTGTCCTTATTACAATTGTTGATATGACTCACTGGTCATTTTTGGCAAGCATGGACTAGAAAGTTAAGTCTATTTTGTGGGGTATTTTTCTTGTCCTAATGAAAACGTCTTTCACTAAGATTTCCTTAGCATTTGTGCAAAGAGCCTGTTTTCAATCCTCCAAAATCCTCAACAGCACATTCTGTTGATTTAAACTTTCAAAGGACATCACATCCCATCGAATGTTTGTTTATCCTGTCAAGGTTGTGCCTTTTGGAATCCTGTGAATTCTTCTGAACCTCTCTGTGGAATTCCTTGGTATCTGGGAATGTCAGGTCACTGACCTGTTGCCTGATGTACTCCACCATGTCTGCAAGCTGCTCTGGTTCAATGTCCCGCCTTACAAAAAGATTCCGCCAGAGTGCACCGGCTAGAACACTATCGTTGGAAAGCAGACCCTGAGAGAAGAAATTCAGAGTGGAAGATCACTGGCTCATATCATTTCAAGTCACAGATGATGTCCAACACTCCTGCAACCAGCTAGATAACACGGCATCCACCGCAGCATTTTCTCACATCGGTCGCACCGAGAATGGATACATCTTATCACCAGTAGTTGGTGCACAACAAACTGACATACCTTGTAGACTAAGTCTACCCTTGACACATCGATATGTTGTGTGTCAAATATATCACATATAGGACACCATTAATTCGGCTATCAAGATGTAGACCAGCTACCTAGTTTGTCAGAATCACGTTGTTGACATATTTGGCAAATTAAGGTTACAGTCACAACTACACCCAACAGTTGGTATGTGGTGAACACTGGAACATACTGGTGTTAGTATATTTAAGCTTTATTTTCCATCAAAGAGAAAAAAAATTCGTAAGAAAATAATTGTCAGCATTGTTAAGTGTGCTCACCTCATCATAACCAAACAATGCTGCATTGAATTGTTCAACCATCTTGGACAAGCTCTCCTTCATTTTGATGGAAGGAATCTAAAAAAACAAACAGAAGAACGAACTCAGACTCTAACATCTAACACAACTGCAAGGTTAGTTTCTTTTCATGGGGATGATCTGGCGCTAACTATTTCAGTACAACCTTGGTTCAACCCCCAACGCCTTCACCCCCAAATCATTTATCCATGCCCCGTACCCTGCCTTCAACCCCACATCCCACCTCTTCCTTCCCCTGTACCAATTTTCTACCCGTGACCTCAACCCTCATGATACCGTACCACTTGGGCAAGGAGTGGATCGCTACATTCTTCCTTTCCTACAACATGTCACTCCTCCCCAGTGTCCCTTGTCTCAGTGTCGGAAACGTATTCTTTATTTGCACAGCCGGGGTGTCCGAAATTAGACAAAGGGAACTGGGCCTTGTAACAAGAGACGCATTTGCAACAAAAGACCAGGCTGCTGGGAATTAGCTACATTTTTTAACTGTCAATACTGGAGATAATCCACCACCGCACAGATGAGCCACACAGTACCGCTGCATGTTAATCTGGCCCCTAGTGAAAAGACAGCAGCAGTGCACTGCGCCAATTTCAAGAACAAAAGAAAAATTACGTAACACTGCACAATCTGGGATCTTTTTACAAGGCGGCAGGCCTGGCTGAAATACTCAGGCGTCAATAGATTTTGTCTGTCAGATTAGAGTAGAAACCAGACCATCATCCATGTGGGTGTAAGTCTCTAGTAAATGAAGACATGAATTTTAAAAACATTTTGAAAACAGAAAAAAATGAATAATACTCTGGCCCAGCAGAATCAACATTCATAAATGCCCCCGTCCCGAAGTGGTTGAGCCCACCTTCTTCGTCCATCTCTCACCTCTCCGACCAATTCCTCCCACTGCCAATACTCAGACCTCCCATCTTGATTCTGTACCCAAGGAACATGGGGTGAATCACCACATTCCACCTGTCTCCAAATCTTCCCCATCCCTTCACTCCTCCTATCCCCACAACCTCATCCATCCTACTTTCACCATCGCGTCCCATGATACTCACCCCCATGACCCGACCTCTCTCTTGAATGTCATGCCACATGGACATGATGAGGTAATGCACCATGTACTTTCCTTCTTGTCCTTCCTGCTTCAAACGCACCATACACATCCTAGAAGAAGCCCAAAACAGTCAGTCACTTTGAGCAGCGTTACCTCAGAGATAACCAGATGGGCAAGGGTCTCCAAATGAGCATCTAACTTACATTTTCATTTCATAGAAGATATGCACAATAATGAAACTACGGGCCTGAGCGATAGTCTTCAAGGACTTGGCTATCAACCATGCCGATAACAAATAGGGACACGATTTAGCCTACTGCCGAGAGCAAAGTGTAGCCATCTCAACCTAACCACTTGCATAATTGATTAACTTTCCTTGGAGCAGACCATCTTACCATACATGAAGCTCTGTGACTAGGAACCATGAGAATAAGGTGTCCGGCATTCCACATGCTGAAATAAAAAAGGCACCAATGAGACGTTGAGAAAGCCCTGTTACTAAAATCCTTCAAACTGATCATCATTTGCGCAGTGTTATATCATTTACGGCAGAAGCATCCAGCTCACCAAAACAGTTGGCAGCTTGGGGAAAGGGGCCTTTATGATCGAGTTCTAACCCTGTTTCTAAATAGGGAGTACAGAAAATGGTGTTTCTCCAAGAAGAAAATAATAATAATTGAAATTGATAATGCGCCATTTCCATAAAAATTATCAACAGGGTTGACGGGTTCCAATGATTGTGGATTTGCTGTTACTATTATAACTGGTTCATGTCATGAGCAACTACTATAAAATCAGATTCCCAAGCAATTAATTAAGCTTTGGTTTTCGGTTTCAAACTTACCGCGGAAGAAAGTGTGACAGTCAATATTGTCAACACAAGATGTATAGAGGTTGAGACCAGCTACTCTGATTTTCTGGAAAAGAAATTGAGGTTATCGTGTTTACTACAAAACCGAAAAGGCCGAAGTGCCCATAACAGTTACAGATAGAAAGTTGACATTCCTGACAACAGATTTAGGTGACCCACTTGTCTATAAGATGTGATAAATATTTATACCCTGGAATACCAACGGAAGCAGTAATGTACAATGTACTCACAAATCTGTTGTATCTCATCTGTACTGGGATTCCAGCTTTCTCCATCAATCGTTTGAAGGGAGTCGGTTTACTTTCGGGAAGTACTGCACTCCTTCGGACTAAAGCCTGGCCACAGACATAAATAGGAACAAAAATTCACTGATATGTTCAGGGCTAGAGGAAGTCCATAAACTTGGTATTTTAGCCAAAAATGCATGGAACAGGAGAATCCATGTGAAATGAAATTCACTTTAAATAAAATTCTGTTCTGTGTGCTAACAGATTCAACTTGTGAATGTAATCAGGTTTCCAATATCATTTATCAGTTTTGGGTATCAGGGGCAGCTTATAGTTGCTCGGGTTTTTTTAAAAAGTCTTCAGAAAATTTGTTTTAAAACACGTTTTTCAGTTAGCAACTTGACATGTATTACATAAACTCAGATGTGAATGGCGTAAAACATATTTCAGTCATGCAGTTTGGGACAAAATATGGTATTTCAGAAAGAAAATGAACAATCTTATGGAAATAGTTATCCATGAAAAATTTGAAAATGAAGGTTTGGCAAAATGTTTCATCTACTATCGATGTGACNGGGAGACTTTGAGACGCCTGACGGTGGCAAACATACTTGTCTTTTTTTCCAGTTCTGCGCCTGTGCGCATGGTTTTGCACATGCTCGCATAGTTTGGAGCATGTGCATTTATACTGTGAAAAAGGACCAGTATTTCTGCCGCCATCTCGAAGTCTCTCGCTGAATGCATGCATGAGACTCTCACCAGGTTAGGTTGACCGGTGCTGACATGTCTCTGGACTTGGTTCAGCTGACTGTCCCTCCCCCTTCTCAGGTACGCCCATCTGGAGTATGTTAACTCTGAGTTTGAGCTGCACGTTGTATGGTGCTTTCCTCCTGCTTGGGTCATCAGACAGCCCATGCTACGACAGCAAAGCTGGAGAAGGGATATTGCACATTTGTTCACATTCATATTCACAACATTTCTTAAAGACGAACTTCGTGATGGAGGTGGGGGGGGGCTACTGTACATGTAAAGCCTGGTTTCCATATCGACATAAGAAGCGCAGAGAACAAAGCAATCAAGACACAAACTGCAACGCAGACAAATGGAAACATGTCAAACAGAAGTGTCAATGATAACATCAACCAGCCCAAGACGGATTGCTAAAGTTGAGCCCAGTTCAACTTTGCCGACTGTCTGCGTTGAATCGCTGAGTAAGCCTCTACAAACACGCACGCCGGCATGATGGGCGTACAACAATGTTTCTCTCGCTTAGTATCACTCATTTTGTCAATTTTCTCCTGATTACATGTACTAGCACGTGCAGCCCCAGTCGTTAACAAAATAGCTGACCTCAACAAATTACATCAAACTAGAGTATCAGTTTGGCTCCAAAAGGAAACACTGCCACCTGAAAAAAGGCATTTTTGGAAAACGTTTTCTGAGTTTAGGCAGCCATTTTGGTTGATTTTTGGGGCGGAATGACATCTCACCACGTCTCATCCATGATGGTCTGCATCTTGACATCTTGCAGACCGTCTGCCTTTACAAACGACCATATGGAACCCAGGCTTAAGTGTTGCTACATGCATGTTAACAGGTCTGTTTGCTAACGAGGTGGCTGTATACTAATAATAAGCAATCAGTTTCATTTTATAAATTTGGGAGCAGACGCAGGACATCAAAGATGTTGGACTAACAGGACAGGAAAAACCCTATCTTTATGTAAAGTTACAGAACGATCTACATGTATAGGCCTAATCCTGACAGTCTCTGTCTATTTCTGAAAGTTCAACGGCTCCCCCCCCCNAGGAGACTTTGAGATGTTTGACAGTGGCAAACAAACTAGTCTTTTTTGCCAGTTCTGCACCTGTGCGCATGGTTTTGCACATGCTCGCATAGTTCTGAGCACGCGCATTACTGTGAAAAAGGACCAGTATTTCTGCCGCCACTAGCATGAGACTCTCACCAGGTTAGGTTGACCGGTGCTGACATGTCTCTGGACTTGGTTCAGCTGACTGTCCCTCCCCCTTCTCAGGTACGCCCATCTGGAGTATGTTAACTCTGAGTTTGAGCTGCACGTTGTATGGTGCTTTCCTCCTGATTGAGTCATCAGACAGCCCATGCTACGACAGCAAAGCTGAAGAAGGGATATTGCACATTTGTTCACATTCATATTCACAACATTTCTTAAAGACGAACTTCGTGATGGAGGTGGGGGGGGGCTACTGTACATATAAAGCCGGGTTTCCATATCGACATAAGAAACGCAGAGAACAAAGCAATCAAGACACAAACTGCAACGCAGTCAAATGGAAACATGTCAAACAGAAGTGTCAATGATAACATCAACCAGCCCAAGACGGATCGCTAAAGTTGAGCCCAGTTCAACTTTGCCGACTGTCTGCGTTGAGTCGCTGAGTAAGTCTCTACAAACACGCACGCCGGCATGATGGGCGTACAACAATGTTTCTCTCGCTTAGTATCACTCATTTTGTCAATTTTCTCCTGATTACATGTACTAGCACGTGCAGCCCCAGTCGTCAACAAAATAGCTGACCTTAACAAATTACATCAAACTAGAGTATCAGTTTGGCTCCAAGAGGAAAGACTACCACCTAAAAAAGGCATTTTTGGAAATCGTTTTCTGAGTTTAGGCTGCCATTTTGGTTGATTTTTGGGGCGGAATGACGTCGCACCGTGTCTCATTTATGACGGTCTACATCTTGACATCTTGCAGACCGTCTGCATTACAAACGACCATATGGAACCCAGGCTTAAGTGTTGCTACATGCATGTTAACATGTCTGTTAACAAGGCTATTCAATCAAATTTTCTCATTCACAGAAAATTTGAGTAACCTATTGCTCTTAGGAAAGGTTGGATCAGGGTTTCAGAGCATGAGACCAAGTATTTTGGGAAAAAAAATAAGATTTTTACTCAACAATCACTTGCTTCCACCCTACTAACAATTATTCCATTCATGCTGATTGTGTTTGTCAGATTTAGCCCACAAATAGCCAGGCTTGCTCCGCATCTTGGTTCGTTTATTTTTGGTGGTGGGGGATAGAACCTTTACTTGTTTTCATGTACTCCATGACTGCCGTTGGGACACTAATGCACAACTTGCGCTGTGCTGTGTAATTGTTACAATCCCCACCTCTAAAAATAATTAAACCAAGATGCAGAGCAAGCACAGCTAGGCCTACACGTATTGAAGGGCTCAACGCATATATGCAATCTGATAAACACAATCGGCATGAATAAAGCAATCACCGACAGCTGGGAGCGAGAGATTTTGGAGTAAAAACCTCATCTTTTCCAAAACCTACTTGGTCTTGTGCTCTGAAACCTTTTTCCTACCTTTTGTAAGAGCTAGGTCCTATATGTTACTCGAGTCAAGACTTAAGTTTGCTCTCACAGGATAATTACATTGAATAGCTTTGTTCTACCTGTCTATTAAAATCCATTCCATAGCATTATGGATCCAAGTCAACTGTATTCAGGTGGTATCGGCTTGAAGTATGATGGAGTAGTGACTTTTGAGTTCTCGAAGGAGGCCTCAGTCAGGCCTGGCAACATGTGTACATGTATGATGTACATTGTACACATGTACATCACATACTCATGCTGTAGTACAGTAGTAGGCTAGACTAGGAGGCTAGAACACAGATTCAACCCTCATTACGGCCGACACATATCATAAAGGCCTAAACATGTCTTCACCAACCCTTGAACGGTGGCATTGGCAGGCTGCATTATATGCAACCGTCCAACATACATGACATATATTGCTGGCTAGCGCTAGTGCCTTCTACAGTACATGTATGTACGTGTTCATACATGATGTAGGCCCTATGTAACGGTACGTGTACATGTAGGCCTAGTTTCAACCGATCGGGGAGCAGTTCAGAGTTTCATGTCACCTGAATTCCGCGAGAAGCAATCTGCGCAGATCCCAGGCTGGTCGCCATCTGCGATGTTCGGTAAATTGTGTACATTCTTCAAGACTGTCTCTCGCCAAAACTGAACCAATGTGAGCCAAAGAACCAAAATAAATTTCTTAAAACACGTAGGGCCTACACTGCTACACACAGATACGAGGTACACCATAAAAATGTTACTTAATTTCAGTCTGGGATCCCTAGTGAAATCAATATGATCGGTCTGCAAATGGGAAGGGGGCCCGACTATTTTGCATCACGCGGCACACGCGTATCGTAACGTGACTTGAGACAAAATCTCGTCCTTGAGACAAATATTACGTAATATATCCAGGCACCTCGGCATCACTGAGAACTGACCAACAGTACCAGGCCCTATGATCCTTGTTTCCCTGTCGGAGGCCAACCAGACACAACATTACCTTAACGGGCGCAGACTGAGAGGTACTTTACTAAGTTACTAGCCTCAACGTGAATTACCCCGTACTCTTTTAACGTGCCGCCATCTTGCTACAGCAAATGAAGTGATGAGAAGCATATTAATTTAAAGGGATGATTTTTTTATGATTACCGAATATCTGGGGTGCGTCCTACCATGAAGGAATAAAACACACTACGGTCCTACACTGTAAGCCTCTTCACACGATTCCAATGAGCTCTTTGTAAATTTTAAACCAGTCTGTCAACTTGAGCATGTTGTTGAGAGAGACTCTTGTTTTGGTTATTTAGGCCTAGGGCTACGAGGAATCTCCGAATTTCCAGGAATTGGACTCATTACCGTAGCAAGCCCACCATCAATCCAACATCAATGAACCCAGTTGCCATGGCAACCAAATACAAGGATGAGATTTTCTGTGCAGCAGAGTACATCAGTGTTCGTGGCATCCAGACTCGCATAATGAAAGTCCAGAAGCGTGACTCTGATGATGACAGAAGCGACGTCGATGTCCTTGATGTGCTTTTTCTAGTCATTCCAGGTAGAAGAATATGAGCAGGCTTAACTTAACGGCTTTACAATGTATTCATCAGGGAGGAATAAAACACGCTTGCTGACATGGCTTTTGCCGGAAGACAGGATTTTTAAGGCAGGCCAATTAAAACTTTCTGATCTGGAATGGAATAACTTACAAAGTCTGTTCTATTCTCTGTTCAAGGTAACCCTGGAGTGGTCGATTTCTATGAAGTTTTTATGCAAACACTGTACAAGGCCAGTGCATACAGGGCATCTGTGTGGGGCGTGTCCCATGCTGGGCATACATTACTTCCTAAAGAACACAACACAGGTACAATGTTTATAGACGGACATTTCGGTACAACTGTTCTTTTGTTTCCTGGATTGATACTGTTCCACTGTCAATACATTTCAGTGCCTCTTTAACTCTGTCACCGATATTGTGTATTTGCTACTGAAAAGGAAGAGTTCAATATCCTTTTTTTCAGATACATACAGTTTAGATGACCAGATTGACCACAAAGCAGCATTCATCCAAGATTTTGTGCCCAAAGACAAAAGGATCGTACTCATCGGTCATTCCATTGGTAAGAAAAACACTGGTAGCTTTGATGCAAGTTGTCTGAACAGCAGTTTGTAAAAAGAAGACGTGGCTTCTGAAGCAGTGAGCAGCTGATGATAAGAATCCTGGGAATGTTGGGCTTCGTCAAGACATACATGACATGTGAGAAGAGTTGGGGAAGTGGATATTTGTAGGATGTATCAGAAAGATTATGAAAGATGTCACACAAGCAGATATAAAATGCTCTAAGTTTCCTTTGAAAAGATGCTTGTGCCAAAGAAAATTTGGTCAGGTAATATGAGGTGATATATTCAAAGATGTTATGCTTCCTAACTTCATAGAAAGGTGTCAAGGACGACAGAGAATGAAATGTAAAGGAAAAAAAATCTGATCTGAGTACAGTCAGCACCTCTCAAAAAGGCTTTGTAAAAGAAGTTGCGTCAGTTGATATGGGGTACAGAGGAAACTGTGCCAGTCTCTTCAGTCAGACAAGCAGATGTTTTTGCCTTATCTGTGCACTTCACAGCTGGCCATAGATAATTATCATTACTCGCAGGTCTTCTGTAACTACATGTACATGGAAGCTCTTTCATCTTATTGTCTCTTCTCTGCAGGTTGCCACATCATCCTCCAGGTCATGAAGCGACACCCTACTCTCCCCATCCTCAAGGCTCTCCTCCTCTTCCCGACCATTGAGAGGATGTGGTCCTCCCCAAACGGCACTGTCTTGGCTCCGTTCCTCTGCTATGCCCGCTGGCTAGGAGTCTTGGTGGTCTTTCTGGGCTCTTACCTCTCAGACTGGGTCAAGTGGCGGATGATCAACTGGTTCCTCAAAGACAAAAAGGCTAGTGTTTTGTTTTGGAACAAGGATCATTAAAGCAATCCTCAGTGATGACTGAGTAACAATGGGGTTTCAAGCGATTCTTAGAGGGTCTTAGAGCTAGAGAGAGGAACAAGTTGGCTCAGCCAGGTGTTACAAACCAAAGACATAATCCGAAATCCTCTTCACTTTTCAGGGAGGGAGGCATTGGCGTAGCGAAGGCATTTTCTTGTAGGGGTGTGTGCAAGAGTCAGTTTGCCAACTTGTAACTTGTTAACCAATCTCCTGTCGCATAAGATTCACTAAGTGATCCATGGTAGGCTACGGTTGTAGTTCAGGGAAATGCTGACGGCCAACGTATATCGTTTATGTACTAACTTTGGATTCCTTTGCAGACTGAAGCTCTATTTGCCAACTGGAATTAAACTCCCCAGTCGCTACACTCCAGAGGGCAATTGATGAGGTTGTTAAACGAAGTGCTTAAGGTGCATCGCATGGCATCAGTTAATTCTTCTCAGTCGAAAATAGTTTTGAGAGGACCTGTGTTTCTTTGTTTTCTTTAAACAGGTTCCAACATGCGCCTTCCATGCTGCCCTCAATCTTTTCAATCCTGGCTGTGCCAACAACGCACTCACTATGGCAGCACATGAGATGCGGGAAGTGGTGGAACCAGACCTGGATGCCATCGCCCAACACCTGCCCAAGCTCGTCTTCTACTACGGTGCAACGGACGGATGGTGCCCCGTCGACTATTACGACGACATGAGAGCGTTGTTCCCCGAGGGGGACATTCGGCTCTGCAAGCGGGGAATAGCCACGCGTTCTGCTTAGAGTCTAGTGAGCTGATGGCAGATATGGTGTGGAACTGGCTCTGGAATGTTATCGTGCCAACAAAAAGCTGAAACATGGCCTGTCAACATGTGAGAACATAATGTACATAATGATACAAAAGTGCCCCCCCTCGATACCTCGAATACCACAGAGCTTGAGAACAATGAACTCTGGAGACATTGCTCAATCTCAGAGGAGTATAATACTTTACACCTCGAAAACTTACTCATTCTTATTAATTTGATTGAAACTATCTTTATACTCGTTTTAATCATAATGTTATCAGTGCCCTTTATAAGAGCACAGAGATTCACAGATTTACTGTGTTTTGTTATACATTTGGACAATTTTTACTTCAAAATCGTAAATCCTGAATATTTTTCATCTGTGAAAGTCTCATATAAAAGGAATAAATATGTGAATCATATCAAAGTGAATTTTTTTAATCAGCTTTTAAAAATGTGTCTCATACCTTTATTTGCCGCTTTTGTCCTGGTGCATTCTGATATTGGAAAGTGTGGTAAATAGTGTGAAAATGTACATGTACTTTTTGAAACTTTGATATTGCCTGCCCATTTTGTTTCGCTCCTGCGTGGTTTCTCCACTTCCTAGAGCTCCAAGTTGCACGATACTGTTAGTAATTCATATTTAAGGTCTTAGAATCTACATGATTGTCTATTATTTAATTGTTAGTGTGTAAATTAATTTGACCAAATTTCCTTGCTCTGTGGTTACAAAGTGTTTAGTAACGTCCAGAACTGGACGTTTTGTAGGAACAAACTCGTCCCTACGATGTGGAGTCTGAAGCAACCTGGATTTCCGCTTCTTTGTTGTGATAACGTTTACGATAGATGGTCGCTGGTAATTTCTGCAGGTCAGTCAGCCTTGTTTTGATTACAAATTTCAGTGCATGGGGGTTCACTGTGGCAGCAGCTGCCGGTCACTGCCCCCAAAAACTGTTCAGTCGCCACGCCTCAAGTAGGACTTGGACTTTCTCGCCCATCAAACTGCAGAGGGCGCCATACAAGAGTAATAGATGCAACTTCTGGATTCCCCCGAAAAAACATAAACATATAAAATATTTTGTTCTTATGATGTGCGGCCTTCTAGCAAATACTGTGGCCCCCGTAAATGCCTGAAGCTGGCGATGGGGCTGACATCAAATATAATCCCACCCCAAATTGTGCAATTTAAGTGCGATAACCGAAATTTTAACTGGCGTGGCCCAGCATCAATCGATTATTTGTACAAGTCTTTAAAAGAGACAGGTCAGTATGCAGGTAGGCTAAACTGTACCTGCAATGTGCAATCGTGAAATGGAGCGAAACGGTTGTTTGCTAAATTTCGGCGGGTAGGAAGTTCTGCAAACATGAGCCGTTCTTCATTGGAATACCGACAGAGTTGTCTGTTGCCAACTGTCTCCAACACGGCACCCTGTGTGCCAAAGACTGCTTCAAAAAATCATCACAGCAGGTGCAAATTTTGACGTTGTGCAGTCCAGCTAACGATTGGACGAATATTCTACAGACGAATGGATTCTCAGCAGTTACATTTGTCAGCAAGGCTTTCTAGTGTGATCGCTGCTTCAGGCTCCTTTAATTGATCAAAGGTCGGAATTGTTCAGCAAAGGTCGGAACCGACTTGTACGTAGGCCTAAATGTACGTGTATATAAAATGCTGGTACAGTCACTCATCGGTACGGTGCATAGGCTAAGTATTCTTATTCGAAATCTCACCGCCGTGACGAGTTGGTTGGTCTTTTGGTTTGTCACCTGCAGCTGCTACACTATTCAGCTCCTCGTGAGGATATGTTTCAGACAGCATAACTTTTCATACAAGTCACTTTGTGCCCCTGGTAACACGTGTGTACAATGGCCGTTGTTGTAAACATAGAACGATCGGGGACTTACAGTTTATAAGTAATTATCAGACAAGATATGCAAAAACGATTGCCCCAACTGTAATCGAAGTTGAACCTGCATGTTTGTAGATCTGGTAGTAGCATTCCAAATGCGGTCGATATAATGACCTGAGCTTGCAGATGAATTGTGGTTTATTTTATGCACTCCATTATGTTATGCACAGGACTGATGTACTTTTTTTCCAGAAAAGAAAAAAACACTTGCCTGTGATGACCCATGTTAGTCTGCCGGGAAATGGCGAGACTGGATCGTAAAATACGCCGGAGTGCAGTGGCTGCCGTCGTCCTGCTTGCGTGTCTGCTCCTCGTCGAGTATCGCACTTTCTACCAGGACAAATCGCAAGGTATGTGAACCGAAAAGGAAATGCAAACAATTACAGAAAGTAGAACCAAGTCAGAGACAGCTCACTCAACAAGGAAATTAAAGAAAATGAAACCACACTTCAGTCCAGTAGTACGTGATCCTCAAAGCCCCCCCCCCCGGTTACGTCAAAGGGACCAGAGTTGTACTAGTACATGTACAACTATATCGCGGGTAAAAGTTCAACATGTTGGATTATTTCCTTGTTCAGAAAGCTAAAAACGGGCTCCTGACCCCCCCCTTCGGTGCGCCACCGCATACTTCAATTATATTATTGATTAAGCAAGGGAGTTCCTAATTCGAGTAATTTTTCTTTCCACATGTAATACAGAAAGCAATAGGCCTATATAGCCTACCATTCTTTTGTACACTGCGTGTTCTTTCTTAACCGGTGATCGATCGCTTTCATTTTTGTCATAGGTCTGTACAGCACAGTTTCACTTACACTAAAAGTTACAGGAGGCCTACTTTGTTTCCTTCCAAGAATATTACCATTGTACAACACTCAATCTACGACAGGGTCAGTTTCCCTGAGGTTGGGCGCAGAAAATGTAGTTTATTAATTCCGACAGTGAAAGTGCAATCTCAGAGTCCAAACATGTGAATATCGATCCGTTATCGTATCCTCCCGACAAATCAACAATTATTGCTGCTTACACGCCCAAATTACTGAAATGAAATCGAACTACGTCCAGGAGGTCAATAATTAAGTCTTTATTCTGCCCACTTAAGGAACAATTGGTAACCGTAAAAACAACCCGCGGAAAGAGGCAGTCATGAAGAAGCCACACCGGAAGCCCATGCAACCCAACAAACCGGTGGGTATTCACACTATTCCTTCTTAAAGTGATTGTTCCGCCCTCCTGCGCAACTGCAGTGTCGGGATGGGTGACGACAGAATGGAAAATCTTGCGCTATACTTGGCCCAGTTAAGCTCACATTATAGGTTTTTACATAGAAAAATGTCCGAAAAGCGAATGTTGGGAAGGACTCTATATTCATACCTATACTGTCTGAAGGCAAACGAGTGAAAAACTTTCTGAAAGAGTGAGCCCTTTGTGAATCCACCCCGAATAGTACAGTCCAGTTTACAAGGAATGAAAACTACCCCCAACGAGTGAAAATCGCTCAAACAGAGGATCTACGTGTATGTATGACAACTTTTTTTCGAGTTGTGTCTCATGGCTCCTTTTAAGTGTGGAAATTTCACTCTTTTGAAGTGGTTGTCACTCTTTTCTTTCTAGAGTGGTTTTCAGTCTTTGAGAGTGGTTGATATTAGGCACTCACTCTTTTTGAGAGTTTATTCTGCAGTCTTTTTATTTAGAGAGTTCGCGCAACTGTCGTAATCGTGGTGCAAGGCGGGATTGTTTGTAATTGATTAATCCACTTCAAGCATCTTACGGCAAGACTATACTGCTGTTGAACCTCGTCATTGAATTTCTCTTCCCACAAGACACTCAATCACATATTCTGCCATCTCTTTTTCATAACAGCGAAAAACACAGGAGCAGATAGAATCCAGCAAGTCGTCCAGTCTTGACTTTCTCAAGACGCAAGGAGAGGTACAGGCCCGACGGAGAGCCATCCTCAGAGGTACGTGCGAACGGCGCGAAATTAAATCTGAGGCCGAACCGCCCAAGTACACCAGGCAACACATCTACGTGGTGGACAATTACAAGGCAATGTACTGCTTTGTTCCCAAGGTGGGTTGCAGTAACTGGAAGCGCATCTTGATGGTACTGAACGGCAACAAGGAGACGGTAGAAGGATTAACTTCAGAGGAGATCCATCTCAGGGCGAACTTGAGGTTCCTCAATTCTTACACTCCGGAGCAGCAGGCCCACCGCCTCAAGAACTACCTCAAGTTTGTTTTCGTCCGCGAGCCCTTCCGTCGCGCGCTCTCCGTCTACCGGAACAAGTTCGAGGATGTTGGATACTACCAGGGTAATGAACACTTCCACCGGTTCGGCAGACAGATCGTGGCCAAGTTCAAGAAGAACCCGTCGCAGCATGACCTGCAGACGGGCGAGAACGCCACCTGGAGAGAGTTTGTGGACTACCTAACCCATCCCACGGAACGAGCCGAGGTGGAGACAGACATCCACTTCAGCGACCACTGGACCGAGATGTACAAATTATGCTCCCCCTGCACCATCAAATATGACGTCATTGGTAACCTGGAGACCGTCGCTGATGACGCCCAGTACGTATTGGAATTGTTGAATGCTCCCTCCAAGGTCCGGTACCTATCATCAGGAAACAGCCGACCGACTAACAGTTCCGACAGTGGGACATTCCACAAGTATTTTTCGCAGCTGGATAAGTTACAGTTGACCAAACTGTGGGACCTTTATAAGCTGGATTATGAGCTTTTTGGTTATCCCAAACCCTCAGTAGTTCCCAGCTAGAGTAAATTTCTATGAACGGATTTGTTTTTGGAGCACTACAGATCTCCAAAATATCGACCATAAAAATTTAACAATGTACGTATTTCTCTTTGTCAAAGACTATTATTTTTTTTAAAGGCTGAACTTCACATCGCCTACATAATACACACTGTAATCCCTATATTGTGGAAGTGACGAAACTGTACAGAGTAAGGAAATATTTATATTCTGCCCTGAAGTATAGGAAGATTGTAATTCGATTCGATTTAGATCGTAATCTAAACGATTATTTCAAGAAGACTTGCAGGTACCTTTTTACATCTAAGGCAGACCAGTTTGAACATCTCAGTCATTCGGGAAACAGTGCATTATCATTTTATGGGCTATTTTGTTGGAAAAAGCCTAAGATAGTTCGAAACGATGCAAAATGTGTGAATTTGTAAGTAATTTTATATTGTACAGTATTATGTAAGCTCTTTCCACATTCTGAGGTTGGTGGTTTTATTTTAATCTGTACATTTAAAGCAGAATTCCTTCCAATGTTACTCAATGAGTAATGTGCAATAACTTAATTCAAATTGATAATTGCTACAGTGATGTGCTTGTAAACCGTTCTGAATTGAAATCAAAATGAAATAAATCTTTAACAGAATGTTCCGTCATTATGCTTACGTCGACAGGTGAAAGGTCGACGAGATAACAAAAAACCCCAAATGCCTCCACCTTCTTTGGCACCCCACATACACAATTACATTTCAACCTGGCTACACTCAGGGACGTCCTAAGCAACACATTACCATAACAAGGAGTTTGCATCACACCTATTTACCGATCTTCTTACGGTTGTATGCAATGTCCAAGAGCGGATTTCATTAGGCAAGAAGGGTACTCGTCGTCTAAAGTCCATGTTGTCGATTGCGTGGATGGCCCCCGGTTGTCTCGTTGACGAGAGAACTATACGGGAAACTTAGATCGATAGACGGTGTGGGGTAGGACCTGTCGTGGTGCCGGCTTCTCATCACTCCGGTTCTGGTATTTCTTGAAGAATTTTGGAAAGCTGGAGGAAAAAAATGTCCTGTTTTGAGACTTACTGACGCAACTCCTAGGTAAGGTGATCCCGTTTTGACCGTTTTAGTTGTTGAATGATACACATTTACAAGTAGGCAAGTACACGTGAATGTACAGGCCTGATCTCGGTGTTGATGCTCAAACTTCCAATTTTCATTAAAATAACGGATATCACATCTTGCCTTCCGGTTTAGTATTGGTAAATGCAATGATTATTCTTTGCTGAATTCAGTGCGTAACATGGAGAGGACGGAAACGACTTCCAAAGGTCTCGTGTGAAAAATTACTGTATGGGAAGCCATGACATCAAAGCTAATTTGTTATTGGACATTGGACATTCCCTGTACAAACCTATGGGAATGTCCAATCATGGAGGAAGGACACAGAAGGAGTTGTAACTCAGGCACTTCAAAGCGTCCAATGATGGTCGCCGCCGAGTCTGACGAATAATAGAAAACATTCAAAAAATGCCTTATTGCTGCCTGCATCTTAGCCAGACAAGTGGGGCCAGTAATACCCTGGCTATAAAACAGTGATATAATGTCTGAATGTATATCGTGATTATTTGTGTTGAATGCTTCAGATATTGGTTTATTGTTTATGACGTAAGTATGCATTGAAATTATCCCGAAAATTTCCCTTGTCAAATTAAGGTACATTAAACTGTGAAAAGGGCAGTGTTTAAAAAATAAAGCAATTAAATGTCATGCAAGTGAGGAAAATAAAATTCGTTCATAAAAATGCAATCGCATGTTAAGCTTTGTTACTTAGAGTAAAGAACAGATACAGCCAACGGTCGCAAGTATACACAAGTACATGTAAATGCATTAAGATCAAAATAAATTGCTAAATATATGTCTCGTCTTCAATATTAGGAAGATGGCATTGGGACGACATGTCCCTCATCGCTGGGTGTGGCGTGTGTGTAGACATTGGTTCCCACAGTTGTTCCTCCTGACTTGCTTCATCTATCTGGTGTTCTACGTCGTCACTCAAATTGAATTTGACGGTACGTTACGTAACTGTGACCTTTGAAACGACGGCAAAAGCCCTCTTTTGTATGTAAAATAATGTAATTGACCCCGTCTGCCGATTTCTTTAGAGGATTATTCACGAGTAAGCACATGTTTATACCAGGCGCGAAATGAGACAGAGAGGTACCCCCCCAGCAAGCCCAATCCCTGTACACATTCCAGCCTATTGTCACTTAACACACACCCCCTAGAACTTAGAAGAATTCCTAAGATATCAGTATAACAATGACCAACACAAAGGCGGGGGGTTCTCTCAGTCCCATGGTTTGCTTCATGTGCATATTATGACGATATTTACCTGCCACTGCGCAAAAAAAAATCAATTAGATAAACAAAATTGAAAAAAAAGAAGAAATAGTGAAATAATAAATATTTAATAAAATAAACTTAAATACTAAATCCAAAGAGAAACACTACTAAACGAACCAAAATAAACCTGTCCAACTCCTCTCCTCCTCGGGCTAATCTTATTCTACAGCCCCTGTCAGCCTCAGTCGGCCCAAAAGCATCAGACAGCACGAGGACTATCCGTGGGTAGATGACAAGTTTGCGCCGGTCAAGAAACCGCCAAGCGGTGCTGACGTCTCGGACTCCATGCAGGCTCAGAACGCCTCTCGATCGCAAGTGAAGGACAGCGACAAGGAACGACAAGATACGAAGGCGAGTTGTGAAGACTAGAGGCCTCCAATGGCATTCTTTGGCTGCTCTGCGGTGCTCGAATAAAAAAGTGATTCGTAACTTGACTGCGGTCTCGGTTGGTCCTGTTCGAATAGTCAATTGACATTGAACTTTCGTATCTCGAAATTTTTCTCGCAGGATGCCTGGAACAATGAATATGAACCAAACGGGTTCATGGAGCAGCAGGCTGCAATACAGATGGAGCGGCGAAGTCATGTCAACAAGGCCTGCAGCAACTATCCCAAGCTGTCGCAGGGAAGCCTCAACATGGAGACACTTCGTCACATCTACGTCCACGAAAAACACAAGATTCTCTACTGCTTCGTGCCAAAGGTTTGTCACATTGGCATCTTACATATGGTCCCATTAAAAATAATACATTTGGAACAGATAGAGCCAATTACGAATTTCCAAGCAGAAAATATTTCGTAGAACCTTAACATTTCACTGTGGTATCTTTTCATTCTCATGACCTATCTCTAGGTTGGATGCAGCAACTGGAAGCGGGTGCTGATGGTACTTGCCGGTTTACGCGAGGAGACGGAGGGCATCTCATCAAACGAGGCCCACTTCAAGAACGGCATGAAAAGATTGAGTGCCCTGACTCCGTCGGAGCAGAAAATCCGACTAAAGACGTACACCAAATTCATGTACGCGCGCCAGCCTTTCCTCCGTATCCTATCGGCTTACAGGAACAAATTTGCCGATATCAAAATGTATCGGAAGGAACCGTACTTCCAGGGTTTTGCCAAGCGGATCATGAAACATTATCGCAAGGACGCCACGCCTCGGGAACTTCAAACAGGCGAGAACATCACGTGGCACGAGTGGGTGACATACTTGACCAACCCAACCGAGAGGGCAGGCTTCGACGACCATTGGCAGGAGATCTACAAGATGTGCTCGCCTTGTAAGGTCAAGTACGACTATCTCGGCAAACTGGAGACTATCGGTGATGATGCTCGGTACATGCTGACGTCACTAGGGCTTCAAGACCAGGTTTCATATCCAACCAAAGCCAACAGTCACCCGACAAACAGTTCCAAAACATATGATGAATACTTTAATCAGGTACCAAAGGCTACGTTGCAGAGACTATGGGAACTCTATCGGCTGGACTTTGAGCTATTTGGATATGCTAAGCCTGACCTCATGTGAACCATCAGGTGTGCGTCCCAGAACCTTCGGCCACTTTGAACTTAACCATTCTCACAAGGGGTGCAGACCTTCGTTTAAGCTACCAAGCCCAAGGCAGTCGGCGCAAGCGCGGCCAAATCAAAGGCCACCTAGCACAAAAACATGACAATGGATAATGAGGGTAAAAAACATATCCGTGCACGAAGTTCAAGTTGTTCCCGAAGTTCAAGCTTAAAATTGTAGTCGGGAAATATGGAGTGCCAACAATGACAAATCTGCGTGAAGATACACGCACTCGCCCTTTGCAACAAGATTCATAGAATACCGTGGCAGTTAAAGTCGTGCAAAGATGTGCAATTTGACAGCGTATGGGTAGGGTATTTGAGACCAGTGAAGCTGCGCGCGTACCAATGTATGATGTCCGAGAGTTGACGCCTATAGAACATGTATCAACAGTAACACATGAATGACGTAAAATAAAGCCCACATAAATGCACGATACATTTGAATCACCGCAGAAGTAAAAATTTACTTTTCTTCAAGCTCAGAATTATATCTTTTTACGTTTTGGGTAAAATAAAACGGACACTGACACTAATTTCACTACTAACATTTATTTATTTTGCTCCTTATCTGTAACAGTCTTTTGAAGATTTCACAGTCTCTTCCACGAGTAAAGTGAAAACTGGTTCTTGAAATAAAACAATTCTATTCGTTTAACGGGCCATGTGAAATGCACTTTACTTTCACGTCGAATGTGTGAGTGGATCGGTTCATTACAAGCCCAACCACTTTCACCCCTGTTTACTCTTTAGGCATATGGATACATACCAACGAAATGCGAGGTAACCATTTGGGCAGTTTCGCTGGGTTGGAATTTACAATAGCATAGTAAAAAGGTCCATTAAAATCCGGAAATTCCCTCACTCAAAATATACACACTGCATTCAAACATGTAGCATCCTACAGGTACATATGCACCCTTTTTGTCTATTTGTTAGGTTTTGAATAAAAGCGAATATTCTTTGGGTTGACAGGAGGCTTGCAAGAATTCTATTAAAAGTGCCTTGGGTGGGCCAGATGGGGAGACGGTGTAAGTTTGGGTGGAGGGTGTGGTAGAGGATAGAGAGCAGGAAAATTCCTGGGACGGGAGTGGCAAAATGGATATTAAGATCAAGTTGTGGTTTTGGATGTGCTTCAGAATGGCATAAGATAAACTCACAAAGTCACTTAAAGGACTGGCATCAATGTTTATCAAACACGGCGACGGCACCACCTGCATTGTTCTTCTGTACTTCGCTCATCTACCAGAAGCTAAAGCAAAGTTTACAGCAAGTAGCAAACATTCCGCTCATGTGTCCTTGTCAGGTTCTGCTACCAAGAAGATCGCTGCACTCCTGACATATGATTCGCATCGGCGACCTGGCGCCAGACGATTCGGCTCAGCCGCCAGCGGGGTAGGACGGAGCGGGGCCGAGAGGTGATAGCACAGCGCCCCCGCTGTCGCACCCAGCAGCTGTCCCTCGGAAGGGCGGCGATCTCACGGTCGGCTATTTCCTGACAAAATGAATGTGACATACATGTAAGTGTAGCCCTAAGTGCAATGCCTTAAGGTTATCAAGATCAGAGACAATTGCTCACTTTCAAACTGTTTTAGAAGATTTTCCAAAAGGAGAGTTAAAACTGATTGCCAGCTTCTGCCAGTACATGCATTTTTTTTAGTGTATCTGAGTTAACTCTACTTTGTTTTTCTGACATCATTTATGAAATACTGACTTAAATTCATCTTTCATATATAAGCAAAACAACAGTGAGTTTCTCTCTTTGATCAAGTCACTTGGCAATCATTGGCACACACAAACATGTACATGCCAAACTTCCTACATGTACATGTAGGTGCCATGTGTTCAGAAAACATTTTCTACATGAAAACCAAAGTGTAGTATGGCTGCACAAACTTCTCCTATGACAACATGAAGCATATGCAGCAAGGTATGAGACGGAGAGAACCCCCCCTGCTTTGTGTTGGTCATTGACTCGCAGGAATCTGGGGAATTCCTTTCAGACATCTTGGGGGGGGGGGGGATGTGTTAAGGAACAATAGTCTGGAATGTGTATAGGGATTGGACATCTTGGGGGGTACCCCTCGGACTCATTTCTTGCTGGGTATAACATGAAGTAGCCCAATAAGAACAACATAGGGGTAGTATGGTGCTGTCTACAAGCAGCCACGTGACACAAATCACACTGGAAACATATACGCTTACACATCATTATCATTTCATTACTTCTATCCACAACCAAAGTACCTTGAGTTCATCTGGGAGGATCGTGTTCTTCCTGATGCAATTAATTCTCCTCCTTTCCACACCATACTCTTTGAACAATCGACGTCGCTTGACATCCCTCAACATTCTCCAGTCTGTATAGTACGTTCTGGATGGGGCTCTGCCTAGCTGCGTAAGCATAGACGCCATGGGAAGCAACGATGCCTGCAAAAGAGCAAAAGAAAAACGGTGACTAGACTTGACAATGGACCTACATTGTAATTAGTGTCATATTGCTTATACATGAATGTACATGTAGGCTTTGACCTCTGAAATGTGTGTAAGTATATGTGAATATATTCCCCTCGTGTAAAAAGCTCATCTTGGGCTTAAACAATGCTTGAATGGATTACTCCTTTCAAATGAACTTCGCTTTTGAGTGTTAAATTAATCTTTTAATAAATTTTCCTGAACCTTGGTTTCCAGCAGCAAATGTTAGCTAGGCTGAAGTCTTGTTTTTCTACAAGGTAATGGATATTTAGCCCTCACTGGTACTTTTTCAACCACACCTAATATGTGCAGTAACTGTATGTTGGACTTAGAAATTCTTCCTGTGAAAAATCTTAGTCTGGTTCTGTGTTAACTTTGTCAGTGTGACTACATATTCACAAGGTGGGAATCAGACTGAAAGTCGAAATTTCCAAACACTGAGATACTGGTGTTTTTGAATTCAGCAGAAAAAGGACTTTCCAATGTTAGGCACATGGACCACTTGGGTAAAACTTTAAGGTGGCAATGTGCATTACTCTGGCAGCTTTGTATCTTTGTTTCAAACATTGTTTCAACATTTCTGACCAGGTACGAATAATGCTATCGTCAAAATTGCTGAAAAAAATTATTTTTTTAAATACATGATCCTGCAAAAAATTTGTTATTACACAGGAGACAGATTACTCTTTCCAAATATTACAAGAACCAACAATGGACCTCCAATTCAAAGGTTGATTTTGAAATGTCCAACAGGAAAGAGCAGAATGTGACTTTGCTTCATTCGGTTGTGATGGGTCAAATTTTACAATTTAGGACTTTTGTACCTTAAAATATTCTCCACAGCCACAAATCAGAAAGAGAAAATGTAACACTCTGTACTGGAATTTTGGAGTAAATCTGAAATCAACAAGAGAAGACTATTCCGACACTAGAGTGAAAACCAGTTAGCATGGCTAGGAGCATGTGTGATCTCAAGATGTAGGCTTAATGTCTGTGACTGTATAGTCGCCAAGTCCCTTCTTTCACCACTGATACTGTGAAACGCTGCAAGCGCATGTGTAGTAAGTAGCGATCATGTACAAATTGTGCTGTTGATGGGCCTTTCCTTTTTTTATTCATAAACTAAACATACAATAAGCAGACAGAAATGGTAATTGGCTGTGACGAGAGGGATTTTAGAGCTACGGACAGATAGCTAGACTGTATTGAAGTTTTAAACAAATCTCTTAATTCAATCATACGGTTTTTAGGGGGGTGAAGAGATGCTCTTTTAAAACCCTCAGCCTGACGTAGGCCTACATCAAACATCTGGAAACTCACATTCATGTGTACTCTGTAGTTGTTTGGGGTCATAAGTGCCTTCCAATATTCTTGTCACTGTTTTTCACCAGTTATGAAATCATGTCGCCGAATAGTTTTGTTAGTGGGCTTAAAATTCATTGGCTTGGAAGGTTGACGTTTATGGTCATGCTGGAACTCTGTTTGGTTATCGGGTGATGGATCCCCAACAATGAGCAATTTCAAATTCTCAATAATCTCAAAATAGGTGATTTTTTGTTTTTGAATTCAGGCTCAAGAGATCAAGAGATCATGATTGTTAATCGCCGTTATTGATTCTCATACCAGTCTAGTTTATTTTTAAAAGAAATTGTCTGTGCTAGCGCATTCTGAAAAAGTTCTCCATCTCTTAAAAAATGTATTTGGTGTGACTTTTAAACCGGGACAAATCAACAGACATGATTAAATTGCTAGCAACAGAAATGTGCCAAAGCCTTGCTGGAAAATACCCTCTCCCGTAAATACAGGACTGCCTTGAGTCCCTTAACCAGTTAACTTCTATCGAATTTTGTGGACACCTTTTGTCTGTCTATTTTAACCCTAACAGTCCCAAATCCTCCAATTTCAATACGATTTTACATACACCCTTGGGGATTAGGGTTAAGTTCACCTGTTAACACATAATACATGCTAAAAAAAAGGCCAGGATCATATATTTTAGCTTTCCTGTACTGGCCGTAGGAGACTCAGCTTGCATGCAGGTAACTACGCCAACTGTCACCAACGCATACCACAGCCTCGTCCCCCAGCTCGATGTTGTGTGTACTCGGCATGGAGATCAATGGTACTCGTGGCTGAGCACCACGTTGTGTGTTACGTGCTTTATGTGAGCGTGGAAACCAGAGGATTCGGTTAGACTTCAGTTTCGCTGGTTCCAGTCAGAATATGTAGGCCTAGTTTCGATGTGCGTGTACGCAGCTCGGAATCCCATTAGCCAGGTAGTTGCGTGTGCACACCGTACGAATTGCAATGGAAAGTGGGGAAAACAGTCCACAACAATGGCCAGGATTAACGTTAAGTCTGACTTTATCTTCCCGTTTTTGTCTTTGGTGGTGAGGTGTCAAATTTTTTATCCTACCAGCTGTGGAGATAAGTATGCATAGGAGTTAAAGATGTGAAATTGGCTCCTTGGAAAAGGTAGAAGTGTTGAAAATGTTAGGTACAAAATTTTTCGCTCGATTTTGCTCCCTTCATATCCTGGACTCCCTCCGTAACGTACGGTCAGGGAGTCCACCTGGCCTGGCCTTGTGAAAAGGGTATTTTTTTTTTCATGACAGAAAATAACCAACATGACCAATAATGAAAAAAAGGCATTTAAATTTGAAAAAAAAAAACTGACGGAAAACAAAGATAAGACCTAGGCCTAAATCAAATTTTCATTGGCCTTACCCATAATGACACGTATGACCCAAGCTTTAGCCTAAATTAGCATACTGCATATGCAGGCCTAGTCATAGTTGACGGAGGTAGAATAGAAGCCTCCATGGTGCAGGAAGTCTTACGGTTTCTTCCTCAAATCAACCACTGTGATCAAAAGGTAGCCCTACTGAACAAGAAATGAATAATATGATGGACTAACCTTGTGGCTGTCACCCATAAGAAACCCAGTTACACTTCTTCCGACTTTCAACCACGACATGGACACCATTTTCGTGCATCATGTTCAATGTACCAGTAAAGCTACACAGCGCCCTCAAGAGCAAACAGAAATAGGATCGCAGCTGCATGCATGCCCAAAGATTGTATAGCGCCGGCGCTATACAATCTTTGTGCATGCCCAGCCGTTACATCAGGCACGAAATGGGACGAACGAATCTCCCAGGCATGTCGTGTAGCAGTGCTACATGCTACAGTACAAGCCTATGAAATTTCAGGTACCTTCATCAGCTTGGACTTAGATATGCAGTATGGTTATAATGGTACCCGGGAACTAGACCAAACCCTTGCCGCCGACCGGACGCACTAGCAAACACGAATGGAAGCAGTTAAGCCTGGGCATGGCAATCTGTAGCAAAAAGTGCTACACCATTGACTTGTGCAAAAACTCACTGCTACACAGTGCTACAAGCTGGGAAGGGAAAAGTCAGGGGTGGAAATCTGTAGCAAAAAGTGCTACACCATTGACTTGTGCACAAACTCACTGCCTCACTGTGCTACAAGCTGGGAAGGGAAAAGTCAGGGGTGGAAATCTGTAGCAAAAAGTGCTACACCATTGACTTGTGCACAAACTCACTGCCTCACTGTGCTACAAGCTGGGAAGGGAAAAGTCAGGGGTGGAAATCTGTAGCCAAAAAGTGCTACACCATTGACTTGTGCACAAACTCACAGGGAAATTCTAAAGTCATTAATGCGCATGCGTGGGGTTTGTAGCAGGTAGCAATGCTACAAACTGCAAGCCCTGATTCATCTAAATTGGTGCCAAAACCCAGTCACCGCGGTTCATCCTCAACCAGGGCCGTTTTTCCAACACTCAACTTGGCCTCCGTCTGAGGTTTCAACTGTTTTTTACTTCCTGACTTTGAGGTTTTAAGCGCAATAGTAAGTCTAATAGTGCCACAAAACATGAAGTAACTTGCAAAAGAACCAAACATTACAGTACTTCAATTTAAGCTAAACGCTTCAGGCCCACAATCGAGGATTGGTTTCCTACACGAACCTGAGACGGAGACAAAGTTTAGTATTGGAAACTGCCCAAAATCCTTGATTGAATAGTGACGTACGTACGTAAACGGCCCTCCTTCCCTTTAAAACAAAGAAGATGTAACAGGTTCAGCGCAGTATCTTTACGTGCAGCCCACTTGTCACACTAGGACAGACAGGTGTACAAAATTTTATGACCTTCTTTGCATTGTTTACGGGAACCAGTTCCTCACCAAACAGTATAGATAAAGTGAGGCCACACTTCCCAAGTCGTACACAGATAGACCTTTCACTAATAAATTCATAATTATGCTCGCATGCGCACAAACGGCCTTGGTGGTAAGAAGCGTGAGCTGGCCATTGAAAAGGTACTGGGGTGCGACTTTGATGATCAGTTTCTCTCAGTTTCTCTGTCTTTATTCGGTTTCTTTCTGCAGAAAATCCCACTAAATTGTTTTGCTATCAGTTTCTATTCTAAGTAGGATTTTTAGTGCTTTGTAAAAATACTTTATAATCGTGATTTCAAGTTCCTGTGCGCACGAGATCGCCGTTTCTTAGCATGGTCCCATCCATCATAAGTATTTATTTCTTTTGTTAATTTTTCATTTATTTCATTTTTCGCGATACATTTTCAAAGACATTCTATTTACAGGAGATACATTGAAACATGCAGCTCAGGACACAATATTTAACCAGTTCCCTCTGGATTGCTCAAAAGAAACATAGTTTCTGTCGAGGGGCTCTCCAACTGGTTAAATAGGAAACAAGAAATAATTAGAATTAGGAAAATTATGAATGCGAAATATTAAGGAAATAACAACAGTATTAATATAGCGTAACATAACAATACAACGTAACATTTATAAAATTAGTTCAATTAATAAAGCTATGAATAAAACAAAATCTAAACGTAGATTGAAATGAGCGTTTTAAAGTATATTAAGTGCACATACATGCACATGTATATATATAAGAAAAAAATACCTGTTCTGGCAATGCACTGGAACCGATGCAAAACAAAAGACACGTACACGGAACCTGCTAACAAAGTTGGTTGACCTTACAGGAAGAAGTTGGATATTCTACAGGGCATGGATGATAGGGCCCTGGTTAAAGAGATGTTCATGTAAAGAGTGAAAGAAGTCTTTGGGGCAGGTATCTAGACAGAAGTGTCGAAGGTCACGGTCATGGGGAAGCGAATTAAACTGTCTGGGAAAGAGGGTAAACAAAGAAAATTTCACACAATTAGTTCGGCAGTACTGATGTTTGAAGAGCAGGGTGTCTGTCTTCCTTGTGCAAGTCTGTGGAAGAAAATGTGATAGGATGTCGATATGTTTGAATAAGCATTTAATGACGAAGGAAGCACATAAGAAAACGCGTCTGTTGTAAAGAGGGGGAGGTAAATTTAGACAAGCGTTCTAAGTGAGTGAGGTAGCAAGATTGCAAGGACGGCAAGATTTTGTGAAGCATCGCTTAACTGTCTTAATACATTGTGGTTCTTGCACCAAATTGCCGATCCATATTCAAGAACAGGCTGGCAAAGAGACTGGAAAAGTGTCAAGAGAACTGCTGTATTCCTGAACAGTACAGTGCATCGAATGAGACCAGCAGATTTGGGACATTTTGAACAAAAATCGTGTTAACACGTTTTGTCCGTGTAAGGTCACTGGAAAAAACATCCATGTCTCGGTCACAAAGGCAATATCAATTTGGTGGACGACGAGTTTTGCTTGCAGCTTCCGAGATTTGTTGACAACACTGCGGGCATTGAGTAGGACACATTTCAGATTGGAACGTTTAGATCATTATTACGGGAAGGACCTGGATTTAGTTCAATATCATGACCGGATCGAAACAGTTGGAGTTTAAATGTGGATTGTGCATGCATTACGTAATACACAATTCTTCTGAGGCTGCATCGATCAAGCATAAATCCAGAGTTTGTTCTCTGCATTGATGATGCAGAGAGATCAAAAGCTCCTTCAATGTGGTCATGGCTGATGAGTGGAGTGTTACTGGCAATAGCAGCTTACATAAATAAACAGCCATTGTGAAGTTGCAACGGTTCACTGTGGAAAGCTATGCGCGTAGAGCATCTGTACATGGAACATCAGTACGTGTTTATAATGCACAGGTTGGCTCCAGAACACTAAACGATGTGATTTATAATGGAAGGGGGCCATACTAAGAAACGGCGATCTCGTGCGCACAGGAGCTTGAAATCACGATTATAAAGTCTTTTTACAGAGCTAGAGCACAAAAACGATTTAATGGGATTTTCTGAAGAAAAATTAACAAAGCCATGAAACCTGAGAAAAAAAGATCATCAAAGTCGCACCCCAGTACATTTTCAATGGCTTGCTCACAATTCTTGCTGCCAAGGCCCTTTGTGCGCAGAATAATGAATTTATGAGTGAAAAGGTCTATCCGGTTCATAAGTGTGGCGTCGCTTCAGTTTAAACCACTTAACATGCACTGCACATAAAGTTAATGCATAGAGGGATTTCACATTAGCGCCGTCTGCGCATATCTGTATCGGAATCGAGGCTCTCTGTTGAACTTCGTCGTGCGCCCGCGGAGTCGACACAGTACATGCAGTATCCGGTTCGTAAGTGTGATACCACTTCAATTTAAACCACGCCCATTGCACAAGATACATAACCATCGCAGGTAGGTTAGTTCGCGGTCAATTGTTGTCATTTTTTCTATTGATTTTACGTGTCGAGTCATCCTGAAAGACTCTTCCACAACATTTTGCAGCCTGAAAAGTCTGAATTTAACATACCTTTATGTATTTTGTGTCCTGACTCCTTTCTTTCAATCGTCTTATCGTATTAAGAATTGAACCTGACACATACAGCCTCGTTTTTAAACGCGGAAGTGCGCAGATCGACGCTAAAAGCGTCGTATTGGGATCCCTCTATTGATCGCCGTTTACATGGAACCGGATGTTAACGCGCAACTTCAAGTTAACTCGCAACGTCATACACGCGTCTGCGTGTATGACGAAGTCACTTACAAAGCGGATACGGGCGATTTACAATAGCACGCCTCCAAGAGTTTACAAAAGATCTACCAATCACAAGGTGCGAAAGCTGTCGACCCTTTCCAAATGCGCACTGGGTCGACAGATTTCGCACCTTGTGATTGGTCAACGCGTTGCAAACTCTCGGAGGCGCACTATTGTGAAACGCATGTATTCTTCTTTATCTATACGCCAATTAACTCGATGCTTCAAATTTTCACTCATCATCCCGGACGGAAACAGCGCGATGCGGCAGCCAATGGACTCAACATTCCTCAAAGTGAGCTTGCGCTGAGGGATTATCCGCAAAAGAAATCATCGCATCACAACCAACTTTTTACTTGCACGCCTGCGTCCCAGTGCAGGTACATAAATTATTTACACATTACTTCAATTCTCGTTTTTCTTTATTGTTTGGACATTGGCTCAATACAGTGCTTTTTTGAGCCCTCGTACATGCACACATGAAGATGCACGTTCTCATAAGAAAGGAAGGAAAGCAAGGCAACTTGAACTAGACCTGACGGAGAGCATAATCAACTTACGCTTTCACAGCATATCCCTACAATCAAAGGCCTTACACTTTGTTGTGGCTTAATGCTATTGGCCTACCTGAATTTGTATAATGCACACGAGCATAAACCTTATGCATGAACGTGTAGTCTCAGCAAGGCTAGGGGTGCCAATGGGGATGAGCACACCATATGCATGCAACACATGCGTAGAACCGTGAAAAGACAGCTGCCGCTCAGGAAGACAAATGTTGAGAGTATGGATGTACATGTACAGGCCCAGTAGAAACTATACGGATGTGATCGTGAAATACAGTTCTGTGATCGTGAACTATATTGTAACTCTGTATGTTTTATTCCATAATATCTACATAAAGTAATAAGTTTGATTTCAAACCTTCTAGCCTACATGATGTATATTAAGAATACCAAGCAGTTCGTTCAGCAATACAATAACATATTGAGCAAACGTTTTGCGTTTAAATTCAAATATCTGGAAACAAATCTTGTCTTGGTGTTGCTACATATGTTGAACTCAAGCTTCCGAATTACCACTTACAAAAAACTAAATGGATAACCTCCGAAGGTAGGTGCACTTTTATATATATTTTTCCATTAAAAGCGACAATCGTACTGTCTGGCTGCGCAGAATGAATACCATGATTTTATTGGTTAGAGTGGGCTCTATGGTGTCTGCTTGTATATAGTTCCACTTTTAAACTCACACTACGTTTACAATGAGTAAAGTCAGTATGTAATATGCTGTAATGATCAAAGGTCAATGAAAACCTTTGCCGACAATGGAACCATAGCCAGCCCTCTTGAGGAATTTATTAACATGCCGCCCATTAGGAGAAAAGGCGCCATCCTTTTTTCCAGCCACATGGCAATAGATTTTTCACTAAGCATGTCCACAGACTTTGAACTCCAGTCGGTTGTGACGAAACTAAGGATATATCTCCAAAGGGTCGCCATTCATATTCCACTCTATTGTGAACTGCATGGTAAAATTAGCCCGTAAATAATGTTGTGTATAATTATCTAAAAAAATGGTATCAAAATATTGAATCATTTGTCGGAAAATCGATACCACACCCTGCAAATTTAACATCTGTTTTTGCAGTGCAGGCTGTGGTGTCCAACAAACAGTATAAAACCTTTACAGGTTATTCACTGAATGTTTCATCAAAAGATAGCATTGCTCTACCTTTACTCTGCCCAACAAACTATCCTTTCCATAGTTGAATGCAAAAGCAACGACAATAAATGAAACCAGTTCGTTTGAAAGATTTCTGCTATATTTGAAAAGTGCTATTTGAACACTTAATCACAAGGGAAATACAAGCATAGTATGAACCCTCTCACTCTAACTTGTCTGTGAGATTTAATACAGGGTAAATCATGTTCGCACGTGTTAATTATATCTAATGAAAATTTAAAAACGCACATAAAAACTGAAACCATCAGGCTTGCTATACAATAAGCACAATGCATCAATTTGCCAGCATTGAGCTCTGGAAATATTGAGTTCAAAACACATTTCAAAAGGCTGAAATTACAGTTTGGGAATTTCTCTTTTTATCAATAATCCGTCACAGTATGTTTCAGAATGCTTAGTCGATCATAACCACTAGTCGTTACTTTTGGAACTTTTGACAAATCGTTATCTTCTAATCATTTATATTAATTCCTATTACGGAGGGCACTAGTAAGTTAGGGAAATTGTCGTAACCTAAAACTACAAGAACTAAAACGCCGAATCTCTTTTCCCTTCTTGTTTTTAAGGCCCATAAGGCAAGTTTGTTTTAAATAATAAAATGAAATGTTTTGACACACATGCATAGCATGAACAGGGGCCATTGGCCAGTTTGTCCAACTTCGGCAAGTATTTCATGACTATAACAAAGACTTTGGAATGTGGATAATTTTTTTTTCGGGGATGAAGTGCTATTTCTGAAAATGCGGCATTGTCTCCATCTATCACGGCATGTCTTCTCATCCCAAACATAAAGTCCAACTCAAACTTCCGTCTCTCTGTCTTCCGGGATGAGTCTCCTCTCGTAAAGCTTATCGTAGAACGGCTGGGAGACTTTGATGGCATGCTGGTAATCGGTAGGAAGAGATAGCACGTCAACCTGCTTGGGCGGACAGCAATTGAAGGTTGTACTCTTAAGCGCCTTCTCGTACACTCCAATGTGCTGCATGAGCTTCAGACTGCTCGCCCAAGACTGGGTGACGTTAACCTGTGGGTCCCAGTCCAGCATGCTGGTCTTGAAAGGCACCCCGATGGCCTCGCAGTAGCGGCGGATCATTTGCTCCGGGTACTGCAGCAGATCGTCCGAGTCCAACACCACAGGCTCCTGCCCCGTGGTGGTCCGTAGGTGCTCGTAGAGATCGTAGAGCTGCTTAAAGGCGTAGCCCTCTGGTAGAACGTGATTCAAGAGACTGTAGTGTCGCAGTATCGGCATATTGCAGACGTCGTAGAAGGACGCCAACGCTCGGGCTGGGTCACGGATCAAGATCGAGTGGATAAACCCATCTGGTATCATGTCATATCGCTCGTTTAGTGAGTAGGCGTGGTCCTTGCCAAAGACGTAATCCTTACCGTAGAACTCAGCTTCCATCATTGCCTTGACCTTAGCGTAAGAGTAGTCGTGTTCGACAGGAAGGAAGGGTGTGTTGAAGAACTTGCGGTCTGGGCCAAAGTAGTAGGCAGTGGTGTAAGGCTCATGGACAAGAGCCACATTGCCGAGGCCGCTCATGCATCGCTCGAATGCTGTGGAGACTGACCGAGGGATGGTCCAGAGAAACATCCGGAAGGGTTGCGATTGGGGCTCGCTGCTTGCCATACTTGATTACGGGCTAGAAATGCAGGTGTCACAGAATCAAACACTACCTGTCAAAATATTGAGATAAAATTATTGCGACATATGAGTAGTCTAAACCGGAGTCTAGCTAGGTTCTAAAATCAGTTGACCGTGCATTTTGATGCAAGCGTCACTCTGTCTTTTTGCTAGAAGGTACACCTCAGATAACACGACATAGGCAACAATTAACACTCTGAAACGTACAGAAGAAAAACGCAGATGCAGTCCAGTGAATTCCTATATAACAAAGCCCTGAAGTGCCATCAACTATATTTTCGAAAAATGAAGTAAATACATATTTTTGAGAGTTTGTTTTCATTAACCACTTTTTCAACCTCATATTTACGGGATATATTCTGTCCAAATTTAGTTTATGAGATAACGTTTTCAAGTTAATTTTTGAGAGCCTATAATTTCAATTTTGATTTTATATCTCATAAAAACGAAATCCAAAAATATATCTCTTGAAAACGAACTCGAAAAAATATATCTCATATATTAAATTGCGAACTCAAAAAATTTCATGTAAATAATCTTGATCAAAAAATGTATCTTGTAAAACGATTTGTTTCCAAAACAGGAACAATGTTTCTAAACCTAGGTCTCATAAGAACGAACTGGAGAATACATAATTCAAACTGTGGAAATATTTATCTCATACAAAAAGTTGAAAAATATACTTAAAAAAGAACTTCAAGAAACATAGATGTACTTTGCTTATTATAAACAAACATTTGATCGCACTACACTGCTTTTGTAAATTCGAATGATTAACAACGATGTCGCATTGGACAACCTACACCTGTTTGATCACTCTACAAATCAACACGCCGAATTCCTTCTTGTAAAACTCTAGTGAGTATTCAAATGGTGGACCAAAAGGACTGCAGGGGCAGTATCCCACCCCACCCCACCCCCAAAGAACTTTAAGACCAAAATAAATTTTACAAACAGATCAGAGGAAGGCAGGTTTGTTTTGCTCTATTTCCCTTTCTTCCCAAAACGTGTAAAAAGCCCCACAGTGTAGTCTCAGCCCCCAAAAGGCCCTAAAAGATAACACAAAAATCCAAATGTTTTCAAATATCACATTTCCATTTTCCATTTAAGTGATTATGTACCACTGTTCTCAATATTCGCATGCATTAGAGAGACGCCTGCTGTGTGGATACAATTTTCTTTCGGTTTCGAAATCCGTTTCTTTTCATCATGATTTTGTTAAAGGATACGTTTAGGTTTTCTCTTTGACTTACTTTGACATACACTGAAAATTTGACGGATTACAATAAAAGGATTTCCAAGATGAAAAATTAAAGTTGGAAAAAGCAATCACATTGCTGTACTCAACTGAAACTTTCAAAGTGTAGAAACTTGGTTCGTCATCTGCAAATATGGATGATATAGTTCGTTGTGATGGAGAAGTTGATTAAAACGCGATCGTCAAAAACCTGACCTCAACCATTTGCATGGTTTAACGTGTTCCTTGACAGGCTCTTCCAAATTACAACTTGAGATGAGCCTATCATGGATATTCCACTGTGACGACGATTACACGGATCATTCCCGTCGGCATTGTACAGCCGTAATCAGAGGTGGATCCATAATTTTCCAGGGTGGGACGTGTCAGTATTTTCCAAAGGGGTGGGGGGCGTGAACTAAACCAGCGATGGTAAAATACCCGCGAGCGACAGTGCGAATTAGCCCTTACGGCGTGGAAAATTAGGATTCTAGCCGCTCTGTGGTGCATTTTCAGGCAGTACGGCCCCTTTTTCTCAGTTTCCCTCCCTCTTTTTCGTCTTTTTTTCTTTCCTTATTTATTTAAATGAAGGGAGACTGCGCCCCTGCTAATGCGACCAAGAACACGGATATACGCTTTGCTGATTGAATACCCGATCTGTGAGGCCTATATAACATCCCGCATTACATGTAGGCCTATATGCAAAGGTCAAACTGAACTTGAATGATATTTATACGGGGCCATGGATTTGACACTGGGAAATTACCTTCAGATTATGAATAACAATAGACCTTCAGGATTAGATATAACAAAGCCATGTACGAAGGTCAAAATACCGCACATTATATTGTTATGACACATCATTATAATGACCAAATTCATTCCTGTAGAATTGTAAATTGAAAGGAAAACCCTTGAACTTACTAGCAATTTGCCTTTAAACATTTCATTACCTCTAGGGGCTTACAGTAATATCACAAAGTAAATCTCCGTTTAGGATTCAATGGAAAAAAAAAGAAAAACTTGAAAAAGCGTCTCTGCGGCGAGAAATAAATTTCCGTCAGCCGCATCGCAACGCCGGTATTGAATTAAAATAACAATGAGTTCACCATTATTGTTCCCGAGTCCCTGAACAAAAAAAAATATCAAATCTCTAAACAAAGCGATAGAAATGATCTCCTTTATACAATGGAGAAGAAACAATAATCTTGGAACGAGTACACACTGTTAAGGTTACGGGGTAGTCGAATTGGAAATGATCAGGAAATCAGGAAAAACTCCTGTTATCACAACTTCAACTCAGTTGCCCTCAAACCATGACCTCTATAGTATATTGTGTTGAATGAATGGTCAATACAGCTATTCATGAAAAAGGCTGGTTAAAGAAAGTGCGCCCTTCCGGGACTGAGGGGAGCTTATCATCAGCTATAAGGAATTCATCCTTTCCAGCTGGGGAAAGGAACAGCCCCACAGGGAAGGGCGATAAAAAGTATTTCACTTAGGGGTGAAAACTGCATGAACCCTCACCCCATTAAATTTGATATCGTTTTAGAATCACGCGATTCAGCCTCAAACACGGAACAAAAGGCGGTATTTTGATCGACCTGTCCCCTCGGCCAATGCCAATTTGCACCCTTACCTGACTTAAGGAAATCCTGGGGAAGTCTTCCAGTCTGACAGCTGATCAAAACTGGTCGACACCTTTCACAAACCTTCGTAAGAAATTCAGTAACACTGAAACACGGCTTCCTGTATAAGACAAATTTCAGAATGATCGGAGACAAAATCTGCGGCTCCAATTCCAGCCTAGAAGTCCAAACCCACAATGATGCGCGTGCCGGGCCTACAAGCAGGCCGACCCTCAGAGTTGCGACACTCACATGAACTGCAAATTCAATAGTCGATCAGGCGACTCCGACACTAATAGGCGTTGTCATTCCGCAAACTGATGACCCAGCCAGAATTAAACAAAGTTGAACGTTTAACTGAAATTGATCATGGACGGCGCGCTCAGCACACTTCAGTGAATGGGCATGACAGCAGGGCAATCGTTCTCGACGGTACAAGGTTCACATATATTGTCAGAGTCTAGAAAAAAATTCTGACGTCTATTCAAACGTGACCACGTACCGTGCGTATTTCTACACAGTCAAGGCCCAACGACTAACGGCTGAAGCCTAATACAAGGTGAACAAAATTAAATGAGAGTTAGGGATTCAGATCACTAATGCGTAATTTCCCGTGTGAGTACCGACTGTGGAAGCTGTTATCTCGGAAAGCCGTACTTGAGGATGAGAAAAGGATAAATGTCGTGTATAGTGTAGGCCACGCGTCCCAAACAGAACGTGAGCGTGAGTGTATTCACCGAGTAGCATCGGGTCCTTGCCATGCGCCCTATCGAAGTATAAATTCGTTTGTAAACCAAATGTAAATAGCTAAAAAATAATCTAAATAGGTTATTCATATTAATGATGAATTCCTTCGTCAGACTGAAGTTGAAATGAGAGCTAGTTTAACATCCTTCGTAATATCATAAAATATCAAAGCACTTCAACACAACACATGTCGACGTCACAGCGCAGTAGCTTGCCAAGCGAATGATATCGTTTTACCCTCCAATATGATCGCCAGTCGACACCGTATAGTACTCAGAACTATTCCATTTGAACTACATTGTTATTATGTGTGTATATATATTCAAACCTTACCTATTTAAGCACCCGTTCCGTATCTCAAAAACGGCATGGAACTAACAGCTACGCTTTCCACAGTGTGTGCAGAGTTCATGTGTATGTGGTTGATGTACGTGCACATCATATATAGCCGTCTTACAATAGGCCCTACATGTAATTTGTGCACTAGCATTAGGCGGAAAGGGCATAATTGCAATGGATCACGAGCCAACCTATCCCACGCGCGACAAGAGTAAAAATAGTACCGGTTTGCACATGGTTTGCACAACACTGTGGTAAAAAAAGTTCCACATGCATGGAATGTACCTCAAATGGATGATTATCTTAATGAGAGTTATAATGAGTCACGCCTAAACGCACCGTGACCCCAAACTAATTCCTGGGAAAATATTAATTATGACCAATATGGCAAAGCGCACCATTGGGGTTTTAAAAATATGAAAATGCAGGCAACAGATACGACAGACGGCGTACGTTAACACAACAGCTGTCTGCCGTATCTTAGCCTATGATGTAATTTAAGACAAACGTCGGCGTCTTATTCAAAATAGAATTACTGCGTTTTAAAGCGCAGCTGTCGAACTTTTTATCAGCGTTTATATACATGTACCATGTTAAAATCCACAAATTGAGAGAATCATTTCTTGGGATGTCGTTCTGGTACCTGTTACCTGGCCACACTCCTGCCATGGAAACGGAAATAATAATCCAAACATACCAACATGAATGCGCGAGCGTGTTCTCATTCCTCATTCAATGATTTATGGCCACAGAAACCTCTCGTTCAATGGACATGTATGGTAACATGTATGTTGATGGGTGCATGGGTTGTCGAAGCGATGGAAAATTCGACAAATTAAACATCTAACCTCAATGACAGAGTTGGTCGAAAAAATCTGCACACCCGATTAAACTACATTGGGAAACAATTCCATCGGATGATTTCATTTCACAGAAAAACTGCATCCCAAAGGTGAACTACTGATGCGTTACGTAAAAGGAAAACCGATGACAAATGTGAGAATGAGAGGTATCCAATTAGAAAAAAACAAACATTCTGACACCCAGCTCAGAAGGTTTTAATACAAGAAATTTTTAACATTTTAATCCGACACTTCGGCTTCATCAATAACACAAGCCACTATAAACTTAACACATCATTGTTTTGGATGTATTTTTTCCTTTCAAAAAATGCTGCAAAAGAAGTAACGCCATGATTTAGTAATGCACTTGAATAGAAAACCATCCACGTTAGGCTGTTATGCATTTCAAACTTATTTTAAACAATGATTCCGTTAATGATTTCTTTATTGATATCGCCAAAACACATGCACATAGAAAAACAAAATAGGAACGAAATTCATGAGCAGTTCTCTTGAATACGGACAGATAGTGAAGGCGTGGGCGGGGTGGAATCAGTAACATAAGGACATCAAAGGAAATGCAAGTATCCTGATCCCAACACAGCGTAAATGCTTGTCATTCATCACGGCAGAAAATGCTGGACAGAGCCAGGGGCACACAAGCTTACACGACTATCACAACAGACCTTGGTTCACAACTTCCAAAACTGTGTGACGTCTGAATACTGCGTTTTACTACATTCGTTGGAACACCATTGGTATATTCACTATGTACAGCAACTTTCAGAGCATGTATGACGAGGACGGAAGAGAGCACCGACAAATACGAACACATCAAGACCCAAATAATCAAATACAAAAACGAAGCAACAAGGACCAACGAAAGATGCTCAGGTTAAATATCGTCTGATCGTGAAACAGACTCAATTATTTAGGAAGCTAGAGGTGCTTATTGAGATCCCCTCGATATTTCTTACTCGATCTGCGTAGTAAAAGCCAGTAACGCCTACAAAATTATGCTTCCACACAAAAGAAGGCCTAAAACTCCAATTAAGCCTAAATTTGAAACAAAAAGAAAAGACAACAAGCAAAACAACCCCCAAGGTGTCAACTACAATCTCTCTTGTTGACGTTGGAGTTCATTTTGCACAGAAAAACCCGAAAAATGTTACAATTCGGGGAGATGTCCATGTGCATTGCTAGGATTTCTCCAAGAATACATAATACAGTATTTTGGCTCGTTCATAACAAGTCATGGGGAAGGCAAACAAATCTTAGCCAGCCCGTCAAATTCAAAATCGTGGCAAACCAAGACCCTTTTCAATTGCAACCAGTCAATAAAATTTTGGCAACAAACAGAATAAAAGCGACTTTCAATGTATTTGAATTTGTAATCGGGTTTCAGGCAGTATAATCAGGCTGAAAATAAAGTTAGTAAAAAAGCGACACATTTGATGTACATCATACGTCACGGACACATGACATGGCAACAGCCATAAAATCGATCAAGGCCTAGATGGTACATAAATTACAACATTGTTTCATAATCTACTCACCATCACTCTCTCTACAAAGCAAGCATCTTAAAATATACTGTCATTGATTTTCATTGAGATATGAACTGAAAATATATATTTTTACTCTCAATGAGCTTTAGAATTAACCTACATAATTCTGTAACATTACATATGCACATTCTTCTCCTAAATATTTGTAACAATTTTATGGCAAGTAAATTGGAAAGACCAGTCAGTGTTCCGTATAGAGGCATGCAGTCAAATGAAGGGAAGCCATGAGTTTACATGAAGTACCAACAATTAAAGCATTGTTCAAAACACCTGCTTCAAGACCACACCAAATGAAGTGAAGTTTCAGATGAAATTTTTTCACAGATTTTGCTCAGTGGAAAAATTCAAGAAAGATTGAACATGAATAAACTGGAATTTTTCTTTTTGAACTTTTCTAGGCAAGCTAGATGGAATTATTACTACAAGTATTATCATTATTATTTGTCTCCTCTCTTAAACTTAAGTTTAAGAGAAAATTTGAGTTGTGTTTCACAAAGAAAGTGACCTGTCTGGTAGTTTAATCCATTTACTGGTTGTAGCAAATTAGTACATCGAACACTGACAATTTCATTTGGCTACCTAGCTAAATCTCCCCCAGTTCACTTGTTTATGTACTAGTTTACCGACTACAGGTTACATTGGGAAACCTAGAAATGTTTTTCGTTTTGATGACAACCCCAAGACCTTAGGCCAAGATACTCCACAAGTCTTCCAAATTAAAAATACAGAACATTCTGCCTATCTGGATAAATGCGGGACAAGAGTTTCTGCGCTGTTATCAGGTGTACAGTCTCGAATCCATCAAAATTTCTGGAAATTCATAGATTTTGATGGGTGCCTGGTAGGGTCAGGGAACTTTTTTATTTGGAACCTATCATTTGGGATGGGGACTTGAAGCATTTCAGATGGTATCAAGCTCAGTCCCGTCCAGTTCCCACTTGGATCAGTCTGTTGGCTGGATGCCATAAAGCGCAGACAAATTTGTTGGCATGGATAGAATTTTCTAAGCAAAACCAAGTCACCAACTAATAGGTTGCCATGTGATAAGCAACTACTGGTCATTGGCTTCCGGTTACTTGTTGCTTGGTCAACATCCTTGCTTACCAGTATTTGATGCATAGTGAAAATGGGCCTTTTCCAAAATGGACCCATTCCACAACGGGCAAATCACTAGTTCCTATCTTGGGTTGCATCTTTTCAAAAGCATTTCAGGTACACTAATTACATTAATAGGTACACTTGTTTTAGTTCCTAGGTACATGCAACACTACTTTTCTATACTACAGTGAAACTTAACTGTCTTTGGATCATACTTGCTGATACTCACCCAATCCTAATCCAGAAATTTTCCAAATTTACAAGAAAATCATTTATCCTGCACTGGAATCAAAGTACATATACCATACTGATGCTCTTTCTTAAATTCTTTTACCACAGCTGCATCTGTAAAAAGATGTGTACTGAAAGTCCTGTAGACTGATCATGAACTTTGTTTTCAATGCAAGGGAATGCAACCTTAGTTGAAAACTGCTAACATCTTCTTGTGTGTGAGTAAAGGTATTTTGTGCCAGATACCGATTTCCACAGGTTGATTTTTGTCTTAAGGCTTCTTTTAAGTTTCAAATTACTTACAAAATACCAAAAAAGATTGGCTACCAAAACCTTCAGTGACCCCTCCTTTACAAAATGCAAGCAGGGATGTTAATCCGATCTATCCACTCCCATCATTCTATAGAATAACTTGAAGAAATCTTATACTGAAAGACTGAGTCTCCAACCTACACAAATATTTTTACAGCTTTCCTGATTAGAAATTAAAAACGGGTGGAGATCCTCGTAATTTTGCATGGGTTTTGTTTTCTTTGGGTTGCATCAGATGCCGCGTTAGTCGTTTATGAAACCTATTTTGTTGTCGGAGCCAGATGGAAGGTGACTGTGCAGAGCCTGGCCAGTGAAAACTGCCTCAATCTCTTCCAGCGTCTTGCCTTTGGTCTCAGGGACCAGGAAGATGACAAAGATGACGCCAATGATGCAGACGCCCGCATAGAGCCAGAACACCCCTTGCTCTGTCAGTCCTTGCTGTGAGATGCCACAATGTGGGGGGGGGTTGGAAATGTAAATAGTAAATGGCTGACTACAACCAATTTCATGCTGTTTTTAAGTGCTAAGCTGTGCTTAGCAAAAACGAGTTACCAACCAAAATTACACAGAATGAATCTTATGTTCGGTCGGTAGTTCGCTGACTCTGCTAAGAACATTCACTAGGTAACCGTTTCTGCTTAGTGGCAGCTGTGTGAAATTCCTTATATCATGCGGCTGCCAAGCACATGTACAAATCTGCTTGGCGCAGGGAAAAAGCTCATCACAAAAATGTCAAGTGATGAACTACTTTGCACGTTTTTCCCAGTAGATATTTAGTGTACAGCAGATTTGATCAATGACATGTTCCACCACGATCTCAGCAAAACCAGCTAAACCTGCATCAAGAGGCTTACATGGAACGCCTTCTTCTTCTTAGGACAAACAAGTTTCTCTTGTTTTTGCCTCCACATGCCAACTCAGACTGTTTGGTTTCTAATGTGCAACAAATCTGAGCAGAAATACAGATGAGTGAACATGATGATACCTGCTTATTTCAATAAGTTCTTCCCAAAATCTGTTAAACAAGGTCTGTGGAATTATGAATGACAGAGCAAACAAGAGCTTTACTGAACCAACACAGGTTACCAGCAGACCTCCCAGCATTGGCTATCAAGAATTCGGAATCCTTCTCTCCAAAATGTGGAATTTTTCATAAACAATTGGAACATTCTCCATATTACCATGAACAAGTAAAAATCAGCGATGCACTGTACTGGAGTCGAATCCGTGTCCATGATGATGTACAGTACCTCTCATACTCAACGATTCCATAAATTTTGAATTCCACAAGAGTTTATATCATCTGAAATGGTCCACAATAATTTTTCATCTCCTGAATGTATTGATTCACCACAAAATTCAGCGAAAAATTCACTGCTTGCACACTTGACACGATCATGGTCAGTTTCACAGCAGTGCTTAGTCTGATCTGAACATCTTTAGCTGCAGTTCCTAGCAAAACCAGGCACCGCGCGACGCATACAATGTTAATTACAATGTAGCTTGTCGATAGAATGTAGCTTGTTGATACAGGGCATTTACATCTACGAATGATTTCAGTATCACATCCATGTATCATACCCATCTCTCGGCTGTTACGCGTCAAAAGACTGTCCGGGTAGGTGGGATAAGTCGTATTACGTTACATGAATAGGATTACGTGGTCAGTTTTTGGTAATACATAAGCCTGTCAAAATTGCTATTTGACGGAAATTTAAGAGGCAAAATCGGAATGGCAGAAACAAAGTGAAAAAGTGGAAATTTTCTGTCAAAATCGGGAGGGTTGGGAGGTTTGTTACCAGTAAAAATTCCATTGGATGAAGGGGGAAATTGACTGGTACCCATTTTCACTGATTTTCATTGCACAACTTTTCTAAATAAAATTCATTTATCAACAACTCGCAGCTTATAAAGCTTGTCTGAGGCATTAAAAAACATGTCATATTCAAGATTCAGTCATTACCTGCAGAGACACGAAAGTCTTGGTGACAATGAACGCAAACAGCCAGTTGACCGCTGCAGCAATGGCACTTGCTGCCCCTCTGGCTTTAGTGGGGAAAATCTCTGACATGATGAGCCAAGGGATGGGTCCCCAGCCGATGGAGAAACCGATGATGTAGATGATGAGACTGACGAGGGACAGCCACGTCAGGTCAGGCTGGCCGGCCGCAGTGGGAGCAACGGTAGCATTGCCCAGCAGTTCAAAGGCTGGAGCAATGGTAGTGGTCATGTTTTCCTTCTCGTTCGCTTTGAGCTGGTAGTAGAGCCCGAATGTGCCCGAACTGACAGCCATCAGAATGCCTACACCAAATCACCCAAGCATGGTAAGTTCGCCTCCAAGTGGAGGCTGAATTTTATAAAAAAGCATTGACTGGAGGAAGGTCAGACGTTTGTCACGCCTACCTACTGATGTGCCTACGTCTTTGTTAATCCTACAGTACAGAATTTTAGCCTACACACTGAGACGATCACTGAACCTGACACACGGTTCAATACACGCTTTGCTGTTTGCATTGCTGGTTGGATGCTACATGACCTTGTAGATCGGTTTTAAGCACTTCCAGGTTGTGCAAGAAAACTTTTCACAAATAAATATAACTACTAAAGAAATCCATTCCTCGGGCAGAACCATTATAACAAGCTAATTTTCCAATGAAGTAGTTCTTAATTTAGGGAAATTTAGTTCATGTATCAGAAAAAAAAAATCCACTGAACATGAGTAAATTTTAACTTGACTTTTTCTGCTGCCCACATCAACAACAGATGTAGTGCTGCAACCAAAGTAATTGCAAAATTGCAACCAATCCAGTCCTTTTATCCCAACCACCAATTTTAAATATGAATGACTGCATTACATATTCATTTCAATACAGCTCCCACAAATGCAATGCTACCGCCCTTAAATGTCACACAACATGCATATTTATGAAGTGTAAACAGGTACTACTTTATCTGTTGGGTGTAGCCGGTGCATGTAGAAGATCTTTGCCGTTTGTCACAGTCAGAGTGATTTCTTTTGGTAGATTTTCCAGTTCCAAGGTCGAAAACTGATGGGAAAAATCCCCACCTCACTTGAATTTCTATTCACGTGATTTTGAACACACTGAGCTTGAGCACGGCGAGAACGGCAACAACTGTCAAGCATATGCTAGGATCGCCACCGTGGCAGCCGTCTTGAATAAAGTTTAGATAGCAGACTGGCGAAGTCAAACCCAGTTTATATTTTGTGGATTTCTTAAATAATTGTTTTCTCTAAATTTCGGAAATGCTTTGTCATAAAACCTGCTAGTTTTAATTGTCCCGGTCGGTAAATTGATTTCATGCTCAAAAAAAGTGTGCCTGATTCGAAGTTTTCTGAGCGATTCAGACAGGAAACCAAAAGTGTTGCCTGCATGGTACTTTCATCGATCCTGTATGGCCGAACAAAAGGCTTTATCTTTGAAAATAATTTTGCAATGCCTACTACATACAAGGTAAACTACTGACCACATTTCCCTGGAATTTGAAGACAACTTGAGCTGTAGTCAAACTGAATACTTTTCGTTGCGGGAAACTAGGAAAATGTTACAAGGCCTGGCGGTTCTGGGGTTTGGCGTAGCATGCGCATGTTTATACTCAACAGATCGGACTGCAGTGTCGGCATTCTCTCAACTTCCCTGTTATGCAGGGGTCAGCGTGTTTCGTGTTTGCAGTTAACTCCTTGCATGTCTGTTGGAATTGAAACATGCTGACACGCTAAGCATGTTTGTGTGTTGGCTAAAACTCTGAACTGCACTGTATCTGTTAAGACCTTTTTGGTGTATTTGTGAAAGTTTATGCTGAATTCGAAGGGGTTAATAATTGTAAGATTTGACATCTTTGAAATTTCCATGCACTAATTATGGACACGTAACACGAAATTTGCGAATACCTGCAACGGTGAGCAGGATTTTCCTTCCTGCCACGTCCATCAGAATCACGCTCAAGAAGGTCGCCCCGACCTGGACGGCAGCCAGGATGATGGTTGCCACGTCGGCAGAGATGTTCTCCACCGCCGACTGCATGATGTCTTTGGCATTGAACATGACAGCATTGATGCCGCTGCACTGCTGGAAGATCATCAGCATGACGGAGATTAACAAGGGCTTCAGGAGGGATCGCTGGCCAAACTCACGGATGGAGAACTTCTCCTGAAATACAAAAAGTGTTAATACATTGGGAACTGTTCTAGTATGATGAGGAAACAGCAAGGATCGAAGCTTCATTAATCCAACATTCTGCTATCAGGAAAATGTGCAGCCTACTGAATTTGACAGAATGTGGCAACTGGGGTTTGAATCCAGCCGCTGCCATATTCAGTGTCCATGGACAAACCACTTTACACTTATTTACATGTGCCTCTATCAACCTAGAAGTTTGATGGGTACTCAAGACTGCCATACATGTAAGCTGGGCGTAACCTCCCATGGACTGGAATCAACCTCCAGATCATAAATAAATCCTGAGCTATTTAAATTCAAGACAATGTACAAGAAGGCTGGATTTTTTACTGAGTGGTCACGAAGCGTAAAAAGCAAAAGATCACATCTCAGTTCTGTTGTGTCCTTACACTGGAATTGTCCAAGGCATCTTCTACTTCTCTACATTCCCCATCCACATCAGCCGTGGAACCACGGAGCCAGCGTAGAACGTCTAGTGCCCTCTCTCTCTTGTGGCGGATGAGATAGAAGCGGGGCGTGTCTGGCATGAAGCTCATCAAGACAACGAGGGCAGCAGCCACCCCAGCCCCTACAATAGCTAGCCAGACATGATTCATCGGGATGCCTGATGAAAAATGAGACAAAACTTATCAGTTAAGAATGTCCACCAAACTGGTAGACTTGGTGGACTTGTTATTCTCCGGGCAATCCCCTTCATACACTGTAGCATCCTGGGTAACTTCTCTCAGCACGGAGAGTGCAACTGATGCAATTGCCACATCAAGTTTTAGAGTAATGCTTAATATCAGGAGGAATGCCATGATCAACAAGCAACCACTACAATGTAGTTTGTGAGATCTCTACAGCTGAGATTAACCCTAACCCCCTAGGGACCATTGAAATCTTGCCTAACCTTGTTGGGTTTAGCATGGTTAGGGTTGACAACATCCATCGCTTGTCTGTTGGGGAACCAACAAAACCATATGTCCTACATGTTCTCACCATGGCTACAGACACCAAGGTAGACTATGGTCAACGTATTATCTATTGTACATATGTACAATCAATTTGATTAGTAAATTTCTCATATCTGATTTGCTTGGGGCAACTTACATGTATGCCACCTAAAATGACAAGTTATGCCATAATTTATGTGTGAGTCGCAGACTGGTTACAATGCGTCATAATTGGTTAAATGAATTATGCCATAAAGTTTGGCCTTAGTGAGGTAAAGCTACATGTACTATGCAAAGTTTCAGAATATAATCAAACAGGAGACCGGGGGGATAATAAGGATGCTTCAGCACAGAGGAGAGTCTAGTCATCTCCTCAAGGTGCTTGATGCTCTGTGAAAGAATTGAAAAGCTAGAATTCAGGTAGGTTACAAGTAGATTACTGAGGGAGTTTGAGTCACATCTTTCAGGTATATCCAGTTTCTTGGATTTGTACAGGGCGCGATCTTCTTCTTTTCTTACCAAGAGCGTAGACAACGAGGATGCCGAGGGTGATGACAAGCTGAAAGCTGGCACCCAACAGGCCTCGCAGTTGAGGAGTAGACATCTCTGCAATGTATACCTACACCAGACAACAAGGGCAAATCTAGTTTGTCTTTGATAAAAGCCACCATGAAAATACAAGATAGGATTATTCATTCCATCCAAAATATGTCAGCAGACTCTAACAGCAGAGATGCGCAATTTGATTTGGACCTAATTTCACAAATCAGGTAGGGTGTAACTGCGTAGGGAACATACATGACATATGAGATTTATTTAGCAAAACAAAAGGTTACCAATTGAAAAACTCTCCATTGTGTGAATGTTCTTTGCTAGTTCCCTGCTCATTTTGGTTCTTTTTCCTTCCATGAGCATTGGCTTCACAAAACAATCCAATGAAGTATCTAAGGGGGAGGTGGGTACCTCCTTGACACCCCTTGGCCCCCCCCCCCGGAGTCTGGCCACGCCAATGCCACCATGATGAAGCATTCTACTCACTGGTGTGACGAGGGAGTTCATGCCAGCCCCAATGCCTGTCAGGATCCGGCCAATGTAGAGCAACGGGACTGCCGTGCACGTCGCCAGGAGAACCCAGCCCACGACGAACGGCAGCGCACAGGACATGAGAGTGAGCTTTCGCCCCCACAGGTCCAAGAGGAGGCCAGCAATGGGACCACCTCCAATCGCACCGACAGCAAACAGTGCCTGTGACAGGAATGAGAAGGCAGTGACAAAACATGTCTGTCAACCCAACCATTGTCAGTACCACATGATCCTGTTATACTCCATTTGAAAAACTCCCACTCACAAACAGAACCACGTTATGTCATCAACTCTGCTGTATACCGTTTTTCAGTAAAAGTGCTAGAAATTTTCAAATATCTCAAAAGATCTACATGCATGTTGGCAGTACACATCATTTGGATAATGTCTTAAAAAATTTAACAAAATGAAAAAAGTCCCATGTACCCCTTTGCATGTAAAAAGATGACATTTCATAATATCCGCTGTTTCCAAATTAAGAGAAAAATACTAGCGGTACAGTTTGCCTCCTTCCTATGAACCATTAACAGTAAATTAAGTGTGAGTGCCTTGACAATACCTTAAGTTGAAACAAGATGTAAGCAAATCATTAGTTGTGGTATGGCAGTACAGAAAAACGGTAACAAGAGTCCAACAGCAACATTTGTAGGATAGTTTCAGGGCCTTTATCTCTTTCATTTTCACCTTCCTGTTTTTGTAACACAAGAAACAGGCCCGAAGTGACAAGTGACTTTTCACATCAGGTTAACCGTTAACGCCCTTGAAACACAGCATGCCTTTTAATAATGTACATTTCAAAAATGTTTACCCTTCACAAAAAAGCCACAGTATTGTTTTTCTTTAACACAAGCTCCTGCTAGTCATCAAAAGTATGACTCTGATCAGGTGGAAAGAGCATGAAGACATTATCGTCCTCTTTTCTACATGAACAAATAAAGAAATGGTACTAACACTTGATGGCATAAGCTTCAATTATAAATTCATTTATTGTGAAGGTTAAAGGTCGATCCAAAGTTATACAATACACCATGCCTCTGTTTTTCGTATTTTTGTCCAGATATTATATTAAGCATTAAATTTAACGACATCTACCAGACATGCCAGATGATTTGGGTGAATGGTGGTTGCATATTTCTACATTCAAGGTTTAGTGAAACTATAACACCTGTGGTTAGGCATTGTGTAGCAATGGGAATGACAAAATACAGAAATTTGACACTGCATTTATTTTGCAGAATTATCCAGAAATGCGGTGTTCTCAAGTTCTACTTTCACACACAGTGGGGACTGATTTCAATTCAAAAAATTGAAATGGGAAGGAGCAAGGCAAAGCCTTAGCATGGGCGTTAATTAAGGACCATCAGATTATTTAAACTCAGGTCTGTGCCTTTCTGGATGTGCAGAAGAGGTTGATTATTTCACAAATGTTGAAAGCAAATTTACACATTCATGGACAGCTTTTTGTTTTTCATCAAGATACACGATTGTGTAAGATGACATTTTCCAGAATGTGACTCATGAACATTTTTTTTAACTTGGCATCCAGATTTTAAAGGTTACGGCTGCTCTTAAAACTTGAGGGGAGACATTCTGTAGGTATGTACATGTACTATGAATGGCCAAACGTAAGATTGTCCAAATCAAATGGCTGCGGCTAGGGGAAATGCATCTATAGACATGTATAGAAATCAGCTGTCATCACTAACTGCAGGCTTTCACGAGCAAGTACATGTACTCCTCGAAGCCACAGGACCGGAAATAATTCAGACAAGGATTTGTTCTCCTAGACTGAGGCCTGTCCTTATAAACAATCTACACTGAACATCACCCAAACTAAAAGCAAAAATTAACTGCCTACAAACCCTCATTTCTTTCAGTACAAATAAAAAGCATAATTTCCTCTGTCTTTACCGAAAACCACGTCACTTGGTCGTCGTTGAGTATGCCGCTGTCCTTCAGGTCAGGATCAGCAGGTGAGGAGTAGCCCAACCCCAGACCCATGCTGAAGGCAGCCAGCAGGGCGAAGGTACAACACAGGAACAGCTTGCCATTCTGGAAGCGTGATCTACACAAGAGATCAACCACTAAAACATTCAATCTATGAATCTATTAAGCTGAAGTTAGTCCTCTTACATGTCTTAACTATGACCCTCAGCCAAGGTCCAAACTGTAAAATGTCACCAAAGAGTTGCAATGACTCATATAGAAGACTCATGCAGATCTCATACGTGACTTGACCCATGCTTTATATGCACTGGCAGCAGAAGTGAGGGGAAGACAAGGGGACTAGTGCCCCCCCCCCAACTTTTTGACTGGGGGACCTACCCCCACACTCTTTTTGCAGGTCCTGATGAAATGTGGTTGGGCTCATTGGATCGGCCTGTTAATGGATGATGCTTGATGGTTGAACAACTGGCATCCCCCTTCCACACTTTGAAAATCAATTTGCCGACAGTGGCTATATGATTCAACTTGGTGTAGGCCTATGTACAAGGTACATGCATGGAGGAAGGTCGGTTTTCCTTCCTCCATGGTACATCACGTACATGTACACCAGTGTGGTGATGGCTTTTATGTCCGGTCCCCCGATTTGACCATACACAAATGCACTGTGTCTGTTTGTGGTCTACATGTACATGTAAGCTGTTGCCATGTTGCAAGTAGATGACTCAAGTCCATGTACATGTATCTCTTGTATATCAAAATATATCAAAAGATGAGTCAAGTCACAAAATTCAGTGTTCGGTCGCTGATCATCATTGATGACTAACTGCAGTTTGTGCAAAAAGAGATTTTTTGAAACTTGGAAACTGTCTCTGTATGATTGAGGAATATTCCTCCATGCACTTGATTCATGCACAGATAGTTTTCAGTTCACTTCACTCCAAATCACCTATTCTGATGTCATGTTCAAGTCATATAATCTCCAGAAACGGAGGTACGTAGGTAGGTCTAAACCCACGAAGCCTGGGCCTTTTATCATTCGTGTTCATCATGCCTCATCTTGCCTTGCCCCTTTACGTACATGTAGCACACTTTGATTTTTCGTTTAATAGGGACTGGGTTACATCAACAATGTCAACAATATTTAGGCCTATTGGGCCTGGGACAATTCATGAAATGCCAGGCCGAAGCCTAGTGATCAACTTCCACGTGTGCGTTTCTGACAGCTGGAAACATACCATATGTTTAGGTTAGTATTAGTGACTCGCTTATCATATAATAACATGAATAAACCACATGCTTGTCATTTCCAACTTCAGCCATCCTGGCGGTGCTGAACACATTGAATCGGTGGAGACAACTCACCCGTGACTCGCCCCAAGTAAACCCAACTGTTCCGAGCCAGACTGGACGCTCATTATCTGTTTCCGAATCGTCTATTTTCACCAAACACCGTTTCCTTAAACCGTATGTCTACTAAGCCTCGTCAAGATTCCTTCAGGCTTCAATCTGACAAACGTCGATCGCATAAATTATGAAAAGCCACCATGCTCTCACAGACGACATAGGGCCATCAAAACAAAAGGCACGGCCCAATTTCGTAGAGCTGCATAAGCATAAGCAAATTTTTCCGCTTACTATATTGTACTTAAAGCATAAACGTATTTCACCAGCCGCTGAGGCTGCATCCGACGAATATCTTGTCTAGAGCTAGGTCTGGGTCTTCGCTCAATTGGAAATGTGTGGAGACAATAGACCTAGCCGTAAGCTCTGGAAGCCCCTTTCGGACACGGCCTAAGCTAAGCACAGAAAAAGATGCGCGCGCATCTTCTGGCGTCGTGAAAAGTGAAAAAAATGGCAGACAAAAGTGAAGAGGCTAGGCCGCGGCGCGCGCGTGCCAAGCTGAAATTGGCACGAAGTTCGGGCCGGATTTTCCGCTAGCCTGATTTTCGGCTGGACGCTATTTTTACGGCTGCAAGAAATCGTTCACGCAACCGGCTAGAAATTCCACGCACCCGATCACGGCATAGCAGAAAGAGCCCATAAAAGTCCACAGAAAAAAACCCACATTTAAATTAAATAAACCCTTCGCTGAAAAAATGTATCTTAGCTATGAAACAACGTGAACAAATGAAAATTTTTTTTCACCAACAGGAAAAAAAGACCGGAATATGTACCCAAAAATACAAACAAACAAACACCCCAACACCCCAACAAACAAACACTAAGCCTTCGTGGAAAATGGATGAGGGCGCTAGTGCAGACAATGATGGCCCCCAAAAAATGACTTCGCGAACCGAATCGCAATTTGCATACTGTCAATTTCCCTTTTATTAAGGAAGTTGCTGGCACACGACCTTGGTGGTTTGTAAAGAAGCATGAAATTTAATAGCAGAGATATAAAATAGTGCCGGAATCTATTTCGAAATTGTGAAAATCGAAAACCCAGAAATCAAAATCGCTCTATGATAATATTGATTTCAGGAGTCCACGCACCCGATTAGGAACAAAGACGGGAAAAATCGGTTTCTGGGCTGATATCCGTTTTCAAACGATTTTGTACCATCCTAGATTTCAAAAAAGTGCAATTTTCTCTAAAAGAGTGTGTAGGGGGGACCCCTGGGCACACTTAATTAGCGCCCCGAATGATTCGGCCAACAGGCTGTCTCAGCCCAATTTGGTATTCTGCACACTCGCATGGTCTAGCCTTGTTAATCACGTACGCAAACTTGTCACAGTGCCCATTTCAGTACCCTTAACACCGGTCTAGTTTGTTCACTCATCTGTGTCAATAACATCACAAGCTGTATACCATTGAAAAGAGGGCATTCTGCCCTTTCTAGAGATAAATTTCTCTTTCCCATATACATGTATAAGGTTCGTAGTCTTGCTATTGCTATCACAGTACTTTTTATCTCGGTATACTTTTTACGTGGACACCCTGTGTGTATTGCACATGTATGGCAACCACGAGTATTTTGTGCATGTCGATGGTGATGTGTCCTGTAAGTTTACTTCCTAATGCATATGCATGTACTTGTACTTTTTGTATAATTATATTACTAGTCTTCAAGATATAATTTTGTTGATATTTCCATATTCTCAAACAATTTCATATTCCCAATTTAAATAGCAAAATCTGAGCATTCAAGAAAATGTAAAGACTTCTTCAAAATCATGGGACATTATGGTGCAAATCACATTTGAAATATTAAATTTGCATGTACATTTACATAACATGGTCATAAATTACTTTTATGTTTGAAAAGTACGTGGAAAGGATGTATTACCTGACAGTTTAGGGACGTGTACCCCTTCTGGTCTCCGATGGGGGTTCAACACGAACGTGTGTGCAGTCTAGTCTACCACACCTATTACGTTAGGGAATCCTGGAAGAAAGCATGCAACATAAAGGCAATATTTTGTTATCCAAATCTATATTTCATGTATATGTGTCGTAAATAAATTCATTCAGAGTGTCAACTTTTTAATACATGTATTTATATCAAAATTCAGTGTGTATTTAAACTTGAGCTTGGCCAAGAAACTATATTTGTTCATGATTATATTAAGTTTGAATTTTTATGTTTACTGTGGTTTACTTCGGTCTGAAAATAAAATTGATTTCTGTTTGGTTTCAAATCGCTCTTTTCATGAGCACTAAGAAGGTATTGTCTTATTTTCCCAATGAAGGCTCTTAAAGTTGTAAAAATTCGTTGCTTAGAGGAAACCGACTGCACCCCCTTATTTGTAACGTTACCCCCACGAAGGATTTTCGGCGAAATAAAAGTCCTGAAATAACCGTCGAGCTGTGTACTTTAAGGCACCCTTCTCCAAACCTTTGATAAAAAAAAATACATCATTTGGACTATTAATCTTCACCTCAAAATAATTGGTTATCATTTTTTATTGAAAAACATTTAGTGATACCGTCTTACAGGCCACTCTGAAAAACCCTTGCTTTATGGCCGGCCATCAAGGTGAGTTGATCTTGGGGATCTGGAAACTGAATTCGATGGCCAAGAACTCGATTGATTTCCTTGACGATGCGGTCGCTTGCTCGCCATGCCGTTGGGGGGGGGGCTGACCATGGGGCAAGTGTCTCTGACAACTATGCTGAAAGTTCCCGATGACAAATATCGCAATGCAAGGCATACTTGAAGCAGGCCGGCAGCAGGGCATGAATGCTCTCAGTTGGATGTTCCAAATCAACTGAAAGCACTTCCGCTAGTCTCACAATCGTGGCCGAGCGAAATCTGTATCGTGCCCAATGTGAAGGGGTGTGAACAGCTCGAATGGATTTTGTCCATCGCAAAACACCCGCCTCTCTCTCTGAATTGGATAATTTCTTTGCAAATTCTCACGAGCACGACGTCTCAGAAGTAATGCAGCCATTTTGATTGGAAGTCTTTCTTAAATACAAAATGCGGTCGTTAAGGCTGATTTTTGCTCGCTTATCGTTTTAACCAGAAACAAAAACCAAAACAAAACAAAACAAAAAAACTTACTTAACGGTTGCTATGAAATGACGAGATTGTTTTAAGTGCGCCTTTTAAGCACAAAATCGGCCATTAAGATCATGGGGCGGCGCGGACAGACTCAAAACCACACGACTATCCCGCGATGAGTTTTGTGCACATAATGTCCCAATTCACTACCGGTAACCTCGTTCTCGCATCCCATCGACACCTTCGTTTACTTCGGTTGATTGGACCATTTTTCAAAACTTGCGGGCTGATGAATTTAAACAAAAATTGTTCAAGTTAATTTACGATATTTTATGAATATTAAAAACATGGGGTTGCACCTTTTAGAACTCTGATGAATGTCCTCTTACCTTTTACGGGCCAAAAGAGAGAACAATAACTGTGGGCCAATTTTTCAAATATCATTTTCGGCCGAACGAAACTTTTGAACTGTCCTCATCACCAAGCCTTGAGAGTAGTTTTCCCTACATCTCAGACTTTTCGATGAAAACTAACACTTAACAGCAAAATGTAAAATTAAAGTGAATTTTGTTTTCGTTGCATTTTCCGACAAGATATCCTCATGGCAGAATTAATTTCCGTTATCTTAACCCCCCCCCCAAAAAAAATCAAAAGCCTCACCCACGGTCCCGTCATCCTTGCTTTTATTTCATGTTTTTTCATAGGGTTCTTGTGCCAATATGTTTTGAACATACTGATTACTTCGTTTCCTATGAAGTATTCTTCGTATAGGGGGGGTCCGTTACTTAAACTGGCAAGAGTAACTTGATAAGGGCAAGAGTTAGCCATTCAGCTAGCTGTGCAAGTGTTAATCATGCGCCTACTCAGTGTTAAGGAGGAAACGGGGACAAGGCTGTTTTTCACACTACATTGAATAGCACGCCCTCGTGAAGTCTGATGAGCAAGCAGCCAGTGCGTTTCGCTTGTCCCTCAACAGAGCGCTGGGAAGAACAAAATGCATAACGTAATTTCATGGAGCAATTGTTGGATACTTCATTTGATTAAAAACCAATAACGGGTCCAAAGCGTCCACGTGTGGAGTAAGTAACCAAAAAATTGTGAAACTGTCCTTTCTAGCGCCCTGAATACAGTTGTCCCTGCCGTCATAGTCACCCGTAGCTTCATATCCAGACCACCACTCCGACCTGTCACTCATGTGGCGAACACGAAGAACAATTCTGCAGGATCCAATCGAATACAAAAAGGACCGAGAACTCAACACGGATTCCACAAGTCTGGTCACGGTACCGGGTTTGGGTGGGGCATTCGTGCCTACTACACGTCATCATAATGTATAGTGTTCACTGAATTCTTTCCAGAAGTCGCAAGAAAATGATATGAAATACATATTTCAAATAATCAACTTTGTGCGACAAACAACTTGAATAAATGAGTGGACTGTGGACAATGTTAACACCGTTAATTATCGAAAAGCTGGGGGGGCTAGTATATGTACTTGTAAGATTCCATTAACTTGAATGCATGTACACGTACTGCGTCAACTGGTTGAAAGGAAAACGTCTGGCGAATCTCGTTTTGTTTGCTTTGTCCCTGGTAGAATGAGCATTAGATCTCACTCGACTTACATTTCATTAAGTGGTAGATAACTGCGACCTTCTTTTACTGGTTTAGCCTAGTAAGAGTAGGTGCCAAGTCAGCAAGTCTGATGAAGGGGGTCAGAGAAGACAGATACATGTATACAAGCACATTGAACACCGAGGTTTACTTCACAAGAAGTTAGCAAAGAATCCAGCGCATGAACACCAGGCTTTCTCGATACAAAACTCCGTATGTTGACCTGCTCGTTACTTCTCAACAAGCTCAAGGAAAGAGGTCACAGTTTCACGTTTCATTTTTTTTCTGTTTATTTTTTCGACTGGTCACCTGAACTGAAATTTGCTTGTGCTTTTTCTTCAATTTTTGGAATCTTTGTTCCACCACAAAATAAAAAAAAATTATTAAGATAACGTATTCTGGTTTCAGAGAGAAAACAAGTTTGAAGTTACGTTTCTTTCTTTTGCTGTACAAGCAACACAACACAGTGAGCACACATTAAGGACAGGCCAAATCTTGGTGGCCTATCAGAATAAATGACATTCTCCTCATTAATTTGTCAAACTAGGCTTGAATGACATCTAAGCTCACAACTCACACAACGGCAACAGAAATGGTTTGTTGCATCTCTTACTACATCTATTAAGTTTTAACAATGCATGCAGTCATGATTGTTAGTGAAAGTAAGTGAAAATGTAAAATTTCTCCCACTGGGCTGAAAGTTAGAACCAATATTTATTAAATAAATGTGAGGTACTTGATTGTACCTTCTGCATGGTTTAATGGGTGTAGGAATATCAGAATAAGAACCTTACAGTACTTTTTAGCAAGTGCTTTACAATCACAAGTAATTGTGAAATTAATGTACATGTACTCTGGAAGTCCCTGGCTAAAACATGTTTTTCCTTCGAAAGAACTTCCTGTGGTTGATGCTGCTTTCTTTCTGAATAGTGGACTTTAAGGGCTTTGCGACTTTAATCAACTGTTTCACTACTTTGTTTTTGTGAACACCAATAAGGACTTTGCTTTTGATTATGTTACGATTTGCTTTCCTGAAGCAAGCCCTCAGTGAGAGCCTGGAGGCAGTGAGTGTATGAACCTGCCATCACTTCTTCTTCTGGGCCTTCTGGGCTGACTTGGTGGTCTTTCCGGTTGTCTCCTTCTTGGTGACCTCCTTGATGACACCCACGGCAACCGTCTGCTTCATGTCACGGACAGCAAACCGCCCCAGTGGTGGATATTCACTGAAGGACTCCACGCACATGGGCTTGGAGGGGATCAGACTGACGATAGCTGCATCACCAGACTTTACATTCTTGGGGTTTTCTTCCAGCTTCTTGCCAGAACGTCGGTCTATCTTCTCCAGGAGCTCAGAAAACTTGCAGGCAATGTGAGCAGTGTGGCAGTCCAACACTGGTGAGTAGCCAGCGTGGATTTGTCCAGGGTGGTTCAGGATGATCACCTGCAGGTGTTATTGAAAAAAAAAAATGAACATGCTGCCTTTCCAATCCCAAAGATTTTACTGCAGTCTCATCAGTATGTTTTGTTTATTATCCAGAGGCAGTGCAGCTTTACTATCCAAGTTGATAGTATGCTCCAAAGGAAAAACCTATCACAGTTTTGACTAACTTGAAATCTTCAGTAAGCCTTCAATGAACACAATCACAACTAGGAATTTTGAACTATTTATTCCAACTAACGTTCAAACTACAGTTTATTTATTACAGCCTAACAAGCAAAATGAAGATCGGCTTGATAAACGAAGACCCTTACAGCAAAATACCATTGGAACAAAGGAATCTCTTAGGTGATGAGTATTTCTAGTTCTGCTATCACTTGTTTACTTTTTTGGAACAAGGTTGTGGTTCTATCAAGGCTACATCAGCCGGTCCTTGCAACCGTTCTTTCCTTCAGTCTGTTCTTATAAAGGCCTCTTTCCCCACAAATCGTAACTTTTTAACATATTCCCAAGCATCTACTGCAATTTTACCTCAAACAAATGAGATAACTGCCTCCCTTGGGTAATCTTACCTGGGCTTTGAAGTTCTCAGCCTGCTTTGGAGGATCGCTCTTGCTGTCCCCTGCGACCATGCCACGCTTGATTTCCTTGACAGACACATTCTTAACGTTGAAGCCAACGTTGTCTCCGGGAAGGGCTTCTGTCAGAGACTCGTGGTGCATCTCCACCGACTTGACTTCGGTGGTGATGTTGGCAGGGGCAAAGGTCACCACCACACCTGGCTTAAGAACGCCCGTCTCCACACGACCCACGGGAACAGTGCCAATACCTGAAGAGAAAACAGGCCTTTCTTCACATGCTCGCATACCAAATTTGAAAGTGGTGAATGAAATATCTAGAATTGTAGCAACATTCAGTACACTTGAGTGATGAGGGAGGCGTGGTGGTGATATGCAGGGTTCAGGCAGAGCTGGATATGATTGATTCTCCACTTTTCAGACCGGGTCAGTCTGTACATTCCTGCTGTAATCCTATACCACACAACTCGCACAAGAGAAAAAAATATCTATATACACGTAGTACAATCCCATGGCAGGTCAAGATTCCCAACCTTCCCATCAATCCCCCCCCCAAAGAGAAATATAACAAAAGACCTCCCAGGATCAAGTCCAAATGTACAAACCTCCAATTTTGTACACATCTTGCAGGGGCAGACGGAGTGGCTTTTCAACTGGCCGAGATGGTGGAGCAATGGAATCCAGAGCATCCAAGAGCGTCTTTCCGGTCACTTTGCCTGCTTTCTTGTCAGCAGATTGTATTTCCCATCCCTTGTACCAAGGCATCTGCAAACAGACAGAGAGCCCAGACATGCAACGGTGATTTAGAATTTGAAGGGATTCAAATAGAAATCTGGCCTCATCCAATACGACTAACTTGGCAATTAAAGGTCACATTTTGCCAGTTGAATTAGCACCAGCCACCTTGTTTCACAGAGAACTGCACTTGAACCCTTTCCTTGTAAAACTTTTGTAGAGTAAACTATTAGTCCTGTATTCATGAACCACTTGCTGCCAGGTTTCATTTTAAGTTGCATGACGAATTCCCAGGGAATTTTCAAGATTTTCCATTTACAAAATTCTTAAAAAAAATCGTAGCTTCATTTACTAGACATTTATACTCTCTGACAACATCTATCAGACAGACAACTGAACAAATTTTTGGCAATTCCCAGTCTTTTGTTCCGAGTACGGTCTTTGTTACAAGGCCCAGCTCCTTTGTCCGATTGGACAGATAAAGCCAACGTCTCCGGTACTGGGCAACCCAGCACAAAGTGGTTACAATTAAGAGAGTCAGAAAGAGCGACAATGTCATGAGTCTGGGCATACGCATGAAAGAAACCAAAAGTAACTTGCTACCGAGCAAAAAGTTCAGGCCATCTCAGTAACATGCCTCCACTTTTCATAAATGCTCTTTTCCCAGCCACATCTAGCCAATGCCCATTCACGACACGGGGGGGCTTGCTTATTACCTTGCCAGATGGTTCCACCATGTTGTCACCATGCCAGCCAGAAATGGGTACAAATGCCACTGAAGCGGGGTTGTAACCAACTTTCTTGACGTAGCCACTCACTTCTTTCTTGATCTCATTAAACCGTGCCTGCAAATGAAACAAAATAAAAGCAACTCCTTAAGGCACGGTTTTGCCACCTTTTGTGAGGTGTGCATGTTCACCGTGGATTAAAAAAGGCAAATACATGCATTTGTGATTCATGTAGGCCATATGTCAGTGTTTGCTGCAACATTTTGTACCGTCATTTTATTTTTAAATTTAAGAATACTCCCGAGTCAAATGCTTAAAAGTCCAACCTTCACAGCCAGTGTAAACAGTTGAACACCGTAAATACGAGCTAAAATAATAATTGAATAAAGCCCCCTCTAGTGGCATAAGGAACAAAGCCCCCTCTAGTGGCATAAGGAACAAAGTCATCAAGTCGTCAGTGGTAAAGCTGCCGAGCTACTGCCGAGCGGAGTAGCATTATTGGAGTACTGTCGCACTCCATCAAGATTTTCTGGGATTGAGCTTTTGAAGAGGCGTTTTCAATTGTATTCATTGTAAAAATGCCTCGGACATGGTTTTTGACACTGCGGGCTGATCAGAAGTGCTCGTCTTGTCAGTGTTCTCATCTCAACACAGCTCGTATTAAGTTTTCTCTCATAGGAATATGTACATTTTGAACGAGACTAAAGAAATATGCTTGCAAGTGCAATCTCGTCTCAAGCATGCTAGTGTTATATCGTGTTCGACTGTACATACTCAATAGGAATCACTCAAGTATGAGAACAAATATGACCAACTTCACTTAGAATTTGCTAAGGTGACTTTCACCATTTTCCATTCAATGTGGAGTGAAAAACCAATGTGTTGATGTCATCCAATTGGAGTGATTTCACAACTCTGTCTTTAAAAGTACAAGAAGTGACAGGCTTAAGGGGCTACAGCGGTTACCTCACTGTAGGGTGGTTCAGTGTTGTCGATCTTGTTCACACCCACAATCAGCTGCTTGACGCCCAGAGTGAAAGCCAAGAGAGCATGCTCTCGTGTCTGTCCATTCTTGGATATGCCAGCCTCAAACTCTCCAGTGGAAGATGCCACAATCAGGACAGCACAGTCAGCCTTAAAACAAAAGGGGTCTCACATTAGAAACTTGAGCAATTCAACACAATAAATATGTACATGTATATAACCCCCTGGGTGTAGAGGTAGTGTACAGGATTAGTCAATTTTTTAAAATGAGATTGCTGTAGTATCTTTAATATCTCACTGTAAAGAAGTAAAAAAAACAACAGCAGACGATCTGGAAACATTATGCCATGAATGCCGTCATTTTTGAGCAAAGAGAAATTTAATATCTTTACGGCTTTTCCACACAATCTTTGGAAAATGCCATTTGTTTAAATACGATATACATGTATGTATCCTGGAGCAGTACAATTTCACTTATCTAGACATGAATTTATGCATGGCTGAGCACAAGGTCAAACCCACAACCAGGACACAACGCATCCTTTGTTATCATTCACCTTTTACCATTCTTCCTCAATCCTCAAAACCACGTCCAGACTTCGGAGGATTGGGTTCAAAGGTATTCCACTGTTGCAATTTGAGTATCAATTTGTCAAACTTTTCATATAAAAGTTGACAGTTTTTAATTGTCTTTAATTCAAGTTATGACTGGGTACTTACAATTGGCTACATTTCCGCAAATTCAACATCCTTTGCATGTGCCATCTACATGCTGAAACAGTATCTTTTAAAGTCATCTTGAGATGCGTTTTGATATTCATTCAATTTACCTGAGAGGTTCCAGTGATCATGTTCTTGATGAAATCACGATGTCCAGGGGCATCAATGACAGTGCAGTAATACTTGGTCGTCTCAAACTTCCACAGAGCGATATCAATGGTGATACCACGTTCACGCTCTGCCTTCAACTTGTCCAGCACCCAGGCATATTTGAAGGAGCCTTTGCCCATCTGTGAAGTCAAAAATTTCTCAAAATTGGACTTCACAGAAATAGACCAGTATGTGAAAAACATGTGGAATGATGGCAAGTTTCTTTTATATGCACAAAGTGCCATCTATCCCTTTATAACAATAAAGTTTTTGGTAATTAGTGCTTAATGGTTTAAGTATGTCTAGATTTGGAAAGAGAAGGGTTGTAGGCTTCAAAATACTAAACAGGCAAGCATGAATGCCTTTTCTTTGATGAAACATATTGATCAACAAGTTATCTTTACACAGACCCTTAGTGGTACATGACAGAAAAACACAACTAAAGATATCAATTGTTTTTATTTCCAATCAAGAACTGCAGAAATTCCTACCTCACTTGCTTCCTTCTCATACTTCTCGATTGTTCTCTTGTCAATACCTCCGCACTTGTAGATGAGATGACCAGTGGTGGTAGATTTGCCGGAGTCTACGTGGCCAATGACCACCAGGTTGATGTGAACCTTCTCCTTGCCCATGTTGCTTTGTGAAGTTGAGCTTCAGGTGCTTGATCAGAATTAACTTCAGAAATCTGCTTTACAGATGGAAAACAATTGAAATTCAGTGTTGCAATATTTAAAAGATAATCAATTTGGCCAAAATCAAAAGCAACTGATATTAACCGAGCCTGTTAAAATCCTGAAAATTCCAGAGTACTACATGTGCAGGTGTATATACATTTGAAGGTTTTTTTTTAATTTTTTTCTTTACAAATTTTGGCGACTCTTAGTAAAGCAAGTTGCAGGGACCAGAGAAATTATTTTGTTAACACCGGAGTGTCACAAAAGGAATGGCACAACACAGAAAACATATGAAATCGTGAAAAAGCGATTAGCAAACTTATATAAAAGGTGCCAGGAGCAGATATTTTAGGGATCAACGCCTTGGTATGTAAATTATGTGTTGATGATGTCCAGCCTTGCATGTTTGATCTCTCACTGTAGCCTTGCATGTGTTTCAACTTGCAAGCCTTGTTACAGTTCCAAATGGGTATTGAAAGACTGGAGATTATGTTTGTTTCTGATATTCGTTGTAGGTGGAACGCAGTACAAGGGCTTCGATGCATTTTTGTACAAGGCCTTGTACAATACGTATTCACGTGTATGCACATATACACGTGATCGATGTTATGTCTAAAAGATCTCACTTATAATTTATCAAATATATTGTGATGTGTTTGAAATAATAAAATTCTTTGTCATATGAAAACATGTTTAATGTGCATTGTGAAAGTATGGATCCAGGGCTTTTTAAAAGGCTTTCCATCGCCATGGATGACAACGAAGCTAAACGGCATGCACATGTAGACCTGTGTGTACCTCCAATAATTGAAGACTCGTCAACTGGAGCCCCCATCCATTTAAGTAGTCTTTCCAACACAAATTGTGTCATGGAGAGACATGTCAATTTAATTTTCGGTCCGTCTTATGATTTTGGACACTAGCTGCACGACACAATTGAACGAGAGTTCGAGTTCACTCGCCCACTGTGGCGCGGCAGCCCGCGCACGAGATGGTCGCTGAAGAAGCATGACGTCATGAAAGAAAACTACGATTGGATAGCTGTGTCTTGCCAAATGTACGTCATGAAATCGCACAGTCTCATTGGCGGGTACGCTAAATCTTTTGCAGCAATATGAATAGTTCAGTGTTGGGCGATTAGTTTGGCTCTTGAGATGAGAGAGTTGTCAAGGTAACTTATTTGGGTGTATTTTTCTCGGGATTGGGAAGGGAATATTTTGGGACGTTTGTGTGATCAATGTAAAAATCATTGCTTTTTAAATCATGCTTTACGTTTGTCATGACTACAGGAAACTGGCCAACAATGTCTCTGTATCGCACTGTAAGCATGCATGACGCATCTGGAGGGGCCGGTGATTAGCCTTGTGATGTGGCTAGAAATTCTTTGGAAACACGCTTGTTTCGTGTACAAGCAGTACATGTACATCTTCAAATTATGTACACAACACAGAAAACCCCAAACAAAGACATGAGATCAATATTTGTGAATGAACCTGCAGAAAACATTTAAGCCTGCAGTGTTTTTTCACCTTGCAACTGTCGGGCTGCAGTCGTATACAATGTACATGTAGTGGAACGCTTGTGACTGTTTTGGCAGGAACTGTACATTGACTGGTTGCCGCATATCCCTCGTGCATTCTTTGGCAAGGGTTTGGCCCAGCGGAAACCAGTGTGTGTTGCACTGCCCACACAATTTGCAAACGTTTGTTATAAATGGTCGTCAACAATGGTTTTTATAAAGCGGAATCAATGGGAATTTCACACAATGCGATTTTGCTGTAACAGATTTCCCCCCCCATAGAAATGTGCACATTTTCGCCAGGACCACAGACCTGTGTTTGTTATTGGCGATTTCATAATAGAGTCGACTATACTAGTTTCCCACTTGTATGCATCACTGATCGATCTACCGGCTATCTAGTTAATTCATCCGCACATGTTCTTGTTGCAACAGTATTTGTCTTTCAAAACAGTTAATACATGTTCTTTTTGAAAGTCAAATGTCCATGAGTGATGAACAAAGAATTGTAATATAATTTATTGAGAACAAAGAAAATGAATAAACTGGGAAGCAGACTCGTCACCATTGAACGTCAAAGCAATGCAACTCGTAACATGCTTATATATCATAAGAAAATACGCAATTACCAGGGCTAGCGATAAAATGCAGCAATGCAGGTGTAAGTTACTTGCACAAACCTTTTCAACTCAAAATTAAAGTTGAATTTAAATAACCAAAGCCCCTGGACAAAGTTCACTGAATTTGGTCTCAGTCCTCTGGCTGCAGGTACTTTTTATTCTTAGGTCGCATATAAACTCGTTGGTCATCCCCACCGGACCAACCAATATGTCCCAACCACTGGCTTACTTTATGATATATATTTTGTATTTGCTATGAATCACCGTTTGACTGCTATACGAAAACCACACTTGGAGGGCTTCAGAAAAAGAAAATTGTAAAGCAAAATTTCTATGCAAAATTTGGAACGAAATCACTCACTGCAGTGCCCAATTGAGTAAAATTGAACAGACATGGATTATCATATTAAAAACATAATGTATTCAAAATGTTTACTTTTGATATTCTATGTTCACACTGACATATTTTATGCAATAAATATGCATATATCATAATCATTGTTCATCACTCAGTATTTCAATTGTTTTCATACATTTATTGCTCTGACAGTACTACAAGGCAAGGAAAACGTACAACTTGATAGAAAAAATGTACCTCTATTTCAAGAAATTTTCATGGCACATCTTTTAATGTACAGTCAAATCTCGTTAAGTCGAAGCTCAGGGGAATGGACGAAAAGTTCAAGTTATCCGACATTCGAGTTATCGAAAAATACTCGCTTCAGTGCACATGCAACCTTACTGGCTTACGGCAGTTGGCCTGCAAGTCGAGTCACACAACGAACTGGATTTTCGGCTATCCTTACTGCAAGTTTTCCTCAAACATCATCATTAAACATGTTTTTACATGTATGTGGAACATTAATAAACAATAAACCAATGAAGTTATGTACCGGTACCTGTGTCTACGTCTTGAGAATTCATTCATTTGCTTTGATTGGGCTGCTACAGCTTAATGCAGCGTGCGGGCAAGTCGGTCAGGGTGTCCGTGCTGGGTCACGTGATATATGTACAAAGCGCTTGATGGCGCATCATTTGTGCCTGATTTAGGCTGCATCCGAATCTCCTGTCTAGATCTAGGTCTTGGTATTCACTCCATTGGAAATGCATGGAGGCGCGCAGTTACAGTTGCTGCCCACCCAGTGCTTGTCGACGTGGCAATGGCAGTCCGTGTAAACATGCTCGGTTCATCAAAGAAAAGTCGTGCGCGCGACAGTAATGACTCATTATGAAGGAAAGCATTCTTTTATCACTTTTTATTCATCATTCTTCAGTGTTTTTGTTTTAACTGGCCTGCCAAAACTTCGAGATAAGCGGCTTTAGTGTTATAGACGTTTCGAGTTACGGATAGTTTATTGTACATAAAGGCCTATTCTTTTGTCGGGAAAACAGAAAGACATCGACGTACACAGAGCTTCGACTTCAGGGACTTCGGCTTATCAAGATGTTACTGTATTTAGAATACGGAACAATTCAGTTTTGGGTGACCCTTGACCTTTAATTTGCATGTAACATAACCGAGTTTTGAGAATTAATGACATAGCCAATAAGAACCAGGACTTGAAGCTCATTCATCCCATGCTGACCAATCATTTTCATTCTAAGCATTAAGTGACTGGTACCCACTTAAAAATACGGTAAACCCCTACAGTCCCAAATCCTCGGATTTCAGAATTTGCATAAACCCTAGAGGGTTCGGGTTCAGAAAAAATTTCCTTTCTTACTTTCATTTATTTGGAAAATATATCTTTAACACTTTGTCTGTGACAAGTTAAATCACTGCAAGGAAGAAATACCGGCGTCCGTATATGGAAGTCTTCTTGAATTCTTTTCCCAAAATTGTCACATCCTAACCTTTTTTATCACGTAAAACACGGCTAAGACCTTTGGACTTGGCAAACTACATTGTTACAACAGGAACTTTGTATTATCAGGAATGAAAACAATGAGAAATAAAAAGATTTGGACCTTATAATTTCTTTGTCTTAGGCGGAATCTTGAATTAACAGTGCTCTCATCAACGAGGTTTCGACGCATGTACCAACATAGCATGCTTCCTGTGAATGGTCCGCTAGGCCGGCGTGCAACGACATTGTCAACTGGACAACATACAGTTCAAATCGCTATTTGATGAAAGATTGCCTTCGAGTTCATTGAAAGAGCGTTTTTCGATTTGAAGGGGACATTTCCCTTTTCTTCCCCTATGTGAGTACACCCTTTTATTGCTAGAATCTCTGATTCTCATCAGTAATTCATGAACAGGCTAGGTACATTGACATTTTAAGGACAGTTTTTGGGCTGAATTCAGAGGATCTTGACTTGGGGTACAAGCTATTTTAAGTGAAATGAATTAATCGAAGCAAAAGTGTATGGAAGGTACATAGACGGTAGACCCTATCACCCAACCATGTGTAAATGTTAAAAAGGGCGATTAATTACTCGGACTGCCACTGTACTGTGTAAACTCTCAAATTCCACACAAACATGACAGATAGGCCCAAGCCCTATTTTACCTTTAAGACATATGTGAGGCACTGAATGGTTTTCGGAGTCTCAACTCATCAATATTATAAAGTAATAAAAATAGGCCTAGGCCTACAGGCTACAATGTTCATGTGGAAGTGTATATTTTGCCGGCTACAGCAAACGTTTTTCAAAGCTATTTTGCCGGGATGTTTTCCAATTTAGAAAATACCACTTTCAATCGAGCAATGCAGTAATACGATACCGAATGCCTGTGCGAGTGCGAGGTTCCAGGTTCAAACCCCAATGAAGAATTTTTTTCTTGTTTTAGGCCTATAACTTTCTCCTAGCACGGAGTATTTTTAAAAATTATACAAATCTGAAATTTAGGGCGTAGGTCCCTGATTAAGTTTACATTTATCTATTCTTTCTACATTTCGTGGTTTTGAGGATTTTTTTTTAAAGGGAAATAAAGTCCAAAATTTCACAGGTCTGATTTCTGCCCCCTACCCGCATGTTAATGAAAGTGCTGAACAAGACTCAGTAATACATCATAGTCTGATGACGTAATGAGAATTGGCCAATGAAAACACGTCCCGGCCAAATATCGTTCCGGAACTTTAGCCATCACCGGCTAAATACCCAGTGCCTATTCATGTTTTTTTGCTCCATATGTCTGAATAACTTGTTGCCCATGTTGACGCTTCATTGACCTGGAATTAGCATGACCCTTTGGCATGTTCGAGTTAGGGTATCATAACGAAAAAGCCTAGGCCCTTGACCCACATCGACGGACATACGACTTGTCGGAGCAGGGTACAAAAATCACTCGGATTCTTATGATTTTCGGTAGACCTTGGCCCTACTTGGAGTCCTAGGGCTATGCACTTTGAACAAATATATGAAGAGATGAAACAACCGTTCAATTTCAAGGCCATGCCCAATGACTTCTTCAGCATATTTCGACAGCGAATTACAAGAAGGTCTGGCCTGGTCTAACCTGCGGCGTATGAACTTTCAAGCAACCTTAGTATCATTTTAGGCCCAAATTAAAATCCTATAGCAAGTGCGCGATCAATTTGCCACGTCATATACGACTGTCGGACAATGACACATCGAGTCACATGTACAAAATGAAATTCAACATACCGGTCACAAATTTTCACGAAAATCTCACATTTTAAACAAAATATTCCCGAACAAATACTAAGCAACAATCAGCTCAACATTATTTCATTAATCTTAATGCTTTTTTATCCACAGATGACAATTAGGAAAGTTACTTTTCAACGGATAGTAGTTTAATACAAAGCATGAAATTCACGACTCACCTTACCGGATGTGCCACGCACGAAAGGACCGACAACGGGCGAGTCAAGCAGTATTTATATGATTGGATAGGGGGTCCCCGTATTGACGTCATAAGCAAGCAATTTGGCCACCCCCTGAAACATTTCGCAATCCGTTTGAAACCACATGCGCAAGCGCCGCTTACTTCTGACGTTCCGCGTGGGTATTGACGTATCGATACCATGGGGGGGGGGAACCACACATTTTGGTGATTTTTTTTCCTCCCAGATACTTATGTAGTCTTAAAAATGACTTTCAATAAAACGCCCTCCTTAACTGCAGTTATCCACTTTGCTGCAAAATCACAGAAATTCACACGCAACTTGCCAACTTACATGCTATAAAATGGGGTTGCGCACGCGTCCTTTCTATGCTACACAAGGCTACAGCCTCAAGAGAAAAATCCGCTTTTTAAAAGCTGCACTTTGTGTTGCTTTAGAGGATAAAAATGGCTAAAAATTGTACTAGAATATAGGTCGCACCAACCGTAAATTCATTTCTACGTCCAGTTGGATGAGCCGATCAGTACGGTAATTGTCAATGTCACCCAGGGAGGGGTGCCAGTCAGCTTGTCCGGTGCCTAAAAGGCAAGACGAGAAGCTAGCCGTACATTTTCCAAGAAAAGGCCTGAAATGAGGGTTTTGCCTGAAAACTTGCATCCCTGGTGAGTTCAAAATAGGCACCACACAGTAGGCAAAATGGGTATTCCAAAAGACACTAAAATATGAGCAGCAATGCAAGGACTAGTTTCTAGGACCGAAAAAACCTCATGACGTGACAAAATTTGTTATCATCCTTAAACTGTTTGTTTGTGATTTTGCAAATTAGGGTTCTTAGTCATGCTATGGGAAAACTACTTGACAGTGATTTAGTTCACTTTTTAGTAATCCCGCAGGGGCACACAACTATTTTGGTGTTAAGGTTTTAGTTTTTTATAAGGCTAGATGTTTGGTAAGACTTGAAGGTTTTCATGGTGACAGAAATAACTCCCCGGTTCTTCTCTCAGAACCACACATACTCAAAACATTGATACATTGTGCAACCGCAATCATTTCACTCGTCTAGGTTTGATGTTATATTTAAACTAAGTCTTTTTATGTCTATATTGTGCGATTTGCTATTTCTGTTTGCACAATACACGGTATTATACTGTTCCAACACTATAGGCACCTGTGTTGAACTCTAAAGAGGTAAAATACAAGTACATTATTTTTCTCAGAAGGAGCAATTTAATAGTGACAACAAATAAAAATGGATGATGAAAGTGAGGTAAAAGCAGAATGTTAGTTTGACTCCTGAATTAACACTTATTTTACCAGTTTATTTCCCATGCTTAAAACATTTATGAGATTAAGCAAACTATTTCTTCAAAAGTTACTAGGATAGTACCACGAACATAATAAATAAGATCAATACTGTATCAAGTACTGCTCACAATGCATTTATATGCCTGAAAATCTTTTCTCAGTCTGAAAACCTTCCAAATAAATCCCATTCAAGCACATTGGAGGGATAGTGGTAACAGCCCAATCAGCACGCAGTCAGGTTTCAGGTGTGATCGTCTCTCTTTTGTCTGATCCTCGTCCTTTATTGGCCATCCAGCTTAGGTAAATATTCCAAAACAGAGCCACAAAGTTGGCAGTTAGGACTCTAAATACAAGGAAACAAAAATGTGATGTCATCATTACATGAAATTTCGCACTAGGAAGTAAATTTGACCTTCAAATATAGATGTTTCCTAATCACCGGCTTGGTCTGAAGTGTTAAGTCCAATCACTGCTTCAAATATGTGCCAAATAAGGCTACAGGAAACATAGAAAATATACACTTAGCTTGCAAAGCTTCTTGCATCAGCCCTTCTTCAATATGCATACTAAGCAAATACATGTTTTTTCCCATGTTGAATATGCATGAGATGAGAAATCAGAAGCACCCACCTGTGCTGCAGTGGGACAAAGTAAAAATTGATGACTTGAGCAGCGGGCCAAATCTGGAAGCAAAAAAAAATTTCCAAAAGGATGATATTGAGGAAAATGGAATGTGGAACGTCAGCTTTCAAAGATCTATAATGCCAAATCAAGAATTTTATACAAACTTCTCCTATCAAGGAAAGAATAAATGACGAAAGCCACCCAAAAGAATATGACTGAATCTTTTCTTGAGTATTCCAGCATGTAGGCACATACTGGGGCACTGGCATTTGTGAACTGCAAGTTATTCTTGGTGTTGGAAGATCAGATACAACCAAAACACCATGCTGACTAATGGTTTGATTAAAATTGAGGCACCATTCCACAAGATAAACATCCAGTTCTCCACTTTCCAAATTTAAATTTCATCAGTTTATTTACCCTAGTTGTTCTCAGAAACATTACTTACAAGTTGCTGTCAACATTCCCAAACCACAGGATAGAATCCTTACCTTGTAATTTGTAATCAATGTCGGCTTCATGTTCTACAAGAGAAAAGAAAATTTATTAGATTATTCACAAAAAAGAAACGAAGAGATGAAATTTAGCTAATTATTGTTTATTTGGTCGATAAACGACACAAGTACAGTGAAAAGCAATTACCTGTGAAAAGGATACTAAAACTGGAAAACGAAAAGTAGCCAAAATGGAGAAAAAAGCATGACTAGACAAAGTGAAGGACTGAAGGAAGCGAGAGTCATGGGCTGAAGTTGGAGGGGAAAAGGAGATGAGGGCAGAAGAAAGAATGAAAAGTTTGACAAAAGAGAGGAGAAAGGAGAACAGAAAAGGACAATAAACATTCCAAGCCGGCCAGGGCAAGCAAACACTTACTTTAACACTGCAGTCCTAAAGTCTGCTTCCCAGACTCGAAATGTCAACACTTAAATTAAAATGATTTCAATTAAAATATAAATAAGAACAAAATTCAGAAGCTAAATAATAATCGAGGCAATGTCCTATAAACTTCTGTGTTAATGCTAGCCAAAGTCAACTTCATTGATGGAGCCATGGTCTGAGGTGTCTTTAACATACAGACCTTACAATATTCTCAACTCAAAACACATCAATATACCTGCTTCAGTTTGTCTACCACCTCTGCAGGGGACAGGCCAGAAGTAAGCCCTATCGCAGAGTAAAACAACGTCAAGAATATGGGTGGCATCACCATCTGCAAAGAATGAGAAGATAGATGAACCATATAATCTAATTTTCCATTTTTTAAAATTTATTTATGATTTTACCAATCATCCAGTTGTGTGGAGAGAAACTGACAGGACTCACAGATGTTTAAAATGTGTTTGTTTACCTGATCAACTGCAACACTCTTCAGTGCTTTGATTACACCTGTGCCCTTTATCACCTTGTCTAGAGTTCTGTACCAGGCGAATAACAGTGGACCCTGAGGATAAGGAAAACAGAGAAAAAATCAGGCTAGGTTATAAACAGTCATGGTTGATATTGGCCATTCTTAGAAAAGAAATTCTCTCATCCGTCTGTACTTCTCCTTCATTTGTTGGTCAGAGATCATTGGCTCCAGTGGTTATGTCCAGCTACCTTATAGTCGCCTCTAACAGACTTGCCAACCTTGCCTTACTCCTTCCTGAGGTCAGGCATTACCACAAAATAGATTAGAAGGTATTTAAATGAGCCTTCAGTTCATTTCAATTTTCAATCTATTCTGTGGTCATGCCTGACCTCAGAAAGGAGTACGGCATGTTGGCAGGTCTGCTAAAGAAAACAACTTCCACCTCAATGTGTATTTGCAATAAAGATAGTGTCCATTCAGCTTTGGAAGAACTTGACCAATCAGAGGCATAGTTGTTCTATGCCACAATTTAAAACTTGGTGTATGTAAAATTCAAGAATTGTGGTGGCTAGGTACCAAACTCTTCACCGGACATTTTAAACCTCTGAACAGATTTGGGGAAAACGTGAATAATAAAACAAAGTTACAAACACGTGAAAAAACGTAAAGTCTCCAGTGCTTGTTGGATGATGAAGTAACATGGCCTCCTTCCTCCATGGTTGGATACAGCAGTACAGATGAACATTAGTTCTCACAACATATCAACCAGACTTGGAGCATGGTTAGCGGCAGGGTTCGTCTGGGAAATCTTGCAACATTTTCCTGTCCATTCCTGCCAAGGTTAAAAACTGCCTGTCCGGTCCTTTTCCCGGATAATTTTAGAAATGGACATCCCTTGGTGCCATCTTTGCCTTTATTTGCCTTGAATTCGACTATAATTAGTGTTTTGGAAAGAAATGTGAAGGGTTGACCACCAGTAAAAGGATTTAGGTAAAAAAATGGCCTTTGTAAATTTTAAAACAAGCAAAAACTGCCCGTCCAAGTAGCTAGATGAGACACTTGTTAGGGGTAGGCTAAAGCGTTCTCTCACGTACACCAATGACGAGTCCAAAGGAGGCCTGTCTGACGGTGCGAATGACATCATGTTTCTTGAGCCCCGCCTTCTCAATGGCCTGCTGGCAGATGGCATCACCAAGGCCCATCAAAAGACCTGTCAACACCAATTACAGCAAATGGACATTAACATGGCTTGCTGTCCAGGCCAACCCATTAAATTGTCACTTGAACACAAAGACACACCTCTCCATGCCTAAACACAACATTCAACAACGACAATTTGATGGAGCATGGAGGGAGGAAAAACAACAAAAGTAAAGAACAAAATCGGACAGACTTCCATTTACGAACGCCTCTTGACACCCTGTGCACAACCCCTATGAGACAGGTCTGGGGTATGTAATGGCGGTCATAACCAAGAATTGGTTGAGTTGTTTCTCTTTGGTTAATTGTTTTTAGGTTTTAGGGTTTGAGTACTACATAAACACAGATAATTCTTACCCAAGGAAAAGCTCTGAAGACTTACAACTGAATCAGTTCTTAGTTATGACCGCCAAAACGCACCCCTGAAAGCTTCCAAGTTTTGTGAGTGACTACACTGTACATGCACGTACCTTTCACTGATCAATTTGACTTTTTATGACATTTTATGTATTTCAGATGGATGATAGTTATAGGTCCTTGTAGGGAAAAATGAGTGGCATTCATAGCCTTCATTCCAATAAATCAACAAGTAAGCCTACAGGCAGGAACATGACGAAGGCAGGTTTTGTTTGAAAATACACCCCTCAAATGTTATGTGGGTACAAGGTGGAAATCTCCATGAGAACAGTGTAACATTTTGATTATGCAGGGTGGTGGGATATCCTGCGGTTGGCCATCACATTTTTTGGGGTGGGGGGGTCTTTCACAACTTACATGTGTTAGCAGCCTGGGCTTTAAAAGGGTGTGCCTCAAGAAACCTTGTGTATGCCTTCCACAACCTCAACATCTCGTGAATATGTAACTGTGGAAGGGGTAGAGATTGGAAGTACTTCAGCCAGTCCAGCCTAGGATAACTCAATGACTCCGGTATAAAACATCTAGGCAATCTCGGCAGTCCCTGCACAGTGCACAACCAAACCCATCAAACATGCCAGACTGAACTGCTGAAAGTGAGGAATGCTGGTCAACTCATACGCCAACCAACTCGTATGCCGACCAACTCGTACACCAAATTGCACCGTTAGTAAAACACGTGTGTTGTTGTGTTTCCCTTGCCCTCAGTGAATCTGCCTTGTATAATTTCCATTTTTTGACTACAGATTTGTGAATTTCAATTATAAATCTTGATACTGTTCTTTAAAAATGGATTAGTTTTTTAATTTGTAGTTCTGAAAAGAATAGGTTTTAATGTTTTCTGGTCATTTGACTCCAGAGTTCAGACTAATGCCACCTTTCCACATCTACGTTTTTTTGGATCATTACATACACAATGTGTTCAGGCTTTCCACTTTTATGAACACAAAAATCGAGTCCATCAACATAACAGATGTGCGCATTGTGTTTGGCCGTCAAAACTGCCTCAGGAGCAATGTTGATGGATATGCAAGGCTTGCCACAAATTTTGACACGCTAACGGTAAGGCGCCTTTGAACCAACAGCGCATCACATTGTGGCACACGAGTTGAACAGCATACTTGTAGAGTTGGTCGGCACACGAGTTGGTCAACGTAGGAGTTGGTCAGTGTACCAGTTGACCTATCCTCATATGGGTTGCTCAATGTACAATACAGGGGATTCACAAAAGTGCACCTCCAAGAGTTTGCGACGCATTGGCCAATCACAACTTGCAAAATCTGTCGACCTTTCCAAACGCACGCTGGGTCGATTTTGTGCATTGTGGTTGGCATTGTAAACTCTTAGAGGTGCACTATTGTGAAACACCTGTACTTCGCATGGTATTGTATGCTACGATTAAGCCTTCAGGCAACTTTCCATATGTACTTTTTTGGGTGCGTTGCGTACGTCATGTACGTGATGCATTCATGCGTTTCACCTTCACAGACACAAACATTGACTCCATTGACCATTCACATAACACACATGTGCACTGCATTCGGCCATCAAAATCGCCCCGCGAGCAATTTTGACGGATATGCAACGCTTGGTGCAGGTGCTGACACACACACGGAAAGGCACCTTTAACCTGCTCCCAACATCCGAACATGCCCAAGCAAACTGACAAAGGACAATGCACAGAGCTCACAGTACAATACTAAAGCCTAGCATTAAAGTTACGGGTGATGCAAATATTGTGTTGTGGTTATTCAGACACAGAATCACGGTAGGATTTTAACAAGAGTTTCAACTAAAACGTACGGACCTACGGGACATTGCTGTGATGCCACATGGGCCCAGTTCACCGCAATTACACACACGACCAAGGCATGTTGCATGGCCGGCTCAGTTTGTTCTAACAAAACGAAGTAGCGCCCTCAGTTGTCGATGGAAATCGAATATACATATATATAAATGAAATATATACACCTTCTACCTAGACGACAAGCCTTAATGAAGTACATAACGACGAGCTGGCAACCCATCTAAATTATTGAACTTTGTCCTTGCGGAAGCCTGCTGTCGATGACCAGCCTGCCTAGCCTGCATCACTTACAGCCTACAGGTACGTGCAGCGCAGTGGAACGAATACAGAATCCTTTACATGTACATGTAAGTGGGACAAGCCCATTATAAGTACTATTAGCTTAATCTAAGTGCTACTACTGGTTGGGCCTACTAAGTTACTGCTAGTTGTGTCTAAGCAAAAATTCAGAAAGTTATGTCAACAAAAAGGACTTCTCGTCAAAAGAAGCAAGCCTCTCAACATTTTCAAATGCATCAAACATGTTGAACTTGAAATCCTACTACTAGGCCTACCTGGCCGGTGACCAGCCCCCTGTACTGCCACTGGTGACAGTGCACACCATCACCTGACCATCACAACTGTGCACCACACGAACATGCCAAGCAATGACGCATGATGCCATGAGTGCGAAATGATATTTTACAGACATGACAGACATCGTCCTGTAGCTGTCATACCTGTCGACCATGTCGATGTGGTTGAACATTATAAAATCTTAGCTCAAAGTCATGACACTGACAGTCAAGTAGGCCTGCATGTATCTTGGTGCTGAGATTGACCAGTCACTTAGTGGCGAAACGATGACTGCCATACCAAAGTGATAAGTAAAGTTAACAACTGCAGACTGAATTTTTTGTACATGGTAAACAGGGTAAAATACTTTGACTACCCCGTTAAAAACTTTTGGCATCAGCACTGGTTCAGTGTCACTATGATTAATGATACAACCCCCAGAACGGGGTCCAACGTCCGCTCCGCTCGTGTGGGAGAGGAGCGGACATCGGACCCCACCTCTGGAGGTGGATTAGTACTGCTCATCATTCTGGTTTGATAGTTTGACCAAACAGACCAAAGCTAAATTACAGACATCCCAAAACAAATTGATCAGATTTGTTCTTAATCTTTAGCCTAGGACTCACCTACTGTCACCCTGACTCTAGCTGCCTAGAGTAGAGGGGGATCATTACAAACAAGTTGGTTAGCTTCCTATACTGATCAGATGTGATCAACTGAAGTTGTGCGATATATTTCGTATCATGATTGCTGTGGCTCCAACCATGCCCAGTCATGCTAGTTAGCTTCAACAAGCATCAACACACAGCATCACAAAGCGTCAACAACTTGAAAATACCCTCTACAGATTTAAAATGGGTTTGTTATTTTTTCGAGACTCTAACACTTCCCACTGTATAAGAGAAACACCAAATTTGCTTCCAGTTTCTCGCAGGAAAACAAAATTTTTTCGTGATGTACATGTATGGGGGCTGCCATCTTTCTTTCCTCTGCCATCTGCGCGAAAACAAGATGGCGGCTGGTTGGATTGCACAAACAGGCCCGACTTTGTCACTCAAATTTCAGTGCTCAAAAATGATTTCAGATGGATATAATACATTGAATTTGATATGTACATGTAGGATCCTAATTAACATTTTATACAGAAAACTTTGCATAAATATGCTTGAATAACTTGTTGCTGCTTTGTTGACGCTCGTTGACGCTAAATAACATGACCCGCCATGCCGGCTTACCTATCAGATTTTTTTCAGTTGACACGACTTAATTTTACAACACTTGCTCAAATTACTGGTCTCTTGTTGTACCTCATCATCAACATTACAGTCAACACTCATTCCGAGTTACTGCTGCAAAACTATGGAATAAAATTCTGTGTTGTGTTCGCAATACCAACCTACCTTCATGACCATTGCATCAAGAAGGCTGTCAAAATCAGTTTGATGAACTGCAACTACAGGAGAATACTCTCTTTGTCGTTGGCTGACGTGGTTGTTCGTCGTTATCAATGTCTTTTGTATGGTTATTTCTTTTTGTCCTGTCTTGTGTACTGTATTTTATTGTATCAAAATTTCATGTGCAATGAGAATTGTAGCTTTTTTAATTCAAAATAATTTTAGTTTTGATATACATTGTCCTTAAGAGTACTTTAATTACCGTGAGTTTTGAAAATTGTTTTTTGTTTACTTATTTATATGCCATATCCATTTTTTTTTTACTTCTCTTGGAGGATCACAATGGAAATAAGCTATTTTTAGCTTTTTTGTGCTATCCTTGGTAGTGCCCTGGATTTGGTATATGTAGTTCTTTTTATTTTGTTTGAGTTAATTCAGTTGTTTGTGTATGATCATTTGTAATCTGTTTGGGATTTGTCAAAGAAAACAAATAAACAAACAAACATTAGTCATGTTAGTATGAAAAGTAGCACATGACTGGTAAGACATTACATATGTGTACGGTATGTGTCCCTGTTATTTAGTGCAATCTTGAATCTTATACGAACATGGCAGCCGACTCCATTTCATGTCTGGAGTTGATTTGCCTTTAAATGATATCCATTAGGATAATAAACTCAGGACTCCAGAGTACAATAAATTTGCACAACAGTAAAAATGTTTACTGAGCAGTGCCTTGCTCAGCCTCAGACAATATCAGGTACTAGGGAGGCCTTCTTCTTGAAACCAAAATCTACCTCTGTGAACCTTTTTTGGCTATTTTACTGTACTAAGGGTCGTCGTGGTCATAATGCTAGGCCCAGTCTCTGACGTAAATTACTGGTGATGCACATACCATTTATTAAATCAAATTTTCCCATCAGAGCCATTGTCTTTTATAGATACATAAAGGTGTAGTTGTTGAAAAGTTATAGATGTAACAATGGTTTTTAGACCATGAGACTGACCAGTTTTGGAAAAATCAGAGTTTTAGTGACCCATCTCTTGTTTTCCATCCCACGACGATCGCTCTGTACTTTACACTTTGTGTGCATCAGACTGCTCATGCAGATGCAGCTGACCAAGCTAAGTTGGTTTGACCATTTTTCGGAGAGCGAGGATTGAATCTCGTTCTCATCGTACGACCACCCTTGCTGAATAACTGGATTGATACTGGCAGGAAGTGCTACAAGCGCTGTGCTGTGTGGCTGGGAAAGGTAAAATAAAATTCCATCCCCCCACCCCCGAAAATGGTTGAACCGCCTCAGGGAATGGTTGAACTGAGATGTGGAGCTTGCTCATCCATTGGCCCTCTGCATGAGCAGTGTGCTGCACACAAGGGGAGTCAGGTTGGTGCAGTCACTCTTTCCTCGCCTTCCACCGCTGCAACCTGGCTTCGAATCCCCCCTACGTGTACATCATGTGGATTGGGTTTTCGGTCCCTACCTGATTCCTCATGTTTTCCCTGGAATCTTTTTCTGGGGTTTTCGTCCCACCTCTAAAACTGAATATTTCTTTTTGGTCTTCATAATTGTCATTTCATCCTGTAATTGGCACTAAATGTGCTGTTGGATGAACAGATCTGTAAATAAATAAAGTGTACGGCACGGCCACATTGGATGGAAAGCAAGAGATTCGTCATTAAAAACTCAGATTTTTCCAAAAAATTGTTGGTCCAAAAACCACTTTTAGAAAATTTTCAAGAGCTACATGTATACATGTACAGTATGTGCTTCATGACACAGCTCATCATAAATAGGTAATTCCAGAAATTAGGGGTCCAAAAGTGTGACATTTTGTGTCCCTGTTACATCTGACCTTTGTTAGTTGACATAGAAATATCACCAGAATTGATTTCAAACAACTACTATTTGTTTGGCAGGTAATTTGCATAAATTTATCATTCTTGGAAATTAGAAAATGTGTTCTGAGTTAACAAAATCATTTGTCAGGGATTCAAAACAGAACCCGTTACCACCATGTGTACAGTAAAATGGCTAAAAGACACACAGAGGGGCTTATTAGGTTCCAGCAGTAGCAAAGGCCAGTCTACATGTACATGGTCTACACAGCCTTGTACTCAAATACTAGATTACATGTACCTGCTTTGAGGTAGTCCAGTAGACTGGCCCCGAGTAGTATGGGGCTAGTAAGACTTGTTGTAGGATGTAATTTGAAAGAAGGATAATGATTGGGCCTAGGATCAAAGATGTCTCCATCAGACTATGCATAGAGCAAGGAAATACTTTACCAATCTGAACTCAGCTGTCAGCTCAGACTCAGCTGCATCTACCCATGCTTTGCTAGCCTAGGGCTTCCCCGGGTTACCCCAGCTATATCTTGACCATGTTCTGGCTGTTGGTTGTCATGGAGTGCCCCCAAACTTAGGAATTGCAAAGATTTTATGTCATACACTTATGCCGTGGGTATTGTGTATTGAAGTTCCTTTTCTCTGTGCACAGGCGATGAGCCTAACTAACCTCCCTTCTTATATACTTGGTCACTAGGTCCTTATTTTTCCCATTTACTGTAAAAACCAACCGTACGTCGAAGTTGCTGGTGAACTTAGGGACCTGGTGACTACATGTACATGTATAGAGTGACAGACATGACAGGTGTTAAGCCTTCAGTTACAATGTATGTTCAGTATACATGTAGGTTATTTACAGTTGTCGCTTTTATAGTTGGACATAAATATGATGAAGCATAAATGGAACTACATGAATAAATGTGATAATTTAAAAATTACAATGTCAAACTAAAATTCAAATGACAAGAAAGCCTCCCACGGTTAGTCAGGTCTACGTTTTTCTGAATTGCCTGATTTAGTGAGCTTGATGGACATGGTTGAAAACTAGGCTAATTTGTTGTTGTTTGCATATGCCAGGAGAATGGAAATCTTTGAACCAAAACTACAAGACGTGCAACAACTGGACGTAAGCTGTAGATTTCTGTGTTCCGAGTAGAGACAATACAGCAACAATGGACTTGGACAAGTTTAACGTTTGGCAAGACCAGCTGGTTAAGACATTTAAGGATGAGTTGGATGATGAGCAGCGATGTGCCACCTTGGACCGTCTGATCTCTTCCTGCGGGGCAAAGCAGCTTGGTCACCTCTCCACCAAGCTGGAGGGACTGGTCAAGCGGGACTTCCTTCACCTGCTCCCGGTTGAGCTGGGCAACTACCTCCTGGCCTGGCTGGACGCCGAGACACTCTGTCGCTGCTGCCTGGTCAACCGGCACTGGAACAAGATGGTGAACAGCTGCGCCGCGGCCTGGCAGAATGCCTGCTGCCGGCTGGGACTGAACCCCGCCGAACAGGAGCGATACTTTGACCAGAACGGGGTGGACTGGAAAGCTGCATACAGGGACTTTGCATTACGCCTCAGGCAGCTGAAGGAAGGGTGTGCATTTGACAGTTTGACCTTGCAGGGCCACAGTGCCAGGGTTTATGCCCTCCATTATCGGGATGGTAAACTGGCTTCAGGTATCTAACGTTTCTCATTCAAGTCCACAAATCGAAATCTCAAAAGAGTAAATACAGCAGATTAAAAATGCAGATAACACGTCCAATTCAAACCTCATGGATTGTGTAATATTAGTCAAATTTCCCCTTTCTTTTCATCTGCAGGTTCGGATGATCTTACCGTCCGACTGTGGGAAGTTACCACGGGCCAGTGCCTCAAGGTGCTCCAGACACACACCTGCGCCGACATCAAGTTTGACGATAATAAACTCATCACGGCGTCCTTTGACAACACCATTGCATGCTGGGACTGGGAGGCGGGAACCAGGCTTCAGCGGTTCTCTGGCCATTGTGGCGCAGGTATGTACATTTATACACTGCAACAGAAAACAAAAACAAACATACTATTAAGCCACAGCTTTTCCATAGAAAAATCCGACTGTGTGTTTTAACAGCATAGTAGAAAGGTTGTACTTGCCATTGTCATACCTCTGTCTTAAATACTGTTTCTCATTGGCTCAGAACAATCACATGACAGGATGACATAACTGTTTATCACCCTCACTGCTAGACATCACATCAGCCAGCATTGTATGATATCACATGCACGCATGCATGCAACCCTGCAGTGTGCAGGATAATGAAAAACATCAAGACGGAGATATGACAAAACAGTTGTTGACTGCTGCGACATATGATATGACATTTTAAATACCATTAGGTACGCATAGCCGAAGCATCATCTTCACCTCCTTATCCTTTCTTCTCCCGATGCAGTTTTCAGCGTTGACTACAGCGACCAGTTGGATCTGTTGGTCAGTGGTTCGGCCGATGCCACAGTCAAGTTGTGGTGTCTGAGTGACGGAGCTCTCCTCAACACTTTGCATGGACACAATGACTGGGTCACTCAAGTATGATATCTTGCTGTTATTTTGAAAAGTTGACACTATTTCATTTAAAGGTGACACTTGAAATGTAAGCAGCCTGATTTTTGTATCTGTCCCCTGTGGTATAAAAAACCAATGACATTGATTACGGACCTTGAATGTTTTTTCATAAGGTGATTTTACGTGAGGCCTGCATAGAATCTGACACATTCTCTTCTGGTGAGCCAGTACTACTGACCATGGACAAGAATGAAATAAAGGTATGCAACAAAAGGTGCTTGGGTACCAGACAGCTAACTTTTCAGCCAGCCTTACCCTTCGTAGTCCTAAATGCGGTTAAAACCAGGAGTGGTTAAAAGCTGTTGTGTATAGTTGGATTTAAAATACTAAGTACCTGCGCAGTGCCAAGGCTGATTTTCTTCCAGTACACAATTTCTGGTTTCCATCCGTTGCATTTAGTGCAGCTTGCATTCCATCAGTATTCGACTTTGTTGGAAATGTTTTTTCACTTGAATCGCTGAGAAACAGAAAATCCATGAAAATAGAGACAAGTTGCACTTTAGGTATAAAGAAAGAGCATGTCATTTTCATACAAAACACAGACAAGCACATCAGCACAAAACATTTCCTTTGTAACATATTAACATAAAACTCAGCAATGCTGACTTGTTTTTCCGCAGGTTTGGAGTCTTAAGCACAGTGCTGAGTCGCAGTGCGTCAAGACTCTCACCTCGCCCAGCAACACCACTCTCCACTCTCAGACGTTTCTGCCCCGCCTGCAGTTGGATGGCACCCACATTGCCTGTGCCTCCGACATCGGCATCATAGTCTGGAGATTCCAGAATTTTGAATTAAAAAAGTGAGTTGTTGTTCTCTCAACCGACTCTTTGGCCCGAAGGAGCAAAGTAGAATTTCATGATGATTGAGCCCCCCCTTGCACGAAAAATGTTGTCATTCTGGATTAGCCCTTGTGTATAGGAAAGCATCTGGTGGCACATTCTTTGTAATGAAAGGGTCTTGCAATGAATATATTTGGACTTGCTGTTAATGCATCTTTGTACCCTCTGCCACTGCATGAAAGCTGTTTGGAATCCTTTTGGAGTTAAGTGTACTGAAAAGCTCATTTTTCTAAACCGAAAAAATTGTCCAAGCTCTTGACAAGTGATGAGGGCACTGTTGCTTGTTCAAATTTTGATTCACAAATTTACTCTTTGAAAACATTTCTCAGACAATGTTGCTTGGTGGCTTATCACCATATACTTACACAACAGTAAATTGCCAAAGAAAAATAAGAATTGACGATAGCAAACTATGAAAACTTCCTGTCAGTTTTTTAATCACAAATCAATGTGACATTGAAGTTCAGTGCCAGAGATGATGACAAGGTTCTACTCATGAATATAACCGAAAAGGCTCCAAAATGCAGAAGATGATGGCAAAACAAAAACTGAAAATTAGGGTAATTGAATCACAAATGTGCCATTTCAAGGGTTTTAGTAAAATAATTCTATGGTCCCTTCAATTTGTCAAAAGGCATGAAGCCCCATTACAAGGAATAATGGCTTGGCTTCACCACCCTCAGTCCTGCAAAATCCTCCCAAAGCTCCTGGTGAATTTTGAGGAATCTGTGAAGTTTGGACAAAAAACCAATTTGGAATTCCTTTTTGCCACTTTGCTCTCCTTCAACTTCCAGGCTGATCCCCTACACCGACTCCAGCAACCTTATTTTGCTGGGTCTTGGCACATCTTTCACCCTTCTACTGGACCATCAGTACCTACGGCTCCTCAACACCCAAACCCACGAGGCTGTGTCATCTTGGCGCCTCCCAGCTTATCGGCGATCCAAGAGGGGCTCCAACTTTGTGGCTGGGGCAGTGCGCTGGCTGGACGGCCTGGGGCTGGAAGCGGAGGTGGGGCTGGTGTTTGCAACCAGCATGTCTGACCACAGCTTGCACGTGGTGCGCTGGCGTCAGAGGGCGGCGTGCAAGCAGGACAGGTGACAGTGCATCATCAGAGCAACGGAGAGACGAAAGCCCTCGGCCCCGTGAATAGGGTTGCCTGTTGCCAGAGAAACCAACATCACTTCAGTTTTTTTTTGAGATTGCTGCAAACTGTATTTGATGTGGCCGTGCCAGCCTGATCAAGACAGGCGAGATACATGCTGGATGAGTTAGAAGTATGTGGCTTATTTTACAGTGCAACTCTTTGACAACTTACCGTAGAGAGTTAAGCCACTCAGCGTGAAACTAGCCGTTCAGTCAGAACTTCAAGTGGATACTTTCAAAACGTGCTTCAGAGCCAAGGCTGGGAAAATAATCTATGGTACAGTTCCGTAAGATGTGCTAAACCTCAGAAAATCCCCCTCATGTCTGAAATGCTATTTGCCAAGTTATGTAACATGTTAAAAAATAAGAACAACATATTTAACCACTCCAAATTTCCCAGGGTACCAATATTTATTCAAATTAACTTTCAAGCATGTGACATACTTTTTAAAAGATGTGCTGCTTTACGCAGTCAACCGAACTTTTCTTCAGATCACCAGATTTCCTCATTTTTAACTTTGTCAGGTGAGAGTTTCTTTAAGTTGGTGCTCGGATTTACCAATCTTCCCGATTCAGAACTGGAAAAAAAATCTCGGATCTGCCGACCAACCACAAATTTTTTTTCCTTGTGGAAAATGTATACACTGTAGTTTGTATTCTTCCCTCCAACTTGAAGGCCCTTATTTGCTTTTTTGAGACCATAGGAAGTGATTTTTTTTCTGTCCTCCAATGTTTGTCTCATAAAAAAATCCAAGCATCAACTTAAAAAAAATGCTCCCTTCACTCTAAAACAAAAATGTACACCCGTTCGGCGTAGTTGGGAACTCCCATTTGACTTAAAGGAATATCCAGATTCATTGTCTCAAAGTACAGACAATATGCCATCTGTAAAACTGTTTAGACTGGGAATAGGCATTGCTCAACCCCATGGGCACTCAGTTATGAATTGGACTCTAACCAAGTGACTCTTGAAATTTCGCAGCATCATTGTAGCTTTGGTGTGGTTAGGATTAATGTTTTTTTCATACTGAGCTATCAATCTGTCAGGTTTCATTAAGACTACAGTGTACTTGCTTTTGCACAAAGACACATTGTAATTGCCCATTTTTAATGCTCCTGGAGTAGGAGATTGCGAGTTCACAAATTATTTTCTCAGTTTTCTTGAGAATTTAGAGTCATGTGGAAGTACTGATGGATCTTTTTCTGTTTTTCAAGAAGACACTGCTTTTTAAAAAAATTTAATGGAACTGTACATTTGAAATCACAAAGTAACAAATGTGTACTTTTTCTGAAATTTGTGGAAATGAATAGTTTCTGGTGCTTCCACTTTGCTGCAATGTCGGGGTCTTAGCCACTATATGTACGTTATTCCTTTGATGCCTTGCTGTGTACATGTACATGCATGCTGCTATTTTACCAGTAACTTCAACGTACACTACATACCGGTCCTATCTGAACAAGCAACATCGATCAAGTTTGTCCAATAATTTAATTGTTTAAAATCAGCTTATTTAAGCTATTCTTATAAAACCTGAATATAGCAAATTGTGAATCTAGAATATAGTACCACTTGTTGCACAAAGAAAACAACATCCGGCCACACAGTAGCCCTTTCCATCCAAAATCTATCAAAATAGCCAACACAAGACGTTTTAACATGATTTGGTTCTATATAACTGTGCCAATAACAACTTCCAACTGGGGCTCAGTGCTCCGACTTTGATAGAGACAATGCGCCACTTTACAATATGCTTTTTAAGATGATTCTGTTGGTATTCATCATACCAACATTTTCACTTCTCAAGTGAAATTTTCAGTCTTGTCAAGATCCCTTACGACCAGCGCAAGAGCTGGAACTAATGCATTCCTTTGTCACTGTTCACGCTGTTTTTACTAGTCACTGATATTGTGATGGCGTCAACTAACAAGACTGGAACCTTTCCTCTGAATACAACAGAGCTGGTTTTCTTGAAGATAAACTTAGAGCCAGGAGTTAAGCTTAAAAGTTTAAATAAACTTTATAAAAATCAACCATAATGTGACAAGCCAACATGATCCTGTGACCATTTTAACAGTGCATTTTATTTCAGTACTGCTAAGCTGTTTGATTATTAACAAAGGATTAAAGCTTCATTCAGCCTACATATAAACGTATTTGCACTGATGAATTACACTGAAATTGTCAAGTCTGGCTTGACTTGTAACCAAATAAGATGTTGCAAATTCAAAACATTTCATGTTGCTGATTGGAGTAGTGGACATAACAACTGCTACTAACACACTGTATGAAAGGATACGTAACTGTGGATGAACTTAAAATACAATCACGAGGGCTGTACCATTCATTTCATCCAATCACAACGCTTGTACCATTCTGACCCCCAACATCCTTCAATCAGATATGCTGTACCAGGTCATATCCCAGGAGCGTCTCCGATATGACATCGCATAGGGACAAAAGCTTGAACGGAGCGTGCTCGGCGATGGTACGGGCGTGCGGTATCGAGTCTGTGATCCAGAAATGTTCAAATTTGACGCTGCTAGCTGCTGCCTCTGCTGTGGTGAAGGCCCTCCACGAGTTTTGAGGAAAAACGGCATGGGTGACAAATGCACTGACAGAGGCTGCACCTTTCTCTAATAAAGCCTGGGGAAAAACGAAATATCTGCATTAGAACAGAATACAATATTTTAATTTGTTCAACCAATGAAAAGCTACAAAACATTGACATCGGTAATTGACTTGTTCTTCCAGCTCTCTGAAGGAAAATAAACATAAATACAAATAATGTTAAAACAAATACTACTAAAGCTGTACTAATTTTAAAATGTAAACAAAAATACATGCATAAAGACAAGACCAATTATACACACAACCTGCACAAGGAAAAAACTCTTAAAACGCTGACTACCGTAAATATTCTTAAGACGGCAGTTGGATGGTAGGAATGAAAACTAATCTGACATTTATGAATTTAATGTTAGATCAGTGTATAACACTTGTCATCTTCAAGCAAAGTTCATCCTTTATATTCAGGTACATGCTGCTTGGTTGAGTATGGTAATACAGTAAACTCCGGCTAAGTTGGCACTCTCGGGACTCAAGAAATTATGATGACTTACGCGAACGCCGACTTGTGCTGTAAGGCGTCATTTTGCCGACTTACACATACACATGTATTGCCTATGTACATTATGATTCCTTGCACTAATTCAATGGCTTTGATTTACCCTGGTTTATTTCTAATGTACCTCCATGGTCAATCCCAGCAAATTCGTTCTTGATTATTATCCTCACAGGCTGCAAATTCTATAATTGACCATGTGCCCCTAAGGACGAAGCAAGGACAGCATATCACATCACGGCTCGACAGTGCAATACGTACGTGATACAGTTACGGTACAGAAGACATACACTCATCCGCACACGCATTGGTTAAGTTCGTTCAATAAGTTGACCCCAAAATGGACAGAGCGCATGCATCTAGCACTAGAGGGGTTACTGGTATTGATGTACTCGTGCTGGCCGATTATCAACCACGGCCTGTGCTGCTAATAAACAGACATCAGTCAAGCAGTGTTGGACTTGTCACTTGACACTTCTTGGCAACCATGGCGAAGGAAACTGATACCGAAGCGTGATTCTTTTAAATGCCGACTTACACAAAGGAATTTTTGTGGTTTTGTGGAAAAGGGACCAAGAAAAACATGCCAACTTATACGAAATGACGACTTATAAATGCCGACTTAGAAATGAAACTTTCCATGCAAATGCATTACAGACGATCGGGATTTTACCAAAAGGCTGACTTAAGATGATATGACGAGTTACGCGATGCCGACTTAGTCAGAGTTTACTGTATATTTGAGTCAATTACAAGACTCGCAAGTCCATCAAAAGTCATCTTGTCCTAAGCCATAGTGTGAATACTGTGAAAAACAATATGGCCTGAGGTTGGATTCAAAGTCTGGCTTCAATAATTCACAATAGTGCGCCACCAACAGTTTGCAACATGTTGACCAATCATAACGCGCGAAATTTGTCGACCCTTTCCAAACACGCACAGGGTCGACAAATTTCGCGCATTGCGATTGGCAAACGCGTTGCAAACTCTTTTTGGCGCACTATTGTGAAACGGCCGTATTCGCTGAAACAGAAATACTCCCTCACCCTGGCACAGTTCCTGAGTGTTCCTCCACTCTGCACCAAGTCATCAATGATGATTATATGCTGGTCCTTTGCTTCACCTGCATACCAAACATACAGGCAGGATGAGCTAAGAATATCAAATGTGTTGAGTGGAATGTGAACCCCAGACCACTGAAAGCATGTTTACGTGCAATGATGGTAAAATGTGAGGTGAAAGTGCATCCGTGACTCAATTGCAATTGTAGTGAGGCAAGAGAGCACCCTCTGACGAGCACGCATGAGCCAATGAGTACCGAATACCGATGCCAGCACAGGTTTGATACCTTCTTTGATGGTGACAACCCGTTTGTCACCGTTGCGCACTTTGATGCAGGTGATAAGTGGAAAGTCCTCAAACATGCCGTGGAAGCGTTTGTGGGCCCCCTCATCAGGGAAAGCAATAGCGAGATTAAACTTGACATCATGTGGGAGTTTCAGCATCTCACGGTGCAGCAACGGAATGGCAGACTCTAGCCTGACAACAGATGAAAAATGAAGATGTGATGCATAATGTAATACATAATGCAATAACATCTCTTTCTCCCTACAAGCCAAAAGGCTGAGGTTACAAGTTGTGACAATTTGATACGGGATTAACAGTGCAGTTCATTCAGCCTCTGTCTGAACTCAGAATGAGACAAGGGAGCATGGGCTACCTCGGTATGATAGTGTCTGAGAAGTAGAAGCGTTCCTGCAAGGCATGGATGTCGAAGATTACGATTTGGGCAGGACCATGGGCGGTGCTGGGAATAGACGACAACATCATGGCAAGGACCTACCGACACAGGCAAAAATGAAAGAAGAGTTTTGACAACTTGGCCTTCCCTTTGTTGCAATACTGTCTTGGTGGAGAGGGCTAATCAGGTATATTGCCTTGAGGTGCTACCTTAGCTGTTGTCAGGTATACTGCCTTGAGGTGCTACCTTAGCTGTTGTCAGGTATACTGCCTTGAGGTGCTACCTTAGTTGTTGTCAGGTATATTGCCTTGAGGTGCTACCTTAGCTGTTGTCAGGTATATTGCCTTGAGGTACTACCTTAGCTGTTGTCAGGTATATTGCCTTGAGGTGACTACCTTAGCTGTTGCGACTTGGCCTTCCGTATCCACCCTCTCCATGGTTCCAGTGGGGAAATACGGAAGGATGAACTTGAAAGATCTAACAAGATACCTGCAGCAATCAGAGAAAGGGATTGGATTCCTGCTGAGATCAGCTGATTAAGAAATGAGGGGTTTCAGAAGGCAGAGCTGTGTTTAACAGTCAACTTTCAACTATACATGTACCTTGGCATGGTGTAGAGGAGAGACAGTTGCTCAAACACCACCTCTGGCGAGTGGAAACTGCCGAGAAAGATCACTGGAAAGAATTCAAAAGACTTTAATGAAGAATCTTGGTTGAACATTGTTTATCTGAGTGCAAGAGCAGAATTGATGTTTTTGAGGGGAACATTCCTCAGAAACAGCTCCCAAAAAGACGAAAGCAAATGAACTTTGGTGGGTTGTTCACACAGCTAAGATAACAGTACGTGTACAGCTCACCGAAATGTGCATAAAGTGAAAATCAGCTGGGAACCAGTGATAAGCAATAGCCATCTCATAGTGTCTTAGGTGGTTAACCAGTTCCTGTGTAGCAAATCTGGTTTTTGCTCTAAGCACAATTCTGTACTTTGCACTACCGTGAGAACAGCTTCTCCATGTCCTCTGAGATTGTAACCTGAACAATGATTTAAATTACCATCTCTTCCAGCACACTGCTTGACATTGTCGATAAACAAGTTGGGCCATCCATCTTTGAAGCTATCCCAGAGAATGCCATTTTTCTGAAACTCCACCGGCTGAAGACGCATCTGCACATGTGTCAGATTCTCCTCGCTAAGAGGGTGCTAGAAAAGGGAACAAAGTGTTAGGATTGAGCAGGTTTGCATGAAATACACATTGATACAGATCCCCTAATCCCCAAAACATTTTGAATTAAAATTAAGAGGTGGCATAAAAGTAATTTGATTAAAATTACATCCTGGCAATTAACCTCCTTCAATTTTATCTGAGCTTGGGTGAAAAACACAAAGTATACACTTAAATGTTCCTGCAGACATTTCTGAGATCAGTACAGGTGCCAAGGGTAAAGTACCGTTTTGATTCGTAGGAATCTGTTAACCAAAAACTCGACTTATTGGACCAGGAATTGAAAAAAACATGCCGTCATCTTCACATACATGTACCTACTTCACATGCCATTATGAAGTATATATTTTTATTTGTAGAAATAAACGGTAGATGTCAATACACTGATGCTTCGTCACGTTAACTTAGAAGTGGACACTTCAATTGAAGTGAAATTAAATCATGATAATAAATTCTCTACATGTAATTCACGCAATGCATCCCAAAACAAGTGGCTTGAATGGAATAAAAAAATTTTGCAAAAAAAATTTGTGCAACACATGTGAAACCCACACATGTACTTCTTATCAATAGCTCACAGAATGGGATTTGCCATTCAAAATGTGCCAAACCTGGAAAAAAATATCTGTTGAAAATTTTTTTTCAGAATTGCATGTTTATCCTATTTACATGTAAATAGAATTTACATGTACATTTATTGATTTTAATCAGTGTGTAATAAAAATTATTTGATTTAAATTACAATTAAACGGCTGATTTCTGGTGATTTAAATCAGCCACCCCTGTCAAAAGTATAAACTGAAAAACAAAACAAAAATCGAAAACTAGTATGAAATCTTTAATTTAAAACATCTTTAACAAGGTGAAATTATTTTGCATGATAAAAAATAAATGAAAAGAAGTACGACTGAGTACCAGTAACCAGAAACTGCACTTTGTTTACTTGGCAAGACGAGTCAGTGACACCAACCGAGTCAAGCGTTTGCGACTGTGATCCCGGGTTTGGGGTGAAACAAGTCAAGGAAAGCGACTCGCGGGAACATTTTGCTGCGATGGCTGACGCCAAGTCCTCCATGGATGGATGACAGAAGAGAAGAGCTGGGAACCGAGACAACCTCTTGGCATCCATCTTTATTCTCTTTGGATTGCGGGGCTTGGAGTAAGAATCTGTTAACAGACTGAAACTATTCTAAGACAAGATTTAAACATCATATAACCATGGTATACAGCAACAATGTCAATATGAACAATTTAGGGCGTGCATGTCTTCCTTCCGTCCTCTAGGCTAGGACTAGTTGTAGTACTAGGAGGACTAACTAAATTTGAAGGTCCATAATGAAATTTCTTTTGCAGCTGGGCCTATAGTAGTATCATGATCATAGATGCACAGTTTGCAACTTGAGTGGAAAGGGATTCCAGAATTTTAAAATCCTAATTTTACTCAGATATGCAGAACATCAGTTTCGGCATGTATTCCAATAGCTCCGTGGTTTTGGTGGTGAATGCATCACCGTGTACATGATGGAGGGATATAACATAACATACAGTACATGTACATCTCCCGTGCATGATCTTAGCTTAATTATTCCAGCCTAGATTTGAACTAGCCTAGATAATGAACTTGTAAGGGAATAAAAATAAAGCTCTGACGTTAGCATGTGTTACAAAAGCACAGTGCGAATCCAGACGTTTTGAAATTATGGTACTAAGCCAAGTTTAATGGCCCATACTACCATTCATTGAAATTCGGGCCTGAGCCAGGGGCCGCCTACTTCATCAGCACTGCTACCAAAGAATGTACTCACTATATGCGATATGCGCGCGGGCGCGAGCGCTCGATCGAGCATGCGAGAATCAGTTGTGGACTATACCATAATATTGAATAGGTAACCATTCAAGGACAATTCGCATTTAAACTATTAATGAGCGAAATCCAACTTTCTGTTTTACATTAATGGCCTAAGTTTAAAAATATAACAGCATATTATAGAATAAAAGTCATAATTTATTCATATTTTTAACAAAAATAATTGAGGCCAATCGACATTATAAATTTAAGGGAGGAGGGACTTCCCCTCTTTAAGCCATGGTTCAAACTAAGCGCCATTTTACTTAAAACCACCAGCGTGGAGTTGAATGCATCGTAAGTGAACTTAATCTTGTCATTTTTAGATTAGATTTTGAGTCAGAAAACAGGTGGATGAGACACAATTGCTCACCATGTGCAGGCAGTGGAACTTTTGCTCTAATGTTTTTGTATTTACGTTAATGACAGTCAGATAAGTTGGAAAATACGCGATGCTCTGACGTCAAAGTCCTTTGTCATGTTTGTCGTGTCGTTTTCAGTTGTAGCGGCATGGCAGTACAATTACAATGTCGCCCCAAGAGGTCTTTAATTTCGCCCCATTGTTGTACCGAATGGTTGTGTTTTGTACATCAAAAGACAAAACCGGTTGTAAAAGAGGGTTGCATCCGTAATTTCCAGAAAGAGGAGCACATTCTTTATGGGCCACATTGAGAGTCTTACTCTTTAGGGGCCTAGTTTAGGCCTACATGTAGGCCCCCCTACTAACAGCCTAATAATATGTCAAATTGAACATGTTGAAAGTAGGCTAGGCCTAGCGTTAGACCTGTAAACAGGGTCCGACGAATACTCCTCCATCGTACACTGGGCCCTGTCCCGATACATGGGGATTTCTTTCGAAAAAATTTTATGGGATATCCGGGGGCATCCGCTTGATTTTATGAGCTGAAATTGCACTGGTAGGCCTAGGCCTACACGTACGTACACATGTATGTTCACTACTTATGGGATAAACTATCTGCTAGGTTGCTAATTGCAGAAACCTTGCCTTTTCCTCATTTTCTTGCCGTAAGGGCTTCGCGCTCTTGCAGTAGTCTCCCTACGATAAATTTTACCACAAATTATTTTCAGGTTTTTTCTTCATGCCCATTCACATGCCAGTTAAATACCCCCAGAACTGTGGGGTCCGACGTCCACCCCACTCCCACGAACCCCACAGAAAAAGAGCCTTTTTCGCCATAGGCTGTGCATGACATTTAACGGGGCAAGAACAGTGATTCCATTTGAGTTGTGTACCCATAGAAATGTTGCTTCATTTCCCCCAAGAATTTTATGTAAGTAGGCAGATTCATGAAATTTCAGACATGCCAGAATACATTCAGTCACTTTTATTTCTGTTCAGTTTGGCAATTACAGACGATAGAATTGGTAATTGCCTCTGGTTCCAAGGTGGCAAATTTTCCAGCCGATGTCTTTTTCACAGAAGAAAGAAAAAAAATAATCTTAATTTAAGAAACAGTTTCATTGACATCCAAACTGAAAATGTTAGTAAAATGAGAAAGATATTAAAGCATGACAATGGTAAATCTCCCAAAGGAACCTGTTAATTTTTACTAAGTGTTTATAAAGAAATTTGATTTCATAATTTCTGGACAGCCATAAGGTCTTTTTGTCACTAAAATATTTATATGTTTTGTTCATCAATAATGCTGTTTTGAACCATGGGGAGTGAGGGACATTCAAGTATTCTAATGGGCCTTATTTCTGCATGTTAACCTATGATCAAAGAAATTAAACCCTTTACAAAAGAACCAAGCAGTTGGTTTTCCATTGCCAAAAAAAAAATAAAAAATATGCCGAGGCCTACAACACTCAACAGTTGCAAACAATACCAACAAACAAAAAGAAGAACCAGAAATCTAAAGTAGAAATTCAGAAACACAGAGTATGAAATTTAGGGAAGGATCAGTTTTCATTAAAATGTGAATTTGGTGAAGAAACATGAAAAGAAGTAAAATAGGCCCAATTAATGAAATATGGGACGACCACTGCCACTTTTTAATAACTTCACACCTATATTAAATAATGGAAGAGTCCACTTACAAAACTTTTGCGAAGCAGGCAGACTGTTTCGTGTAGTGCTCGGGTACATGTAATTCTTTTAAAATCCAGATTTGATGGGCTAACAACTTAGTTAGTTCTTTAAAAAATGTTTTCAACCACAAACATGCCCCAAAAATGTAAAATACGATAGACAGGCTGACCTTGATCACTGGGTCTTGCCCACCGTGATCGGCAAGGCTAACCACCATGCCGCCACTCAGTTCGCCCGTTGGCGCGGCACTCGCCATTTCCGACATTTATCGCAAAAGTGCAAGTGTTGCTGTAAGTCAAAATGATAGTTTTTAGCAACATAAACGTTTGTTACGCAAATACGCTGCGTCTATTTTTGTCACGTGACATACGGCCACAGATAATGCATATGTTCAAAATGTGTTTTTACCTGCTACTGCTACATGTTGTTGTGTTTATTTCCTGCTTTAAGTATTTTCCTTCAGAGCAGTGGGCCCTAACCAGGAGAGTAAAAACCTACCATGGATAGCGATGATGAGAATGATCGCCGGCGGAGGGATAAATTCCGTCGGGAACGGAGTGATTACAGCGATCGCAGAGAAAGAGATACCCGGCGGAGGGACGATTGGAATGATCGGTACGATCGACAAGTTGGTCAGGATTTCTCACAGATTATGCCGGTGCCATTTTTTGTAGGCATAACTTAGGAATACATGTAATGTTGTGTTATTCAGAGAGGCTACCTTTACTGTCGCTCTTATTAATTTTCAAGAATGTTTAACAGATTTTTTTTGATGAGTGAATCAATGTTTGACACCAAAATTTCAAAATTTGCCCTCACAGTAGGCGGAGAGATACGCGCGATTTGAGGGACTGGAATCGACGGGACTACCAGGATCGTGGACGGAGGGACAGGTACAGCCCCCCTCCAAGGGACTTGAGTCCGCCCTCCAAACGCATGAGAAGAGATTGGTAAGAAAGTAATTTAGGGTTTGGCCAGAGCAGGGCAGCACATGGCAGGGGTGCCAAATGGGTCAGCTTCAGCGTACCCACCAATGCTTAAGGCGAGGTTTGGGAAATAGACTTCGGTTGGGTGTGGGTGGGGAAGAATGGATGAGGACAGGGCAGCGCAGGGGTTCAGTTGCTTCGCTTGAACACACCCATCAGACGTGTGAGGAGAGATCAGTGAAAAAATAGCTCTGGGTGCGGTTTGGGCATGGCGGGCTCGACTAGCGTGTCACCATTCTTTTTTCATGTTCAGGGATTCGGGAGGTGGCTACGGTAATTACAACATGCCATACGGCGGGGGTGGAAACCAGGGGTATGGAGGCCACCCGCAAAGCCACGGCTGGGGTGGTGGTGGTGGTGGAGGTGGCATGCAACACATGCAGCAAGGTCCTCACCATGGTAACCAAGCACCAAGGTAAGCTAAGAACCAGGCGTTGCAGCTGGTATGGAATGACATTGTGCACTGCTCAGTTGATAAACCCCAAATCCTCCTCAATCCAAAATCCCTCGGGCAGTTTTGGAGGATTTTGGAAGATTGAGGGTGAATGGTAAAAGTGCATGGCTGATTGTGAAGGATGCCATGCGTGAAGGTCGTGGGTTAGACCTTGTGTTATTCTTGCCCAGTCCTACATAAATTCAGTCCGATATTTTGAATCAACCGCACTACCCTCGAACCCCATTCGCACTGCCTCGACTTAATGTCAGGAATTGCCGGAGGATTTTGAAGGATTGAGGCAGTAGGCACACATCCAAGTAACATTTTCAAGATCTTTTGCAGGATTGAGGGAGAATCCAATTTTTCACCCCCAAATTGGCGGATTTTGGAGGATTGGGGAGGGGCCTTAGCAAAAAGGGGGCCTGGGGGTTAACATTCAGTAATCACAGACCCAATGCAAACAAGCTGTTTGATTTCTGCTTGTCCGTGATGGCAGGGGTGGGATGGATCATGACCATGGCCGTGGAACCCCCCACGGCCCTCACCTCATGAGCTTCAAGAACTTTCTGGCCTCCCAAGATGACATGATTGATGACACAGAAGCCGTGCGTAAGTACAACGAATACAAGGTGGAGTTCAAGCGCACACAGCTCAGCGAGTTCTTCCTGGCCCACAAGGAGGAAGAGTGGTACGTGATTGGTTCATTTCGAGTTATCAGTTACGTGATTGGTTCATTTCAAGTTATCAGTTACGTGATTGGTTCATTTCAAGTTATCAGTTACGTGATTGGTCATTTATTGATTTCATACTAGATATTATTCTTTAAGTAGTTGGTTAGTGCCATACAACATGACTAGTAGCTTTCAAATTATAAATTGTATCTGTTGAAAGAAAACCACTAATGTGTTGTTACATACATGTATACTGACTTCGGATTTCAAACTGATGCCTCTTTGACGAAACACTGCTGACTGGAGAATTTACACCCCTACTAAATTTGAAACAGTTGCATCTCATTTGAACACAAACTGCATTCATATAGTTCTGACTTGTCTGTGAGTTATAAATTGGTACTGAAGCTGCATGATTGGTAATAACCTGTCCAAAAATGTTCCTTCACTAGCCTTTTCGTTGGCATGTACCTGATAATGGGTTTACCCCTTGAAAATTGAAAAGTCCTGTTTTGGAGCTTAAGAAAACTGTTCCCTTTTGTTTTGAAATAAAAATGCCCTTCATCATTTGACTGTCTGTTATTGTTTTATCTCTGGTGTGGAAACTGTACCCTCAAATAAAAAAAAATATGTGGGTAAATTTTCAAACTTTCACCCCCAAAAAGTGAGCAGTTTTGGGTTTGCCCGGTGTGGGATATTTGCCTCTATGATTATTTTTTCTCTGAGAAAATGCATTGTAGGACTACATGTAAGTAGATTTTTGTTGTACGTGCATCTTGGTCTGCTGACTTACAAACACAGTTCCACACCAGACTTGTTCTCTAACTTCTGATACTAAAACCTGTCTTTCCGCAGCAAAGCTTCACCAAGAGACAAGCTCCGGGGGAAGAAATACCATCTCGCGATCTGTTTAATTTGTAGGGCCACTGCGCAAAAATGCAGTGTGATAGGGCTAGGGTCACCAATGAGTGGATTAGTCACAAATTTAGTGCTAGGTTCGGCGTTAACCCCCCCTCAAGTCTTCACGGGAAATAATATTGAGCGGACGGCCAACTTTACATGAGAAAAATTCATGAATCCCCCTTTAAAAAAAGGGCTGGATTAATCGGAAGAACGTGTAACTGGTTGTCGTTGCGGAGAGGGACCAAAACGGAATAAAAATTTGGTTTGCATCTCCGGGCCTGCCTCAAACGTTCGGTTGTCCTCGTGCGTTGCTTGACGGCCGAGTGGTTGGCAGGTAGGGTACACCCCATGGGTGATGGTGGTGGTGGTAAGATTTGGATAAGCACATTACATGCATATGAGCCTGCTTCCAGACCTATGTCACAATATTCTCTCCCCCTTTTTTTAAATATGAAGTGTTGCCCAAGATGCATGCATGTGAAGTCTGAGCGATTCCCATTCCGTCATTCCTCAAACACTGAATTCCATGGCGTTGCTCACTTGGCTGTTTCAGTTGGACTCGTGATCAAATCAAAAGGGCCGACACTGCAAATACTGCAAATAGCAGTTGGCCAAACACGGCAGATCTTCTCTATCATAGCTGCAAGTCAGCATGTCAAGTTTGTGCTTTCAAACATCGACTGGTAAAGCTTTTGAGCAAAGATGCCAAGTCTGAGTCAGGTGCAACTTTCGGCTTTGATCAAATCGGTCCAGGAAAGACATTTGCCAAAAAAAAGAGCCAGAATGCGATATTCATGTGCTTTAAAACATGCTACCAAAAGACCCATCAGATTCCCACCTGCTATGTATCAACACGACCAAGAAACCATAAGAGCTTTTGTATGGATGTAGACCATGCCACTCACTCTGTGAACCAGACATAGGACTGGACAGAAACTTTCCTGATGAAACAAAAACACATACATGTATGAAACGTTGTGTGCTCAGCGTGGCATTTTGAATGACAAGCAGACACAATTGCATTTGCTGAAACAGTCTGGCCGAAACAGTGGCATGGTCTGTATTGCTTCCCATCACACATGCAGCTGTTCAGTAATTTAATCTTGATCATACCACTGTTTTTGTCCCATCCCCCCCCCAATTCACCAAAATGCATCATTACACTCAAAACACTCAACAACCAGACACGATGAGTTCTTATTGTTAAGCATATTGTGTGATTCGATTGCGTTGACTGGCAGCCAGGGTTTATTTTTCTAATCCCCCGTTTTCTTGCTTCCTTCTCCCCTCCTGTCCTATCCTGCTTGTCTGACAAGGTTCCGGTCAAAGTATTACCCAGATGAGGCAGACAAGCTGAAGGCAGAGGGTCTGACTGCTGTCCGGCGACGCCTGCTGGTGTTCTTGGAGCTGTACGAGGAAGGCTGGATGGACAAGTTGAGGCTGCAGTCGGACCGGACCGACGACATCAGCCGGTTACTGGACGCAGGTTGGGCTGACAAAGTCAGTGGCCTTGAACATATAAAGAACCAAAGCGTACTCGCGCAAGTACCGAGCTCTTCATGCCAGCAAGGATTTGCCATCACTCTGACAGTCTTTGAGACTTTGCTTGGAAATTCTGGTGATTCCAAACCGTCCGAGAACATGTTAAGGCAACTGAATAAAGATATTGTCAATGTAGAATGAGAAAATGGTCACGCAGCTGCGGAATAATGACCGAGTTGTAATTTTAAAATTTTCATCCGGCAGCTGTCATCAAAATGGAAGGAGGCACGTCCCTCGATCTCAAGGTACTGGATCAGCAGTTCCTGTCACCACGGCGACGGATGACATCAGAGACGCTAAGCTTGGCTCACAGCCCAAGGGGGAAGTTGGAGATCAAGAAGGAGAAAGAAGAGTGAGTGCCCTGGAATGTAGGGCTGAGTCAATTTGATAGGGGTGTGCCGAATATCCAAATATTCGATCGATTGTCAAATATGTGAAAAGTATTTTTCAAATTTGAATAGTTGAATGCAAAATTCATGAAAAGAAAGGGAGCATTTCCTGTTGTTTTAAATGAGAAAAATGCTCAATGGAGGCTTGTTTCAAGCAGATTCAAATGAAACGTGTCAGAAATCTTACAGCGATTTAAAAAGTAAATTATTCAATAACCAATTTAAAAGGAACAGAAATTTTCAACAGGGCAAGAAGTCTTGTTCATCTCTTACAACTTGCTAAATCGTGGCTGGAGACACTTCTAGATGTGAGAAGCTATTGTATGGATCATAAGGTACAATTCTGTGTGTTATTGTGACTGATTTTGTATATAGTTTGTTCATCAACAATCTGCCAGACAGTGCGTCCAAATGTTTGGATGTTCGATCAAATTGAAGATTGAATATTCAAATAGTGAATTATTCAAATTGACTCAGCCCTACAGTTTGAATAATTGACTATTTGAATATTTAACTCTCATTTCGATCAAATATTAGGTCATATTGGCCAGCAGAGTGTTGATGAACAAACCATATGCAAAATCAGTTGCAGTAATGCACACAAATGTACATATAATCATCATAATAACTTCTCACTTTTAGGACTATTGCCAGCCAGGATATAGCAAAGATTATTGGTTTAATAACAAAGAGACTCTGACACCACAATTTGTGGTCGATGAGAGACTACTTAAAATTTCGTCTGATGCGGCCATCTCCCTCTTTGGACTTCCTGTCATTTATTTTCAAGTTGAAGTATTGTCATGAAGGTTACGTCTTATTTTATTTCAACAAAGTTTGCATCAGTACATGATGATTACAAAGAATACTATTTTGGTACATTTCATATTTTTTATAAAGAGGAACAAAGAAATTGACTGGAGAGGGATTTGAACCTGCAGCCTTCGTAATACCGTACCGGTGCTCTAACAACCAAGCTATCCAGCCCTACATGTATGTTGATGGCTCTTGTCACGCGTCAATTTCTGTGTTTGAGGGGCGCTAGCCAGAAGCCATTAAACCTAAAACACCATGTAGCCAGGGATCACGCCCCAATAAACAGGAGTGAGATTTATCAGCTTTTTAGCTGATTTCAGCTTTTTTTGTTGTGGATTTCAGCTTTTTTTCCCTCACCGGCTGTGTTCAAAAGTGTAGGAGACTTCACAGTTCAGCTTCTTTATGCCCTTGTCAGATGTTTTCAGCTGTTTTTATCATTTCTCAATCACCCCTGAATAACACGATACAGCCTGGGAAGTGGTGAACAGGGATCGCTCGAAGACGATGCAAACAAAGATGATATTGACACATGTTAAGAGCCATCAACATAGGGCTGGATAGCTACAGTTGGTAGAGCACCTGTACAGTATTCCGTAGGCCGCAGGTTCAAATCCCGCCCCAGTCCATTTCTTTGTTCATCTTTGTAATAGTTTGTAAGCACCAAGTTAATTTCCGTGTATGATTTGTTTCATGATTCACATTATTTTGTTAAAAATTTTGTTAAAAATTCCATATTTTTGGATGGATTCTATGTTGGGCTGTTGGGCATATCAACTGCCTTCAAATGTCTGGAATCTGCTTGAAACAAGCCACCACCGTGCAACTTTGCACATTTAAAAAAGCAAATCCTTTCCTTTTTATTCTTTAATTTTTCAGTCGAATATTCAAACATTACAAAATACAAACTACTGCAAAATATTGTAATTGGATATTTGATTACTGATTTGGCACAGCCCTACTGGAATGTAACAAGAAGAAATATCACTGAAATTCTAGAGGGTCGAATGTCCAGCTGTGTCGAACAAGTGGGAAAGAGTTCCATATCTGGACGTCACTTGACACCCTGTGCATGTACCCTAGGAGACTGGTCTGACAAAAAGTGGTTGCTAGGTGAATGCTGCAACATTTTCACTGCAAAATTAGACCTTTTGGGGATATGTTGTCACTTTCTGATGGCTCATAAACTACGGCATGGGAAAATTAGTGATGTCCGTTTGTGGAATTCTTACCAATGACTGAACTTGTCTCCCCTCCCACCAAGATTGGTCAAAGCCTGTTAATTGGCAAGGAGGTAGTCAGTAGCGTGCCTTGCCTCTTTGCTCCCATATTTTTTGTATAGTCAAACATGAAACTTCACATTCTAATATGTATGGTCTTTGGTAACTGGTGATGTGGCCAACTTAGGCAGGCTTCTCAGAGAAGTGATGAGTCCAACCGGTGTCGGCTTAGGATTTGTGTCCGCTGAAATGTGATCTTGAAACGTGTACTTACCAATTGAGCTGCTTATTTGCTTTTGCTCGTGTAGAATCAAGGAGGAGGTGAAGGAGGAGAAAGGTGCCTCAGCTGCCAAGGAGGACGTCAAGCAAGAACCAGAGGACAAGATACCAGATGAGACAGGAGAGGTAGGCTTGATATCAGACGCTGAGGAAGCACCTCTGTAGATGTGGTTGCTCATTACGTGGACAGAACAACAGCTTTTATCCCATGGTTTATGTCATTTGTATATCCATCTGATCTGAAAGCCTACAAGCCATACGTTCCCTTGCCTTACGTGCCCAGATTGTCAGCCCCAAGAAGGAAAAGGGTGCTGAAACACAGGAGGATGAAGAGAAAGATGCAAAGACTAACGGAGATGAGAAACCAAAGGTATTTCTGTCCTAATCACACTCTGGACTTCAGTTGTAACCTCTGTCAATACGTTTGTCATAAAACCTATCTGATTTATCTCACCTGCGATGTCACACAATTGTCACAGAGTCTTGTGTATCAGTGTACATACACAACCAAAGAACATTCCCTTTGCACATACAACACTTCATCTGGAGATTGGTGTACTCGTCAATGAATGTCAAAAATTATATTTCCTGAATTTGAACAAGTTGTAGTGTATCCTGCACTGGAAGTGAACTTTTTCCCCCTTAACCAGGGTGGCTCGGAGAAACGTGGGAAGAAACGCAAGCGACACCACGACAGCGATTATGAGAATGACAGCGGCAGCAGCAGCAGCGGCAGCAGCAGTAGTGGCAGCGAGTCGGAATCTGATAATGAACCCACCCCACCAGGGCAGGGTGAGGCTCCACCCCTTTTGGGGGGAATAATATCTCTGCATTGACCTTCATGTCACAGTGCATAATTCAGTGTGTACCTCTCGAACAAAACAGTTTCTAAGTCACAAGTATGACAATATTGTATGTGTGTGTGACTGGCATATCTCTCCCAAGGCATGGATGATGACGTCCTTCCTAGCGACAAACTTGAAGAAGACAAGGAGGCAGAGAAGGCTCGAAAGGAGGCAGAGGAGGATGACGGAGAGCTGAAGGAAGGCGACAAGGAAGGGGAAGAAGAGGAGGAGCAACCAGCGCCCCGCCCACTGCACAAAACCTACTCGCTCTTCATCAGGAACGTGGCGCCCATGATCACCAAAGCCGAGATCATCTCGGTCAGTGCCAACGCCTGCGTTACTTTTATGATGCGCCTTGTATTTCTGATATCGAAATGAGATGCTCCTGAGAGCACAATTTGTTTAGAGACAAAATGGGGTGTCAATACTTCACCATGTGGTATAGTAAATTCAGAAAAATTGTGTCAAAAATTCCAGAAGAATTTATGTTAACAAGTTGTACCGTTTTTTTTGGGGGTCATTTTAGTTGTGCAAGAGGTACAACGGTTTCATGCGAGTGGCTCTAGCTGAGCCACAGCCGGAGAGGAACTTCCAACGACACGGCTGGGTCACCTTCGATCGCAGTGTCAACATTAAGGAGATCTGCTGGAACTTGAGCAGTATCAGGGTATGTAGCAAGCTACTGTCCAGTCACAGAATTGGCAACTTGCCAATCTGGGGCATTTGAACTGACTATTTGGCAATTTCAAGGATGGTTTGCCTGGAGGGGTTTGCTCCACAGTTAATCTGATCTGCCCAATTTCTCCTCCCTAAAGAGAAGATAAGTGAAACTGGCTGAATCCTTACCCTCTAGGGTGTTTTAGCTAGAAACCCTGCCAGATAAGCATTTGTCAAAGTGGCTTGCCTGTCCAGTGGAGCAAGATCCAACAGCTAAACTATCCCCGAAAACCAAACGGCCTGGGAGTCTGTGGTTGACAGCCATCACAAGATCCAACAGTGACATTGTTCCCAGCTCCCATTGTCTCAACATGGGCATTTTTGGTTGGCTGCTCTTGATTGCCAGGCTGAGTGCAACAAAGGGCACCAGACTTTAACCCCTGCTGTACTAAGCTGCATCTGGCAGGGTTAGGGTTGAATGGGAGTCATCAATGTAATGAGAAGTCCTGGAGGAAACCAGGATATTGTTGTGTCACTGTGTATGTTGCAGATTGTCTGCTAAATTTTCAGAGCTTTAGTCCTCTTGAAAGATGCCTCGACCAGCAGACTTGTGAAAAGTGGGCAATATGAAACACTGACTTTTCGGAAGAAATTTGAAATGGATTTTGTCATTGGGTGTGTGTTTGTTTGTTTGCTTTGATTCCTCAGCTGAGGGATTGCGAGTTGAGTCCTGTTGTCAACCGTGACCTCGCCAACCGCATCCGTGGGGTCAGTGGCATCACCGCCCACAAGAAGATCATCCGGGCTGACCTCAAACTGGCCGCCCGCCTGGTCCAGCAGCTGGACAAGCAGCTCCGGCTCTTCTGCCCCGATGAGGAGGCCCGTTTCGCCCGGGAAGAGGCCGAGCGAAAGAAGCGGGAGGAGAAGCGCAAGGAGGAGGAGAAGAAGAAACGAGAAGAGGAGAAGAAAGACGAAGACGATGGAGAGAAGAAAGAAGAGGGGCTTCAGGAAAGCTCAGCCGAGGAGAAAGAACCAGAGAGGGTGAACTTAGACCTCAGAATAAGATTAATGCCAAAGCCCATGCTCAAAGTTTGAACTCAGAAGTCCACATTTTTGCTCCTTCAGAAGTTGTAAACCATCATTGCTGCGGTTGGTACCCCCTGTAACGACTCCCTTTAGGTGATTCCATAAATATGGGACCCAAAGTGTGACACTTTTGGTGTCCCCCTTACACATGAAACAAATTTTGAAGATCGCTTGACACTACAACTGAAAGACACTTGGAAAATGGAAAGTGGTAAAAGTTACAAGCTTGTGTGCTGCCTAGTATACTGTTAAATGGACGAAATATTTCATTTAGTTACAGTATAAGGTGCAAACAAACTGATTGGTTTCGTGTGTAACGAGGACACCAAAAATGTCACAAGTTGGGTCCCAAATTTATGGAATTACCCATTTGCGTCTGCTCTGTGTACTTCAGATTATCATCCCGGCCAAGTACAAGTTTAATCCAGTCCTAGAGAATATTACTGACTACTTGGTGGAGGAGGTGAGTGCCGAGGAAGATGCTCTGATGGGAGCCAAGCCGGAAGAGGAAGGAGAGGAGAGTAGCGGAGAGGTCATGTTCCTGCGGGATGAAGAGCTGAATAAGGTTAGTCCTCAGGTATGATGTCCTTTATGAGGGTCCGAATAAGGTTAGGTGTCAGATGGATCTGATCGGTCCTGAGATGTCATGTTCTCAGTGGATAAGACAGTATAAATTAGGGAGCGTTTCATAATTGTTGAGGGCGGTATTTACTGCGGTACCGCTGGTTTTTTTTTAGCGGCACCACACTAGTTACCCGAAAGGGCTTAATGCTGGTACCGCAAAAATACAGCGGCACCGCAGTAAATACCGCCTTCTGTAATTATGAAACGCTCCCTTAGGTTATTACTCAGATTGCTGTGATATTGAAGAGGAACTGAATAAGTGTAGTCCACAGGTTATTCTGATCAGTCCTCGGATATCAAGTTCCCGATCCCAAGGAGGAACCGAAGAAGGTAGTCCTGAGATTGCTCTTGCCGGTCCTAACACCCATGTCTTCTGCCGCTTGTAGGTGCTGGACCGCTTACTGGTCTACTTGCGTATTGTACACTCAGTGGATTACTACAACACCAGCCAGTACCACATCGAGGACGAGATGCCCAATCGATGTGGCATCATGCACACCCGAGGACACAACCCCCCAAGTCGCCTCACCCACAAGGACTGTAAGTTGTGCATCAGGTCTACCCAGCCAATGAAGGGGGGGTCCTTGTGGCCGAATCAGGATGCCCATGAGAGGTGTCTCATTTGGGGCCAATTTCATTCAGCTGCTGGGCACAGACAATATTTCCTCCGCAAATGAGGGAATAAGCATGTGCTTGGCCGGTCTTGAACGTGTGTTCAAGATCGTCTCAGGAGAATTGATGCAACTGATCTGTGTCCATTCTCCTGAGCTGGTCTTAAACCTCATCCTAAGACTGATATCATTTATTCCCATTCATAAATTCCACTTAAGTCAGAGTCAAATGAAGTAATAGACAAGAAATTTGCAAGGAGTTTGTTCAAGAATTTGACTGTGATTTCTCTGAACACCCCTATCCATTTTATGATACATGTATATTCCATGTGCAAGCAGTCCAGAAGAATCTCTTTGTAATTATGGACGTCACGCACGCACGCACGGCGAGTTCTGTGCTCAGCGGTGCACACAGACTCTTGACCCATAGGAATGGATTAAACTGTCTCGTATCTAGGTGCCAGCATAATTTTACACAGTGGGCATTATCAAATGTTAAGTATATGGTCACGATGCGTATTGTTTACAAGAGAAACTGTCTAAGGTATTTGTGAACATCAGTTATCAGCCAAAATGGGCATTTTTTATGGCAAATCCATTGAATTCAGTCTTGGTGTACAAAATTATACCTTACTACACAAGTGTGATAACCCAAAACGTTTTTGGAATGGAAACACGAAAATTACGACTCGTAAAATTAATTATTAAACCGAAATGGATGTGTGTTCTTTCATTACTTTCCTTCTGACAGTGACCAACTGGATCAGTAACTTTGAGACTAAGCTGTCCAACCTGTTGAATGCAGCCTCTGATGTAGTGGATGAAGAACTTGTCAAACTAGGCAGGAAAGACCCAGAACTATATCCTTTGCAATAGGGATTACGGAAATGAAGCTAACAGGCTCTGACTCCCGCTTGACTTGCCTGAGGGACAGACACCTGTTGCAGACTTGTGCAAATTTACCCCATTGGTTGCATGGGGACCAAATAAAAAAGCAGGGCTTTGAAGTTAGGTTTGTGATATCAGCTCAGGTTTTTGAGAAATAAATTGAGTGTACTAAGGACAGTTTTGCCAGTTAACCAGCCTGCCCTGGACGGTAACCAATCTCTTCAGTCACCAGGCACATCCTTGTTTCTGCTCCTTGACTCTGTTGTCCCTTCTCACAGAGGTGGAGAAGTTTGTCAAGGCCAACACCCAGGAGATAGGCAAGGATAAGTGGCTGTGTCCACTCAGTGGGAAAAAGTTCAAAGGGCCGGAGTTTGTCCGGAAACACATCTTCAACAAACACAGCGACAAAGTGGACGATGTCAGAAAGGAGGTTGGTGATAGTGCTCTCTGTTTTTTATTTCAAAGTTCTTGAAAAATTCCTTCCTGTTATTTAACCTCAACCTTCTCACTTAACCCCTTGACGATGGGAACTTTTTTCTGAAAGCCGACACCAAGAATTCCAGCCTCGCTTGGCCACGAAGGCCACCTGCCAAACCGCAAATTCTTGTTTTGTGGCCCTGCGTGCTGTGCACCCTTTGAATTACACAGTGAAAAGGCTCTTTGTTCGGTGGCATTCGGCTCTACTCACGCTTCCACATTTCCGTTGCCTCTTCTCAAAGTGGGGACTGTTGTGAAGCTGGTGATTATGATGCAAATTCAATCTTTTCATTTCTGGGCTACACACAAAGGCCAATCACCATATATACAAGAGCCAGGGTCTGCCTTCTTTCACCGTGTTCGCTCGAGCGTGGGCCGAGAATAATAGCTGAAAAGCGGGCTGAGGATTTCAATTTTTACGGCAGCTTTTACCGTCATCCATCGCGAAGGGGTTAATACATCTAGGGGATACACCCCCCATCTTGGTTTTCTTGTGATAAATCTTTATGAAATGTGCCATACGTGCCAAGTATCCGTTATAAGTATGTCTACAACGTTTTGCCAGACATACGGTTTACTCTTAATGCTTTGTTAGCTTTTATTGGGTACACATCAGTGAGAAGAATTTAGTGTTACTGATTGCCGTATATTTTAATAATCTTGTGTATCGTGTGTTGAATGTAGATGTGTACCACCCTTTTCATCCATGTCCAACCCCTCAAACCGAAAAGCAGTATTTGGTAGCCATTGGCTCCTAATGGGGAAAAATTTAGGCGCCAGCACTTATATGAAAATTTACTAATCACACGTGTGCACACGTATGTACACACGTGTAGTATAAATACCCTGCATTTACATCGTCCATCCATGCCGAAGAATCATGACCTGGGACGGCACACGTCCACCACACAACTTGCATACTAGCGCCAATGAGGTCAATCCTACGAAATCTGGGTTTTCGCCAAGGGTTCAGCCACGGACGTGACGTCCGTAGTTTCAGCATGTCGCAGGACACCCTGCTGCATGAATTGCGCTATTTCTGACACTCTGAATCACACCGACACCCTGTAATTCAGGCATGAGCTCCGTTTCAGGTTTCATTTACGTTGCTGCAAAAAAGCAGCAAAAAATGGCCCTGGTGTCCGTATACAGTGCATCAACAACGTATGTTTAGATCGGGAACCAACCAAAGCGTGTGCGTGATCGCGACACATGTACATTTAAAGTATGGTATATGTACATGTACAGCGCATTCGGTATGACTTAATGCGACTTGCGCTGCAATTTCTACTTTTCCAGAACCAACTTGGAGTACATAATCATTTACATAATCATTGCTTTTTTGATTTTTAAGCATACTCAAAATTGTTCAAATACATTTGTATGTAGTTTTTAAGCTGTCCTAAGTCGCAAATGGTGACTGGATGGTGAAAATATGATCGCATTAGCAAAATTTTGGTCGCATTTGCGACTGATTTGGGTGCTATTTAAAGCGTTGTCCATGTCAATTTTATTAAGGGTCTAATGGTTGGGGTTTATATTTTCTCTGAAAAGTAATAGTAAATTGGCAATTTTACCTGACACATTTGTATTCTAATTGCAAATGAATCTTGTAAATCTATAAATGCCTCTGTATTTTTAATAGGTTTTATTGATGTAATCACTGTAACAATTCAATCTTTGGGTTGTTAGCAAATGGAAGTAAATTTATAATGAATGTCAGCATTTTGGGGGCGACTTCCAGTGGAAAAATGGGAATTTCGCAATGTGAAATTTTTGTGAGAATGGTATGTCATATTTGAGAGACAACTCCACCAGCTTCTCAAAGTTTAAATTAGGCTGATTGATTCTGTTCACAGGTTGCCTTTTTCAACAACTATTTGAAGGACCCAAATCGCCCACAGCTGCCCGAGCCCCAGGCCCAGAAACCCCCAGGTGGTGGAGACAGGCCCAACCAGGGTGACATGCAAGGGGGCGGGGGCGGAGGCAGTGGAATGGGTTACCAGCAGCAGCAGCAGCAGTTCGGCAGTCACATGATGGGCTACGGTGGGCAGCAGCAAGGTGGGAATTTTGGCAGCAACCGAGGCTTCAACCAAGGTAAAGCGCGTGTTGGTGTCATCTATAGAGATCAATCACAGGTCACCTGAGCCCATTTTGGGGTCAGAGGCCTTGAAAAGAATTGCACTCAATCTAAATTGGTAGGAAACCTCAAGATACCTCAGTCATTTAACCATTTTGCACCGGGGTGCCCAGTTTCGGGCAGATAGGCATTATACATGAAGCCGGGGAGCCCAAAACCAGTCAAAAGAGCTAGGCCTTGAAACAAAAGACCGTACTCGGAACAAAAGACCCAGCTGCTGGGAATTGCTAACAATCTTTTTTCAGTTGTCAATAGCGGAGGAAATCCGTCATTGTTTTGAAAGATTATACCTCTGTTTGTGGCATTCAGCGCGAGCGGATTACCACCGGGGGCGAAAGCACTCCAGTGCTCCAGTGACGAGTGATACAATACCGCTGCATGCTAATCTGGCCCCTATTGAAAGGACGCCAGCCGCGCACTGTGCCAGTTTCAGGAACAAAAGAAAATTACGTAACACCACACAATCTGGGCTATTTTCACAAGGCAGCACGCCTGGCTGAAATACTCGGGCGTCAATAAATGTTGTCTGTCAGATTAGAGTAGCCACCAGAAAGTCATTCGTGCGGGTGTAAACGTCCAGTAAATGAAGTTATAAATTTTTAAAGAATTTTGAAAAATGGAAAAAAATTGAAAATTACCTGGCCCAGCAGAATCAACATGGATAAATGGGCCTGGTGCGAAGTTGTTAATGTCCATTTTCGTGGGGAGGCCAAACTGAGTGATACATCAAAACAAAGGTTTCACTTCACTCTGTCTCGTTCAAATTAATATTACTGATTTTCACGGGTTCCACAACATGAGTCTTGTCATTTTTCAAGTAGTTTTGTTCCTGTATACATCAGAAAGATATTAATAAGCTCATTCTTTTGATATGACTCTCAGTCTGGCATATTGTTGAAGCTTCCGATTGATTTACATTGTACAAGGTTCTCTCCAAGGCCTTCAACTCAAAAGTGGCTCCAGTGACTCTGGGGACACTGTTTGTCAGGCTGTGGGATCCCAATCACAGACATATTCAATGCTCTAGATGTGCTGGTCCTGGAGATACATGGAGCAACAGTTGCTTATTTGTCTTCGTCATTTGTGGGTTTTTTTGCCCCTCTCCAAGGTCCTCAGTTTGGCCACCAGCAGCAGCAAGGGTCCTTCCAGCGTGGCGGGGGCGTCTATGGGGGTGGCTTCAACAGACCACGCAACAGGTAAGAGAAGGCTGGTGTATGGTACCTGGGCACCGACTTGGTCACTGCTTTAACAGTTACAGTCCAGTTTGCTTGCAACCAAGTGGGTGGTTGTTTTTCATAAACAAACAAAATGTGCTTAGATCACCTTAGCACCAACTCCCCCCCCCCGATATTCAACTTCATATCACATCCATTGACTTTAATCATGACCTGGGTTTAAACCCAACCTAAGTTAGCCTGTGGATGCAGTCCCTGTCTTAATTCGACAATTTTCTTTTCAATATTTCTGTATTTATTTTTGTGTCTTCTTTAACGAAAGATCCCCTCCGTAACTGGGTAAAAAAAACTTTTAATATAGAGGCACCTGTAAGAAGAAAAATTCCCAGTAAAATCCTGAAAGGGTTCTTGATAAGGGAGGAATTCATACTGTAAATAGTAAAGATGTCTCATTAAACCTTCCCCCATCACCCAGCACTCTCCCCTTTGGCTTTCAGATTTACCAAACGAGGGGATCAGCTATCATCAAGAACGTACGTTACATTCCTTATTGTGTGTGTAAGAAAAAATTCCCTTGAGCCGGTATGAAAAGGGAATTGCAAGTCTAGAAAGATCTAGCCCCTCAGCATAGGAGATGAATTCTTGATGACGTTTAGCAGAAGCACTTCTTTTCAGATGGGCATGAACAGGTTGAGTGCACCCTGTCTTTAGGCGTTTCCCATAAGCCCTTGTGGTCCGTCTCGGATGTGAAACTGCCAATCATGAGTATCATTGGCTATGGCTGTGGCCAACAACCTTGGTGTGCAGATGGCAAAAGTCCAAGTCATAGCCACAAATTACCGAATTTGGACACAGCCTGGCATCGAAGATGGACCGCAGAGGATTGTTGAAGAAAAAGGGGTGTAAAGTGTCTGCAGGAAAGACAGGGCAGGATCTGGTATTTTGGGCTCTTGATGTAACATTGTTAGCCACTGCCGAGATAAAAGATCCCGGCTTGACCAGAGATGCCAACTTTCTAGTTTGTTTAGCCTGTTTCCAATTGCACAATCCAGAGGAGATTTTCACAGTTTCCAACTCCCAAGGTACAAATCATACAATTGCGTATACAACTGCATGCAAGGTAGCCTGGAGCCAGCCTGGTAATGTGCGCGTCAGAAATGTGTTGCTGGCATTCCACAGTTTGTGCGTACAAGATGCGTGAGTAACAGCGAAACCAGCAAGGTCGATCCACCTGCTGGCCCCAGTTAACGCTATGATGAACTAGGGGCGGACAGGCACGAAGGCACTTCATTAGCAACGTGATTGTGTATGTTCAGGAACCTGCATCTTCATCGTTACATCATATTGTGTAACAGGATCACACTTTTCAGTTTGACAAATTGGCATCTCTGTATTGCTACCTATTGTCATGATGAATTATGCATGTATTCACCGTGTCAATGTCAGAACTGCAAATGTTCAGAAGCGATAATCAGATAATCAAGACCAAGATGAAGGCTTTGAACACCATTTGGCACTTGAATCACATGACCTGACTTGACCAAACCCATAATAGCATGCATGGCGAAAGCATTAGATTTTTCTTGTTCATGAATCAGGCATGTTTTTCTGTTTCCATTTGGTTTGAAGTTTTATTGTGTAACTCTCATATTGAAATGCTCTGTACTGCAAGCCTGTAGCTTTGCTTGATCCCCATGCTCAACGATTCGTTTGCCAAGTTCACCTTGTTCTCCCCCAAAAATGAACAACCAAGGGAACAACCCAAAATTGAAAATCAAGAGATAAGGCCCCTCCCCTCAAATGTTTGCCTCTGGTCAGACTGATGTTCTGGAATAGATGCGGCGACGTGGTTTTTTCCCCCTCCCGTCCGCCAGTGTTGGACTGTACGGATGATTGCAACAGCAAACAGCTCCAAATCCATAATCTGCTATCATTGTTCAACATGGATCTCGCTGCGATCTATCGCCCTATGTAACAGATCAAGCTGCTCGCCAAAATGTTGAGGCAGTACGGCAAGAGAGGGCGCTGCTGTAGCTATCGCAGAGAAAAAACCGTAAAGGTTGACGCGCATGCTTCAAATCGACGTGCGCACTGAATAGAGACGAAAGACTTTTGGGGGCCTGACTGAAAAGCTATCCCTGCTGTGAATGTAGGATACATTGCTTGCTCCTTTCATGAAATTTTTGAGGACGAATTTTATGCCATGGCATTTTTTTCTGGAACAAAGCAAATTTGAAGTTGGTTAAACACAATTTTAGTTGTGTGTACGTCAGATCTGCCCAAAGTACATGTACACTGTGGGATTTATTGGTCTCATGTTAGATCTGCTGCTTCCTTTCACACTGGATATGATAAACGGAAGGGAACAGGTAATTTGGGGGAAGGGGTTAGCCTCGGCAGTAACCGGTCATTGTTAAAGATTGTTCATTTGTTGGGTAAGATGAACAGAGCCATGCCGTGTTCAAAACCTGAACTGATATTTGCAAAAGAACGGTGCCATCAGTGCGACCAATGGTCCATGTATGTCTAATCTGAATAATTCAGGCATGCGACTCCATCAAAAGGTCATCGTCGTACGTCAACCTGAATAAAATAAAGGGAAGAGGGGGAGGATAATTGCCTTTGTCTCATTGGATGTTGTTGAATGGTTGAGTATTTATGTCATGCTTTGGGCAGCACAACAACCAAGTCCTCTGTAGATGTGCCTGGTGAGGCCTGCCTACGAGATCCCCATTATCTACATGATCATTTTGTTTGCAGACTGGCCAATTAATTTGCTGTTAGTACTCTTGCCTGTTCTGTTGTTTATTCAGCGTCAGGTTACCATTGACCGCAATAGAGGGGGGAAAACAGGCAGGAGACAGTCTTTAGATAGAACATCCGTCCTTGTAATTTATGGAGTGGGAGAGAAGGGCATGGGCAACTGTTAACCTCAGACCGTAAACCTCTAGCCAAGTCATGAGATGCCAGTGTTTGCTTTATGGAATGTTGATAACTGTCGAATTTGTATCTAAAGGCTGTTTGCAGCCTTTCAACAAAGAGACTTTACCACCTACTGATGTCCAAGTACATCAGTGCCTGGGGAAATCCACTGGCCTGACACTGTTGGCACTCATTCATGTCTTGAAAAACTATCAAACTGCTCGTATCTTTTTAAACACGGCCAATCGTGAAGTTTGTGAGAGACTACGGATGGAGAGTATTGGTTGCCACCAACGTTCAAAACACATGACTATTTCTCCCCCGTACTTGAGGTTACATTTAAGTAATTTAGCGTGGATTTGGGCTGTGGTTGAACGAAGCTCTCGTTGTAGTGTCCAACACTTGCAAGGGATGAAATTGAAGCAAACATTCAGGGGAAACAATATGAGGTTGTATTTATTGTGTCTTCTGTCTACAGGGATCCCAGACACATTGTCAACTATCGTGACCTGGATGCGCCAAATGACGACGATTTCTTTTAATGCCATATGAGGCAGGAATTCGACACCACATAAGCTACTGTCCACCCCACCCACACCTTTGTCTACCTGCCACGCCCAACTGAAGTCCACTTTAAAGATACCGTACAAGGGTAACATATGCCCAAAGCACATTGATGGTCAGCTCATTCGTCAGTAACAGTCGCTGTTGAAACTCCCTTGAATGAGAGAGTTCATGGTGACCTGTCTCCTCAAATTGGCGTGGGCAATCTTGGAAGTCGAGGAGGTTATTTTAATTTGTTTGGTTTGTACAATGTAATTTTTTTTTAGTAGAGGAGTTGAAACTTACTTTCCTGGACTGAGACTCTCAGCAGATGTCGAGCTAACAGTTAACACAAACAAAACCAAACAGCAAAATATAAGCGACTTATTGATCATTTACTCAAGTCCTGGTGCCCCCGCCCTGACTGGCCCATCTCTGCCGCATTACTTTAAGCAGTGTCGTAGCACCAGATTTCGTAATAATTACAAGCTATTGATCATAACACTGGCAGAGTTTACGTGGGACCCTTGTCTTCAGAAATATCTTCTTCCCCACACCACTCCACCAACCGTTTCTCCACCCAAGTGCTACCCCCACCCCTTCATTGGTCCTTGCATCCTTGCCCTGCCAGTGCCTATCAACCATTAACATGAAGGCTGAATCCGTGCGTACCGTACCTTCTCAGAAGACATTAAGTGCTTAGCAAAAACTCAGCGAGGAACGAGTATGGATCATAGGACTATTTAGCCGGTTTCTTTCTTTTTTTTTTTAATGAATTTGCTAAACAGAAATGAGCCATCGTTTGATTCTACCACTTCCTTCCCATGCTTTCCAACTGATTTTAATGAAGTCCTTTTTGTTTTAGAAACATATTTACTTTTTGTTGTGTCCATGAGCTGTAGACCAGTGCTGTGTACATGTGTATTAAAGCTTAAATTTCTGTGGTTTAAAATATCTTACAATAATTCACGTGCTTTGTCCAAGTTTGTAGTGGGAAACCTTAAATTGTCAATGTGGCTTCAGTTGGTTTTGAAATAAAGTAAATACTTGTGCGCAAGCCGGAATTGTGTGGATTTTATTGAGTAAATGCTGGTTGTCGTACATATTCATGATTACTACATGCCTGTTTATAATTATTAGCAGTAAATGATTGGACCCTGCGAGTCTGCCTAGGTTCCAGCTGTTATGCCAATTATCCAAAAGTACAACTGGTGTAGGGAATAAATTTTGAGGTGGAAATACCCAACCAATTGAAGTGTTTTCTCACGCCGTTAGAACGTTCTCATGTTATCGTGTACATTGGCACCCTCTACATGTATATGGTTGTTTTGGAGGGTCACTGGGACCTATGACGGGATTGCATGCACTTGTTTGTTGGTGAGGGAACACACGGTTTGAGGACATGTATGTTCAAAACGTCAGTGGTTTGTGTACTTAATTTTGGCGTGCGCTTCACGCCATGCGGAAAACCCTGACGGGCTCCTCTTTGCATGTACTGTGCGGGATGGAAAAAGAAGCCGTTGCCAATTTCACCGCTGTTTGGAATTAGTGAGTTGTTAGGTTGTAGACTATTGTTTTATTGCCAATGTGATATGAATGTTGGCCCTCAACCTCTTTCTTGTCCCCTGGGGCAGTTTTTCTCCCACTGTTTGGCGATATATTTTTATGTCGCAGCTATGTTCTCTGCTTACGATATATGAGCGCATTTGCTGCTTTGCAGCTGTTGACGCGCCCAAAAATTGTCCAACCCCAACCTTCAGGGGCGCGTCCTGTCCCCAATTGCTTCCCCTGAGACCGAGCAATGACGCGGGGAGTCTCTCAATGAGACGGCACATCCTGGACCGATTTAATTAAATTATACCTTTTTCATTAAATGTGGTCATCGTTGAGTGCGCAGGCTGTCAGCGCGTGCGTAACAAGACAACTTCACTTTGGGAAACATTCGTGAATAATTTACTCAGTTCAAAAATGAAGGGAGACATTTTTTGTGCCCGAGAGTAAAGATAGCTAGAAAAAAATATGATGTGATGATGATATCGACAAGTGATTCCAATGTACACACACTAGCACATTTCGTGTTGATGAAAATGATGTGTTTCAAAGTTTACGGGGAATTCTGCTGTTGTTTCCAGTTCGTTTCTTTCGTTTACCTCCACACGGAGATTCAAGAATCGATACCACGGCCTCGGCACTTTACGTAACAGATGCATTATGTGATCATTTGGCTTTATCGAAAAGGGGCGACACTTGGCAGAAATCCGGTTTGCGATTTTCTGAGACCGGTGGGGTGGCCTAGTTGCCCGTCAGGTGTGTAGCGGAGAAGAAAACCTTCCCGTCTGGCGTGGCGTGGCGTGGCACGTTCGATTGATTGGACCAACGTGTTACTAAATGCAACCCCGGAGGGCGATGGAGATCCTTTGCTGACGTGAAGCGGGTCCCAAACACCACCGAGAATTCTCGGCTTTCGTTTCGTGCGCTGCAGGAAAAGATAAAGCATCAATAATAGGCCATTAAATCGTAATTGATCAACGTCCATGGGTGGCCCTGTTGGTTATGTTTATACTCGATTTTTTTGCCGAATCGGAATTGTAATGTATATCCGGGTTTGTGAGCTAGTGGCCATAGTCTTTTGTTCACATGAGATGGACGATGCTTTACCACATTTCTTCTCAAACTTAATGTTCTCCAAATCAAAAACGAAGACAAAGCATTAAACGAGAGTCGACAGAGTGAGCTCAAATGCCAGTTTGAGGTTGAATCACGAATTAAAGATTTTTACTTATTTAAGGTTTGTTCCAACAGTATGTGTACAGTTGCTTTTTTTCTCGAAATCTCCGGTACGTAGTAGAAATTCAATTGTTCCTGCGATTTGAAAGGGACCTTAAAGTGCATGTATTGTCAGTAGATTCGCAGCTGAAAGTTTTCAGACCGTGATGCCGGCTGTATTGCCGCATTTTTATGCGACTGTTTTCATGTCCAAGATGACATGTGCAAAATGACATTTATTTCGACATCATACAAAGGACATTCATTTTGTTTCCACAAAGGAATGAATTCACGCACTAAGCGACGAAGCGATAAAAAAACACACAAAATATGGTTGGTAAAGATTCAATTAATTGAAATGCACCCGATGTCCAAAGCAAATGATCCCAGAATGCCTGTAACTGACGTTTATGTATATTTGCGCTATTGCTTGTGTAAACTGCTCTGTGTAGCCGTGCATGTAGCAACTTCAGCAAGAAGTTGAACACCTTGTTTGTTTTCAACCCCGAATAATCGTTTTATCGCTTTTAATTTCAGGTTGCTGCTGGCTGGACGGTCGATCTGTCGTCTTTTCGAGCAGTGCCTTTTATCATTTTCACTTCGTATGCAACATACAAAGTCGAGTCCGTTTTTTACACAAGATTGTTTTATCGATCACTCGTGCATGCGTTGCTTGTCTGTTAAACCAATTTGTGTTGGCTTCGGAAATTACATATTTGCCGATGTTGTTTCATTTGGCAAGTTGGCGCGTGTAAGTAGAAAGGGTGCGTGCGCTCCCAAAGTACACACGATAAAACAGTCTTTGCGGTATCTGAAAAATTAATCTGTGAAGGTTTGGTTGGGGCAGGAGAGGGGAGAGGTATTATTGTACACAAAGGCCAATGTAGACGTAACGGCCGCTACAACTTTTGGATTGTTTAGTTGGACCGACTGAATGTTGTGAGCTTGCATGTTAAGTGAATGTAGACGCTCGTGTTAATTGTGACCCGCCTTTTTGTTATAACCTGAGCCCATTCACCTAAAGAAAAACGGAGTCCTCTACCACACTTTTAATTTTTAATTAAAATTTTTAAGTGAGATTTAAGTTGTCAGTACTAGTACAAATGAATAACCTCCACCCCCGGAAAAATGAGATCGGCCCGGTGGTCCTTGAATCACAGGCCAATGAGCGAGGCATGGACACTAATGTCGTAGTGCTTGCGCCTGGTATACGTTTACACGTATATGCATAGCAATGTCTACAGACCGACCATAATTGACGGAGAGAAACGTTCACACTGGTTTTACGCTGTCATAAAAACTTCAATAAAGCTTTATGATTTGTATGTCTGTGACGGCGGACAATTAATCTCTCTTGAGACGATGGACAATGTATTGCCATTTTTAGGATTTGAAAACAGCAACATTTCACTTCGGCACCGGCGCTGAAATTTCTTGGTCGTGCACCAGACCACAAACTCTACACTCCGCTTCAGGGCATGGGTGCATGCATGACTCTCGCGTTGTTCTGACCGGCCCAAATAGTTTCAAAAGTCGACCACCCCGCCATATGCATACCCTCTGATTCTTTACATTTCTGGATTAACAGAGGTCCATGACGTCGATGGTTTGCGAAAGAGGACACTGTTTGAAGCCACGGACAGGACTACCCCCTGCGTTCCTGCCAAATGGGGATGAAATTTGGCCTTAAAAACAATGGCGCAACCGGGGGGGCTTGAGCCTCTAAGAACTGTTTCTTTTTTCTACCTTCTGAACAATGAAGAACGAAGTATATGAAACTACTCGGCCTGATGATCCTTATACGTTCCAGTCCCCTCTGTTGCAACCGGGGGGGGCTGGGGTTGAACATCGTAAGCTATAGCATAGGGGAAATTTCGGCCCAACCCCCGATTAAGTTCCGGGCATGTCGATGCCTAAACTTGTTCTCTGATTTTAAAATGGAGTGAAGGTTTCACCTTTGTTTCTAAATGGTGGCCATGGCGCTTCCAGGACGATTGCGGTTTGTTTATGTTGGTGCAGTTTTGAGATGGTCATCTTCTGGGGTACTCAATTTCACTCACAGTTGTCGGATCAGAACCACCAACCCCCCCCCCTCAAAAAATTAAAACAAAAATCGAGATGATGAAACAAGCCTTGATTAAGGTTTTCTATGGGATGAAAAAAAATATGAGACGGTTGTATTTTCCCCGATATTATTAAGTGAGGATATAAGCATTCATCTTGGTTGCCTGTGGCGGCTAGTTTTTATTTACTGGCCTCCAACTATGTGCTTGATTAGTAATGAGATTGTGGCTAGCTCCTTGCTGTCACCTCTGCGTCCCGGGTTGGAATCCGTCTGCTTGTGAATTGGGTTTCCAGTCCCAACCCGATTACGTGGTTTTTCTCTGGAAAAATTTCTCTGAAGTTTTATTCCCCTCTTCACCGAACATTTCGTCATGGAGCCTGAAGGTTGACCCCTGATGGCGCGCTTCTGGAATTCTTGGATGGGAAAAATAACGTGCAAAGATTTTAGAATTTGTAGCATTTTTTTCGTTCAGCTGCTTCCTAACAAATTCAACTTTGAAAACGGGCTATGGATAATATTTGCTCTTACATCAATTCATAGAAATTGAAAAATTATCTGACCTAAAAGAGAAATATCCTGCCAAAAATTGACCCATCACTTCCGAAAATATGAAATACATGAAGAACAGCCCAGTGCGGCGGTCTCGTACGCATATGAACATTTACGGTTTGAAATTTTATGGTAGTCTGTCGGTAAAAACCGAAATAAAAACAGATCAAAATATTTTTGACACGTTTATAATTATAAGGTAATAACGGCAATAAAGCAATATTCGAAATATGCGAAAGATTATATTATTTTATCTAACCTTTGCTGACACAACTGCAGTGCGTGATGTCGACTCAACGGAATCTGGAACTCATCGACTACAGGTAGGTGAATCTTTGCAACGTTTTACAATCTCGTTTTCACGTGAGCACGGAGTGAAAACAACGTGCATGAACACAGAGACCTAGGTTATGATATCGCCAGACGTGAAAGGTCGTTGATGAAATTCATTTTTTACCCATCTCCAGGTGACTTTTCCTAAATTAGTTGAGAAAGACAAAGGTAAAATCCCAACGTGAGTGTTTCATGGGGTGGTTTCAGTGAGGAATTATTCTTCCAAAACTGATCAAACGTGGTAGGAGGGTGAAATGTGAAATCCCCGTAGGTTGAACGCGCGAGGGTTCCGGAAGCTCGATTCGCAACTGTTTTTACTTTCAGGCTCTATTGTCCGGGTCCTAAATGATCAGCTTTAGCATTAAAGATGATAATATGTAAATAAACAAATGCTTTACACAGTTATTTTTGTGTGTTGCTTTTGTTTTTGTTTTTTGTTGTTCTTTGTATCGGAGAAATTGCACAATGCAGCCTAGTGTTGCTGACATGAATAAGCACAACAGCCTGAATTGATTGGAAATTTTGCTCTCATAAAAACCTCCGATACCCTTCTGTTAGCACTATCCTGAGGGCAATTCATTTACTCTTGAAAAAAGGTGTAGCCGTCTTTACTGTTTCACACGAACCGAAAGCACGTGCGGTTACCCTTTGAAATGGTGCATTTCTTGACAGTTTGAAGCTTCGAATGACACACATTTCCCTTCTAAAACTCAACGACACAAACGTGCGGCGTTGTTCATTCACTGCGTCCACGGTTGCCCAGCGCCTATGCGCCAATTCACCTTCGCACGTCCCTCCAGAATTACCGAAATCCGTCAGCAAACACCGCTAATTAGTGCCAGCCCTCATCAGAGCAACAAGAGACAGAAAACCTCGTTAACCAGGCAATAAACGAACAATCAACTCAGTTACCGGCGAACAGTAGGGATAATATCCGTTAGCAAAGACACTGTAACTAAAGGATGCTACCGGCGGGCAATCGCCGCACAAAAGACCTCCATTCCAGCCAATTAAAATAGTAATCTACAACAAATCCTTTTGGAGAGCTGCTGGACAATGAGTGACAATAGCTCCGCAACAACAGATCAACCGACACCTATTATTGCAGAGAGGCGACTCAGGTTGAAAACCTGGATGGTTCGTCGGCGTTTGTTGGAATCAAACGATTTTTCACCGGTTAAAAAACCTTAGCCTCGGCGTGTTATTCTGTGTAAATTTGAACAGCTAACCGAGTGAGTGTGGTGCCTCAACGCTTGCTCAAGCCGCTCTATTATTCCCACCGCACGCACAGAGTCCTCGCAGTTTTAGCCAACGTTGAACGGTCGTCAGCATGGGTACAAACAATGGCAAGCGCTTGTGACATGACGTACAATGATTTACGCACAGTTGCAGCCAATCACGTCACGATGGAGCCTTTCCTTCACGCCACAGCCAACAGGGTTGCGTTGAACTTTCCAAGGGGCGGAGCCAAGGATGCAAAGCACAAGTTTCAAGCACCTGTTGCGTGTAGCCTTTGACTGATAGAATACAAGGTTGTGTTGTTTTTAAAGCTCGTGGTCTTTTTCCCGCCTTGGTCCTGAACATAAACACTATTTCGGATAGGATACTTGTCAATCCGTGAAAGAGTCTGAAAAAGAGACCATCGCCATCGCTAGAAGAGGTGCGAATTCTTGGATGAAACACAATCAAAATTTTTGTTCTAGGAAGTGAATTTTGAGGCAGAACAACGGCGTTAAATTCGGGACATGATGTCTTCTGTTCCGGTTCCTCTACAAGTGTCCAGGTAAGCTTGACTGAGAATATTGTGTTGAAATTTACACTGTCTTTCATTTCTTATATATTAAATAGATTTCGTGGCTCATTTTAGAGCCTAATGATCTGGTCCGCTGTTTCTGACTTTTTGGAGGGCATAATAACATGTCTTTCAGCTGTTAGTTGAACAGACATTTATTTCCCCTAATGTCCTTGACGCGTTGTTCTGATTTTCATTTGTAATTTTAACATATTGCGAATGTAAATAATGTTTGATGCAGTATATTGTCACATGCATCGTTTTAATTTACTCAGTTTCAATTACTGTAAAGTGCATTTGAATTTTTCAAGATACATTTGCGCTCGATAAGTCTAATTATTAAATTACTGGTATTGGTGTGTCATTCTTGTTTTGATTGCACGTTTTCTCGAATTCAAGTTAAATCGATATGCTATAGTTGTAATGTCACATTTTGTACATCGACACTGCCAAAAGATTTGCTCCTCCCGGTTTCTGAGAAAACAATTCTAATTTCCTCTCATTGGATGATTAATTGTAATGTGATGAAAGAATGTGAATATTGTAGTATTATTCAAGTCATTATATAGAACCATGTGAGCAATTGCATGCATGCAGTTACATGTGAGATGAGATTTCTGTACGTTTACCAACCCGTGAATTTAAGTCGAACGTTTCGATGTTTGAATGTCATCAACTGCAGCCACCAGTCGCAAATAATCACGTAATTTTTGCCATTTGCCCTTCAAATTTCAGCCTTTTCCCATCAAATGACAAATAAAGGCTTTTGATGTCGATGCAATTTTCTTGATCCTCCCTCGTCAGTGTTCCATACATTTTGGACAGTTTGAGTCCCAGTCAGTATTAAACTAAATAAAGAGGCCTAGTTTGTATCCGGGATCCACATCCGTGGCTTTTTTTTAGCAACGCGGTTGCCTTAAATGTCACCAGGCACTGGGGGCCAACAGCGTTCAGTTCACACCGGTCGCCGCGTCGCATACAAGTAGATGAAAAATGGTAATTTTGCCCTTTCCGGGAGGGCGTGTCTTGGCGTAGAACAAAATTAATTGTTGTATGACACGGGTACTTGTGTAGGACGCAGGCGGACGTTGGCTGGACGTAGGGGTCCGTGCTGCTCCGATGAATGCCCTATCCGCCTATCCGTTTCAAATCGTCAGCCAACCGCAAGACCTATTAAAAATGTCCTGCAAGGACTCTGAGCCTTGTCATAGATGTTTTGTTTCCCCCATTTTTGCACACTGTCTATGCTAGAGTGACCGTGCAGTGCTTTTATTGATTTATTCCGTTTCTGTACCCAGGATATGCCCAAACAGTTGAAAACTGATTTTCACTGGGGCCCTGCATATTACAAACTATTAAGTAATGGTAAACCTCACATCACAAGATTATTACTTTGGAACATACAGTGAACACTTGTTCAAAATAAAATAATTTAAACACACATGCAATAACAAATGAACATGGTACTGCTAAAATAAAACAAATGTACATGTACACCTTTTGTATATTGTAAAACACAAGTTGAATTGCTGATCATGTTATCAAAATGAAGAAACCCATTGGAAAGAAGGGGAAATTTCCATCCGGCTCCAGTACACTTTGAAAGTATATTGGCAACCTATTACCATGACTCCGTAGATCAACTTTTAAGTCAATTTTCGCAAAAGCGATTGTTCGGAGACGGGTGCCGTTAGCAGCTGGCCTGCTATTTTATTGTTCAAAACCAATGTCTTTTTTTCAAAGCTATTTCTCTGCTTCTTCAGTTTTCTGACAACTGGACTCTCCTGAGTTCAGAATAATATTCCATAGGGTTACAGACCAGTAAATGAGCTGCCGTAAACAACATTGATGAATATCCCTACCTCAAAAAATCAGGAAAATGCCCATAAGTTTCTCAGATGGTCAAGACTTTATATCAGATTAAAGCTCACTTCCCCATCTTTTATTTTCCTTTCAATTATCAGTGGCTTAACCGACTTGTTGAAGTTATTTCCAGAGAAAATCGCCCCTCAAAACATTCATGAAGCCCCCTCACCATTTTGAAAATTGATGCCTACACTCCATTGAAACTAGAGCGATTTAGAGGGTCCCGTTGGTCCTATACTTTCAGAAATACAAGCTGGCCGTCCTGCTTGCAGATTCCATCCTCCTTCTCAACCAACCACTTAGTCCACGTGCCACGAAGAGCTCTCATAGCAGAGAATATGACAGGACTTACAAATCGTGATTTGGTCCGCGAAGGCAATTTTGGAGCTATTTACTGGCCTGCAATCATAGCCAAGGGCCACATGAGCTGACGGAGTTCAGCCCGCCGATACACCCCTGGACACTCAGTGTCCCCGCCCATTTATTTTGCTCCATTCCGAATCCGTACACTCAGGTTTTGTGCTGTCTAGGTAGGCCTATACTATTCTGAGTCTGTCGACATGGCCCATGCATCCATGCTCAACTTGCTTTTCCACTTCATTGTGGTTTTGTGCATTTCTTACCAAGGTTCCGCCCACTTCCAGAATTTAGGGCCCGCCCACTTATTGAACCCAAACTTTGTAGCCTTAAATACGCCCGCCTATAGGCCTGATCAACCCACCTTTTGTTGCACAATCAAAGTAATTGACTGATCATTGACCAAGGGCGGACCCAGGACCAAATTTTCGGGGGGGGGGGGTAGAGGGAGGGCAAAATGTGTAAATGTCTGTAAGTAACTTTTTTGGCTGTTCTGAGGGTTGTACAATATTTTCGGGGCTTTTACATGCTTTTCGACGGGGAATGGAATGTACCAAACAATCGCCTACCCGGGTATGTGTCTTTTTTTTTTATAAAGGCTCCTTTGGGGGAAATGGCTCCTCCCCCATTTGCCCTTTTCAATTTACAGCGAACATTTATTAGTGATTTACCAGTTGATCATCACTTCCAGGAGAAACTAACCAGAAAGGCAATGCAAGAACATCAACAGAAGTTTTAAAATTTGTAAAAAAGGTAACCGCTTTTTCAGACTTAACTGATTTCATACAAGATATCTTTACACGGACTAAACTAACTTTCTATCTGTCGTTCGGTTCCCACTCTCTTTTTGGATGACTTCGTCTATTCAACCGTTGCTATTATTCGCCTCGGTCCCTATGATTTATGTACCTTTTGATCTGTTTTCCCCAACGGGACTATACTGCCGCGGGGTAGTCATAGAAGACACAGTTGCTACCATGATGAATGGTCTTAATCATCGATATACTGCCTCTTAACGCGAAAGCCATTGACCAATTACAACTAGAAAGGTTGTATACTTTATAGGCATTGAATATAATTTACGCCGTGCTAGTTTTCTACGTTCTTAATGTTTACTACTAATGCAACAGTTTGAACATCATTATGATTATGTTCGTGCAATACTTGACTGTATTAAAAAGGTCTAAAAATTTCTGGCACACCCCTTAAGTAAAGAACGAATGGCAGGAACCTGAGCGCCCGGTTCTCTGAATGGAATTGTTCGCGTCTGCAATGCTTCAGTCAAATCCTAGTCATAATTACAAACAACAAAGAGGGCACTCTTACATTTTTCTTCCTCTCCAGAATCTTTGATAGAGAAAACGAGAATGAATTCACGAATACAGAAAGAGAATTTCGTTGTCAGAGGGTCCCCCTGCGTCTGGCCAGAATGAAACTTCTACATTCAGCTTTCTTTTTGATGAAAACTTTTCAAAAAAAATAAAATATTGATGAGCCGACTCGACAAGCCTCTGCAGGAGTTAAGTGATATTGTTTAGACTTTTTCGACAGCCCGGAGCTCATCTTTTATCCACAGTAAACAAATTGGGGAAATTAAAAAGGCGGTCATTTGAGACTCGGAACACGTACAAAATTGAAAGCGTAGCTGTCCTACCGTAACGAACTGTGTAGGGAGAGGATAATCAGTCGACCCGAGGGTTCCAATTTCTGTGGGCAGGAGTCGCACCAACTGTTGCCTGTATAGCTAAATAGGGAGATATTTATTTTCAATGTGTGTCGGTAATATGTGATATTGCCTCGGGCAAAAGAGGGGACGGATGGTGATATAGTACATTTTAAAAGCAGCTGTGGCAAGTTAATGGAAAATCTTAGGCTTTTGAGTAATGTAGACCTACAGCCCTAATGTAGAAACTCTGTTCCCAGTTGCCCATTCACGACATGCACTGTACAACAAACCATGGCCACGCTGGTGCCAAAATTCAAAAGCGACCAAGTCGGACTCGTAATGCTAATCGGCCCCTTTTCCGCCAAAACAGTCATTTTGACCATTTCTTTATCAATCAAGTGACAGTCCGCCGTATCTGATTTCTGCATGCATTAAACTACATAACTTGCGATCAGCACGCTCATTGCTCTGAGCATTTGAGAGGCTAGTCGAAGCTAATCACCATAAAATGCCTACTACCATCGAGCCTAACGAGTTTGTGAGATGACACCGATCTCCGAGTTACAAGCGCGCCGCTTGAAACCCGACGCCGTCCAAACCTCGCTGGGCCCCGCTGCCGTGACTGGTCTGGACACGCCGACTTAACAATTTGATATAATTAGACTTATTTTCAACGCTGTAGACACAGCGCATCGCGTAGTCTTTGTTTTCGGCTGGTACGTCGAGCCACTTCCCAGTGATTAGCCAGATGAATTTCGTATGCATTAAATCCTTGATGGTCCCGCGACGTGGAGTGTAATATCATAATGCATCCGTAGGCTGCTTATAGTCCGCCCACCCCATCTCTGCTCGCATCTGCCTTCCCTTGTCGACCGGCACTGGACTTGCAAATTGGCAAGCGTGGCGGGCAGGTATTCCACCGAGTACCTGTCGGTTGGTGAAGCGGTGCATTTGAGCGTAAACGGTGGTTTAAAATGTTACTCCACAATATATTAGGTGGTAGAGCGCGGAAGCTTTAAGGCCAATTTTTTTATGAGTTAAACTTGTGAAAAAGGAGGGAAACAGATTGGCAACTCAATTATACTTTCTCATATTATATAAGCTATGGTTTACTTCCCTGTGAGGTTAAATGCATTGAAAGGTGCACTTTTAAAAACATCTCAAGTTCGTTTCTTGGGACGCTGTAGCTATGATGTCAATCATGATTCATTCCGTATGTTTGGTGTTTAAAATTGTAAACCCAGAATTTTCTCATTAAGGTTCGGTAGCTTGCTTAATGGTATGCATGGAGCATGAAAGAAAAACAAACTCAAATTAATCAAGCAAAATCTCATTACGGAGCATTTTGTGTGTGTGTACAAACCGGTGTAACATGGAGTCTGTCTTCCAGGGATGACATCACAGTTTGGCTCCTGAATATGGAACTATTCACCAGCATAAAGAACAAAAATGCCGTAAAACAACCTTTGAAAAAGTGGAACAAAAAATGAAGATGAGGTTAAATGAGACACAAAGGTGCATTTTGAAGGCTTGTATTTAAGAAAATTCCACTGCCAACTCTCGTCTCCCCCCTCTCCTTCTGGACATACGGTAATGTTTCAAAGTTGAAACGACGTCACAATGGCATTACCTCGCTGAACAACGCCAAATTAAGTACGTCGTTGTCTGTGACATTCGGAGGGACTTATGGAGGAGTTTATTTGGAACGATTCACAGAGGCCATGTCATCTTAATCTACCTTACAGCCGATGGGACGGTGGTCTTATAGTTCTCCATCGAAATTCGATAGTTGAATTTCTGCTTTCACTTCCGAAATGTAACAAAGTTGTCCCGGACAACTGTCACTGCAGCTTAGTTTGTTTTGGTATAACGCATCTTTTTGGTTTGTTTGTTTTTTCTTTTTACTTTGTAAAAATCCCGGACTTACTGCCCCTTAACGTCAACAGTACAGATCCATTACGTTACACAGGCTTTACTGACTTCCAAAGTGTCTCCTGCATACGACACAATTTAATATTAGACGTTAAATTTTAAAATTGTGTTCTTCACAATGTCCTTTCTTTGGCCAGTTATTTCAGGATGTACTCACAGGCGTGGTTTGTTTCAACGCCTAAATATACCTCGCTGTCTAACGCACACCGAATCGGTGAAATTAAAAAAAGAGCAAATATATTTTTTGCATTGTTGATGTCAGCTGGCTTAATTACATTGCAGCGTCATTCTGACATGCTGATTCTCATCCAAATGAGATTTGTTGATCGATTTTGAATCTGGCATGCATGATGAGCGCGCAATTCTAACCGAGGGCGTTTAATTTGGTGCTCTGTCCCTATGGCACCTGTTCCTGTTTATTCCTTACAAATTCTAAAAGCGCAAGATACAGTAGTATACTGAAATAAAAATCCACTTGTTGTGTTGAATAATTTGTATCAACAGCGTATTTTAGAATCCTGACTTCCATGCTTCCGGTGGACGGTCCCCATATGTATATATCTATTCACTGAGTTTGTTATCTTGCCTGGAATTCATTTATTTTTTTTATCTGGCCCATCAAGCACACCTAAAGCATTCGCAGATAAATCAATTGATAAATGAAAAAATAAACTGCAGTTTTTAGATTTTGTTTGCTTATTGCAAGTATTTTTAATATGCATGGTAACTGTCAAAAATCATTTCGGGATTATGGACCTTACATTTTCTAAACGGCCCAACTTCAGCGACGTCAGGTTCTTCTCTTTGTTCCATGGTGCAGAAAGGCCATGCTTGTCTTCTGTTGATAATGTCACGCATATAATGGAGAACTCATGCATTGCGATGGGGCAATACGTGTATTAAATTCATCTAGTAATTTGGGAGTAAATAATGTAACGCGACCGCCGCGTGGAAACCGATTTATTCTCATTAAATTTTTCTGATAATACGAACAGCATGATTGTATAAATTTCTGCAAAATAGGTAACATTATGGCCGTGATTTCAATGTGGCAGCCATTTTTATTTATTTATATATATTTTTTCATTCACCGACTAATCCCTGTAACGTTTATGCTTTATTCACTGACGACAACAGTGGGGGCGTGGTTAAAATTTGAAAGGATGTCTTTTGCACCCAATCGACTAGCAGTGTCAAATAAAACGAGTTTATTGAATGTTGTTCACTTCGTCAGATCATAGCCTAGTTGGCAAGTGCAATTTCCTTATATAACCCCTAATGCCGAGGCGGAATTCATCTTTAAGAAGTTGGTTTGTCTATTGTTATTATTATTGGTTTATTTATTCCACATTAGGTGGGCACTTGCAGCCAAAAAGGCTGAATTGCTGCCACAGCAACATTACAATTAAAAGTTAAAAAAAAACATATATGGATTTAGTAAAAATAAAAAGTACATGAAAATGACTCTAAAAGTTATTGTAAAACCCATATAAAAAAGTCAGTGGTCACCAAGGATGTCACTCCTTGTTAATTTTGTGTAGGCCTAGATATCAATTAAGCTGTGATATGATGGTTGCCATCCGCACTGAACCGTGTAGTCACCGGGGGACATGTAGGATGAGGAGGAACTTCAGGGATTTGTACTGTCTGGAACACGAATAGGTGGACTTGGCTGATCTCGTGGGTGTGGTGTGATTAGGGCAGGAGGCTGTCCAGCCCCTCAAGAAACAAATTGTCCAGTTGTTGAGTATAGGAAACTCGAACTTCACTGAACCCTTAAAAACATATAGGCCAGGTCATTTAATGATGTTGTTTGTTACTGCTTGATATTACCGACAAAACAAGATATTTTGTGCCAACATCAGTACAAAACAGACCAGTACATTAACCTCCCTAGAAACACACCAGAACATAAGGTAATCACATGTTTGAGTAACTTTCACAACAGGTCACTGTTCAGAAGGCACACGAGCCCCTAGTCTTGGTTCCAAGACCTTCCAGTTGTTTCATGACACCACGAACCATCA
>NW_019091398.1:862871-893014 GCF_001949145.1 Acanthaster planci
TGTTCTTCCTGACGTCAATAGTAGGGAGCCAACCCACGCATTTGTATTTGGCTCAGTAAAATGGCCGCTGGTTGGCTTCTTTTTCATACAAAGGCGTTGCAAGTCCAGGTTTTTTTTATATAGGGCCTACGTCCGTGACCATCACACGTACTGTACATACAGTACACGTACAGTACGTATGTATGTGCATGTACACTGTACAAGTGCATCTACATGTACAGGGCGCTATCGCCACACAAATCGTCATCGCAGGAAGATAACGATTCGTGTGATGATAGCGCCCCCTAACAGTGTACGTGTGTGGTTCGTGTCCAGGAATAACTACTGGAAGGTCTTGGAGCCAATACTAACGAGCCCCTAGCATGAAGAAGGGACCGGGGGAGGGGGGTGTGAACGATGATATGTAGCCCTTAATGTACAGCTGTCATTTCTGTATAGGGCCTATTTGGGCTACTCAGGCTTATGCCACATATTACGATCGCATTATGCGAGTGCAACCAATTACCCTCACGATTTGTACCAAAGCTCTAATTATACGTGAATTATAATGTATACATTCTTGTGGCGTGTAAGGGCGGGACTCGAAATTTTGGATATAAATTCACCCGGATCGGAAAATGGCAGGAATAAATTATGCGCTAATGACGGTGAACTTGTAGACAAATTGAATTGTCCCTTTTTAATATTGCATGCTGAGGATGTCGTTGCACGAAGCGACGCAGGGCCTACAGGCTAATCAAGCCCAACGTGTCTTGTGCTAATGACTCTGTGTCGGAGACGGTGCATAGTCTCCACGCCACGGCCGAACAACTCAGAAAGAACCACCGAACCTAACGGTCCCTGATGCATTAATTATACATATTCAATTGAGCTGTGACAGATAGGCCATGTAGGGCCTATAGTTGTTTCGTCAAATATAAAGGGCCTCTTTTATGTACCTCTTATCGTTGGAACATTGATAATTAATCTCGAGTCAAATGAGGAATGGTTTTTGTGGTTTAGAGTGATGGCAAGACAACAGTGCCTATTTTCTAAAAAGCCTCGTTGCTAATGTAACTGAAGTTCTCCGGAATAAACCCAGCCACCGATTGTTGTCTGCAATTTATGGACCCAGTACCAAGGATAACAAAAGCAAAATTCAGACAAATACAATTGTTGATTTCATCTGCTGTAGTAAATTTATTGTCCATTAGGCGCTAGATCATCTCAAAACGATACACTGTGAAGGAAGTACGCTTATGTTTTCTCTTAGTTTTCAACAACAGTAATAGATTTTCCAATGTTCTTTTTAAACAAAAGTCGGGATAACTTGTTTTATCTTGTTCCTCTTTTTATGCCTCCAATTCACGACCTGTTGGAAAGATAAAATGTTTTGCCTAAAATACGACTTGCAGCACATGGGTTTACAGAGAAATAATTTTCTCGCAGAAACCACGAAGTGCCCCTTCATCTAAATAATCAAAATTTAATGCTGTACTTCTTCAATGTGTGATCCATCTGCGATAATGATCTGATTGGGTTGGTAGTTATTTCGAGAAGTTGTAATGATAGAAGATGAACATACAATTAGCTCTCCATTTGTGTCGAATTATCATAATTGACAACATTAATAATGTATCCCCATCTAATGGGCCATGATGACACTGAGACTTATGTCCAATGTATTTTTTGACTAATTTAACGTTATGCTCCATTTTAGTGTCTTTTGTTTTCGTAATACTCCTGGAAATTCATATCTTGATTAGCAAAATTTGAGATTTCATTTGACGAAAAATCACACTTTAATTTCAGCATTAGAATTTGCCAGAATAAGGGCGATTCTCAATAGTGCGCCTGCAAGAGTTGACGCGTTGGCCAATCACAACGCGCGAAATCTGTCGACCCTTTCCAAACGTGCATTGGGCCGACAGATCTCGCGCATCGTGATTGGCCAACGCTATTGCGAAACGCCCGTGTTCTTGATGCCTTAATTTTTCTCTTTTCTCTGATGATTCATTTGCTAAATGTTAGGACAGTGCGCTAGTTCTAAAGCGACATTTTCTCCAAAATGTTTTCATTTAGCAAATTTTACAGTTCCATAATTTGAAAATAGCCCCGAAAATGAAAGGTTTCTCCTGAAGTCATGTCATACAATTTGTCAGAAAAAGTCTGGATACATTAAGAAGAATATGTGTGTAGGCTATGTGTCAGTCGATAAGATTAACCAAACGGATTGTCAAATAGTTTTCAGGCGTTTCTGAAGAGTTTTGTGCACAATAGTTATGTTCGCAAGTAAAATTCACGTCGCAAGCCCTTTTACGTACGTAGCTAATCAAGTTAGACAGCTGGCAGATATGCTTCCGAATTTAACGGCTTTACCGTCGACATGAACTAGCGTGTTCGCTGGCTGCGGTGTTTTGCGCAGGAATTAATCAGCCCGATGGGCGAGCACCGCGCCCAATGACTAGTCTCGCCGTTAATCGCGTCAGATCGCCGGGAAAGCCCGGTAAACATCCATCGCTAACCATGCGTGGATTCCACATGATGTTACCAGTTACGACCGTGCACAGAGCTGCAGAACGAAGGCACGCCCCCAATTGGGGCCAGCCACCGCACACAGATCGGAGTGTTTCGTTTCTAATGCATAAGTAAACAAGGTCACATAGGAAATCCGAGACTGAAGGCAAGCGATTTTGTGGCCTTGCTCTTTCAAAATCGCGGTGATCAAAGTATTCCTAACGAGGTCAAGGCACTATGCTTGTGGTTTTGGGCATAATCTTAGTCAATCTAGAAGTACAACTTTTTTCCAAAATTGGGTAAAAATGGTAGCCGCATAACAAATATGATAAAATCAACTGCTTGACGTATAAATAACGATACGTTGTCGTTTCGTACTGAGAAATGGATGAACCTTAAAACCATTTTAGTTTCTATATCTGACGTGTGGCTCTTGGAGTCACATTGTAAATATTAGCCAAACATGAACACTTGTTGCAACGACCAGTGACTTTGAATATCCGTGAAATTTACAGTGAAGAAGGTCCTTTCTTTCTGTAGACTGATAAGGCTAGCATAACTTGTAGCCATTCATTACTGCGGCGATACAGTTCTCGTGGACAGGTTGTATACGAAATCAATTACCGAGCAATTGGATGCTTCCCAACACGTGTGTGAGGTTGGTGTTACTGCAATCAGGTTACGGGCCGTGTTCGACTTGGTTATGGCTTAAGATAAGATTCGAGACTATTATGGTGGTGGTTCAAGCCGCCTCCCACCCAGTTGAGTGTAATTTCTAGCCGCTGCTAAGTAATTCGGACTGTGCCCAGTTGACCGTCATCTCACACCAAATTGGGACATCCTTGAGGCCCTTGTGAAGGCTAGGCCTACATGAGCATGAAAGTAAACACCTATGTGAACTCGTTACTAAAACGCTGTAATTCTCTCAAACTTTCTTTCTACACAGGTATCCTATGTGGCAGCCTACAGCCTCCATTGCAGCCACTGGATCCTACAACCTCCCCAGTCCTGGTAGCGGAAGCACGGGGGTAGCCCTACCCGTGCCACCTCGGTCTCTCTTCCCCTTCCACAGTCCATCTCCATTACCCCTACCTCCTTTCCCCCCGGGTGTGGGACCTCAGTGTCTGCGTGTGCCGATCCCTTTACACCAACTCCCCCGTCCCTTGCACCCCCACCACCGCCACCATCTTTCCCCAGAATGCGACCCACTGCCAGCCGCCAGCATCGGCGCCGCTACCGCCACACCGAAACCCTCCGCGCCTACTGTCACTGTGAGCGCCTCGGCCGATCGGGTGGCAACTCCTTACCTCGGCCTGGCCACGTCAACTAGCGCAAGCCTGCTGCACACCGCCCTGCCACTCCCGCCGGAGATCCGTCGCCCGCTGCCGTTGGTGTACAACTTCACAGCGACCGAACTAGACAACGTCTTGTACGGTTACGTCAGACCTTCGAAGGAACCGCCTTGTGGTCTGAGGTGCGCCCTGTCTGGTCTGAGAATTCAAGAAACAGGTAAGTCCATAATAAACAATTTTTTTAAAAATCACAATCTAAGATCCAAATTGTGCGCAATGCAGTTATTTTTTATTGCCCAAACAACTTTATTGTCTTTTTCTGCCTGGCAGATTGATAGTTATATTGGATTTACGAGGCTTCACGCTTTTCCGGTATTACATTTCCACAGGAAATAATTAGGCCCCCCCTTGCCTTTCGCTCATTGCATTTGAAAAAAATGCCCAGGATCCAGGCCAATGTTTCCTCCTACGGCGCTTTTGGGCTAAATTTCCAGCTGCAGCCGGCCTCGCACGGGCCATCCACGCGGCTGGCCTGCTTGGTGTCACGCTTGAACGGGGCCCGGGCTGGCCTGTTTGATCGATGGCTGGATCGGCAGTCAAAAGCTGGTTCAGTCCCTGGTTGGAGTGCCTCGCGCGTCCTTGCACAATGCCGTTACGGTTAGTCAAGCAGTAACACAAAAATGTGTTGAACTTTAGATGGTCTTGGAACTGTGAGGATAGTTTAAAAAAAATTTTAAACAGCTTTTTGGACACTTCAGAGTTGTAATCAGTCAGGCAGTGGTCAACCACCATCCGATGGGAGCATGCGTGTGTGTTGGCAGTAATCTCGTAGGCATGTCAAACTTACAAGTGGCAAAATGTTTTATCACAACCGGTCTTTTCTCTCTACTGTCTTCAACGTAACCCACAGCGTTAATTTTTTTACCGACATCAGGTATTACAGCATCTAATATTCTCCCATTGTACATGTGCCTTCCAAGGAAATCTGATACCACTCAAAACTACCTTTATTTTTCCAATTTCGTCCATTATTCCAAAAGATCTTCGGATGCACAGAGGAGAAAATAGGAAGAGGGCGTCTCTATAGAGAAAGGATTTGTAGTGCAGACTGGACATGAGAAATCAGAAACATGAATTCTTTGCGGGCAATTTTGGATTTGAGCAGCCACGTTCACCACTTTGGGGTAACATGCGAAGATGTTGCCAAGTTCCCTTTTTCGGGGCGAATAGCTAAAAAAGCCGGGACTTCATAGCGGAGAACAGCGGCTGTGGATTCTTGTGGACCCTGGCCGCGACTGTTAACAATCCTTGCAAAGAACTTTATTATTCAATTTCCTCCGCCGAAAAGGCCAGCACAAAGGTAGAAGACAAAATCACCGCATTAGCGGCCTGTGGGTTGTTAAAGAGTGAGGTTTCAAAAGTGTGCCTCTTGCCTTTGTTGTGGGAGCCTTTAGGGATTGTTGAAGCGGGATGGGGGCGGTAGATCCCTCCGGCCTGAGCCCCATAGACCACCAGCACTGTCGCACTGTTTGCTGAAGGAGCCCCGAAATGAGTTGAAGGGATTACACGATTGTTCTTTTCTTGATAGGGAGCGGTCTTAGGGAGAGGATGAACTCCTTGAGGAATTTGTTGTTTTTCTTCCAGTTGGGGTGCATGCGTGCGAGCTACTGGTGTTCTCCACCAAATATTGCTGTTGGCATTGTAGTCTAAGTTGCTGTAGTTAGTCTATTAGTCATTCTTAGCACGAACTAGTCAAGAGTGAGACAGCACTTGTCCGGGTTTCTACCTTCTATTTTCCCTCTTTTCTCAGTAGATTAGCTCTTCAATTGTCGTAAACGGCACCTATGTGTCAACGCAGCGTAATAAATGACTGTGTTTGTCTCCACTAAGTATAGTCCTGTTTTGGCAGGACCTACTCAGTCCTAAAGTAAAGAAGTTCTTCGTATGTAACAAGATTTTTTGGACGAGGCAGAAGCCCTTTTGGCGAAGGTCTGCTTATATTCATGTGATCCAAAGAGACGCACTAATGGCTGAAGAACCTTTAATAATTTTATAACAACTTGGAATGGAAATAAATATCTTTTATTAAAATGGCTCACAGACCTTCGCAGCTTTCCTGGAAGTTGCTGGGTTCTTGAGATGATTTCGTTTCCCTTTTCTAAGCCTGGCAAATGTCTTGTATGGGTTGATGGGTTCTGTTCCAATCCCATCTCTTTGTCAAATTCAATTTTAACACACGGTGGTCTTTTTGATTATTGGGGCAACTTTAGTTGCCCATGTACTGTAATTGAACATACCATGGGTACGAATCGCTTTTGAAAAGCGTGTGTGAGGGGACCTTGATCATCAATGAGCGCGAAGCTCGAAGCCCTAAAGGCGCCCCGAAAATGTTGGACTGTAGATGCTCTATGGTGCAATCTGAAGCAATGTCTGACTCTTCCTATATTATTTCGTTTAGCAAATCTGGTTGCGAGATTGATTACATTATTGTTCGTATTAAAAATGTGATGTAAGTTGGAACCATTTTGTCCGTCGTCCCAACTTTACACCCCACAAGGCAAAAGATTTGGCATATCAAATAAGCAACTATAAATCAATAATGTTGGCCTACGCCCATTACATGTTTTTATTCAGGCTCCAGAAGAAAAGTGGAAGGGTGGGGGGGCAAACAAAATAATCTCTCGAACCTGAAAAGGGGGTGGGGTGGGGCATTCCCCCCTCCCCTACCTAAATGCCCATGGAATATGCTCTATAAATTTATCCTTTTTATTGTATTAAAACATAGATATTTATAAACTCTTTCTCTTTGTTTATGTTTTGAGGTTTTATATTTCATGCAAATAGGATGGACAAACTAATTTGTGTGTTACCTCTACCCTCAGTGAACAGCTGTGCGTGGCAGTGATGCTAAACAGACCTAATCAACGGTCTTTAATTCTCTGACAGCCGGTTAATTTCAGTGGCTTGTTCCTATTCATAAAGCTTAATTTTTCTACGAGACGATGATGAATCGAATAATTGGTAGCCAGGCATAATCATTAGTATTAAGTCTCATAAAACGAACTAGTTTACCGACGGTTTTGTCACTTCTCTGCAGAGAATTTTTGCTTGATTGGTTGGGTGCGAAGTCGTGCATTACTAGCGTGCATTATACGAATTTTCTGACTCCGTTTTGGCAAAGAATGATCGGGAATGGAGTAAGCGCAATAACTAGTGATTACTTTGAGGAACGAAAACCCATCCCTTGGTATATCCTTGCTCTATGGTCCACGGAGGATCTGATCAGAACAGTTGTCCACGCGATCCATCACACGACCGGTCCCTCAGCAGAACGATGGTGCGGGCTCTGCGCAGCGCACACCCTACGGTCGGCTGCTCATTTTATCGCTTACCATATATATATATATCAATCCTGTCGTTAGTGAATAGGCCGGTAATTGCTTGGACAAGCATCGCACAGAATCCGCACAATAGGCCCCTCCTAGCAAGTCACTTCAGCCTTGTCTTCGGGGGTTAGTAAGGTGCACAATAGATGGACGGTGTGCAGTTAATGACAAACAAACCCTCCAGGCGATGTAGTTGGGGGCAGAAAGGGGTGGGACATTAATAAGAAGAAAACATCATCCACCCTTTCTTTTTCGGCAAGGGGAACAGATCTTCTTAAAAGGGTAACAGTACCCTATTGGAGTAGTCACTTAGGGGATGTTATCTTCAGGGTAAACAGTTTTAAGTGTGGGATTCAACCTCTTATCCCCTCACAACTAGAGGCACGTTTAGCAAATCGCAGGTCTTTCTTGCAGCGCTGAAAGGGCTTTTGAGAGCGAAGTTTATTTGTTAGGCACGATGACGGGCGGACACTGTATGGTGCAGGCAGGTGTGGAATAGCAGGCTGATGGACAAAAGAAGAATGAACAGTTTCAATCTAAGGAACACTCATTAGTTCCAAGGCTAACATAGTCGCAGATTTGTCAGCTGTTTTTAAAACAGGGGTATATTGTTTTGGTGCGTATTTTCTTGAAAAAGCAAAGTCCTGAAGCTATAGTTCACCCTTTCTTAGATTTGCGAGGCAAAACAACACTTCGGTGTCTGCCGCCCTCCAGCGATGACGAAGTAAAGGGCGACAAAGGCGAAACTACCCCCGAGAGGGCGCACTCTGCTGTAGAACGCGAAAAATCAACATGCCGATCGCCATTGGACATCAGAACTGTCAGTCTGCCCGAAGGTAAAAAAAGTCCTAATGAAAAAAACAAACCACCGTTTCAAAAAATTGGGTTGAGCCCAAATACTGTTCGCATATTTTTCATTACATCAAGACAGCCAGGCAAGCGTTTATGCAGGCTATCACAAACGTCTTAGATTTTAGTCGGGAGCCTGAAAAGTTGATCTGTTAGAGATATTTGCACTGATGACTGGCCTATCTCAAAGCTGCCCATGGCAGTGACAAAAGCCAACACGGTTTGTTTCTCGTTTCCTACAGGTATATCAATCACCCAGACAACTGTTGGAGGTTTCCCCCACTACAGTGTGTTCAGTCACACCATAATGATCGCTAAGGGGACACGGTTTGGCCCCTTCACGGGCCGCGTCATCCACCCAAGCGAAATCAAGAGCAGCGACGACACGAGCTTCATGTGGGAGGTGGGAACTAGAGAGAAAGACCCTAAACCCCCCCTTCCCGCTTCAGTCATAGTCTCCCCTTCACAAGTTTAACTTCAGTAAAAGTACATTCACCTCCGTCCACCCAAGGCTGGTGTTATGACGTTCTCAGTTATTCAACTAGACTCATTATTACTTGCTTGAAGAAGGAACTATTACCGTGCGTTTAATTCACATGCATGATATGTTGAACGGTAAGTGGAAAAATTTCAACACTGGAGGTCGCTAAACTACATAGACTATCCAGCCTCCTCAGCAAACCGTGCTGCAAATTATAACTGGATTTCATAGCCCCGGCGCTCTGCATGTTAAGTCAGGCGAACGATCGATCGGAAGCAACCCAGCGTAGCATAAACATGCGCACTGCGGTGTGTGTAAATACCGTGACCAGTCCCTGACAAGAAACAAGCACCGAACCTATAAGACGCCGAGAGCTTTCCGGGTATCTTATCCGTGACACGGGCTGGCTGAGTCAAGCGTTGGGGATGCCAATCCACCGGCAGACCCTAGTCCCTCTGGAACATTAGGGGGGGGGGGGCTGCGCGGAGCTCATGAAATATGCAAGGAGAGGATGTATCAGTCAAGGGCGATGAGATGCCGGGATGTGCCACTCAGGCGTATTCGAAGCTATGAGAAGCGGCAAACTTGCATACCTTTTGCTTCAACAGTCAATGCACGAATTCCAAGGGGGTCGGGATCGCTGTGCGGATGGCTCGAATGGGGGACTCTCATGAGCAATTTCGTTGTATGTTTGAATTGAGGTGACATACGGTTGTCCCCGGGGAAATTTTGCCCGAAAGCCCTGGCCACTTTATCTAATGCCACTAGTTTTTGAGACCGTTGGGATTTTAATGTACTTTCGAAGGTTAATGCCATTTGACTTGAGGTTGCGGTCAACATTATGAGGGATTAAAAAAGTGACACGGTACGTAGGAGGTTGATAAAGAGGTTGTTTGTGTGGGTATCTCATGTTTCTTTTATCAGAGGGCGTCATTTGAATAACCGCAAATGTTTTCAAAGAATCTTCTTTCAGCTTTCCCATGTCGTAGTTCTAAGACTGAGAGCGCTCCTCCAAAAACCAATGAAAAATTGAGACAAAGTCAGTTATGGAAATCAGAAATAAAATTGAAAAACTGTGTAAGAGAATTGATACCAGAAACAAACTGCCTTATTTTGAAAGGAAAATAAACATTTTTTTGCGGCCAAAAGGTGAAAACCATTGATACGTCTACTCGGGATATCAAACACCATACTTACCCTCTTGATACAGGGAAAACAAACCATGTCTTGAGCTGTAGGTTAGTGGGTACACCTGTCCTTGGAATCTGTCTCTTCAGAAGATGCGTGGTTCTGAGAAGAACCGGTGAGTAGAGCCACACCTCTTCTGAGGAGACAGTTTCTTCAGGAATCAAGAATCAAGTCCTGTCACTTGAAGCATCCAAGTAGCTACCAGAGCCCAGTCTTCCCCCCTGTATTTTGCCTCTCAACAACTCCTATCGACAAGAAGATCTCACCTGAGATCTCTGTTCATCTTCCAGTCATCGATCATCGCATCGTGTCAGCGTTCTCACAAATGATCCAGCGGTGTTGTTAGTTCTCTCCGACACAACGGCTGTAGCCGGTGCCGGTTTCCATTCCCCGAGAAGCTTACTTCATTATCTCAAGTCATTTAGGTCCCTATTAGCTTATGGTACCTCATGCGATCAGTCATTAAGGAGGTGATTTGTCTCCGTTCTGTACAGATGAGACTATAATTTGACAAATCACCGTGTAGGGGCCTTGAGGGAAGCATTAACGGGGGATAATATACAAGAATTAAGATAAAAAAGGCCTTCAGCCATGGTTCATCTTATCGCAAAATGGAATGTATTTATCATTTCAATATCTTTTCACCAGAGCGTGAATTTTTGGGGCTCCAGGCCTAGCAGTTTAAATCCAATCAAAATTGAGGCATTTTTATCAACAAAAATATGCAATATTTTTCAAATACTGATAGCCACTTTAATTTTTCATGAATCGAGGGCTTTTCTTGACGAGTGTCTCAAATTCGGAATTATTCCTTCTTATTTCAGATTTTCCACGACGGGAAGTTAAGCCACTTTGTGGACGGCCGGAATGGTGCAAGCAACTGGCTGTGCTTCGTGAATTGCGCCCGCCATTCTCAGGAACAGAACCTGGTAGCCACGCAGAATGGAGAGTACATCTATTACGAGGCCTGCAAGGATATCCCAAGGGTGGGTACCCGACTAATCTAGCCATGGACCTTTTCGTTGTGTTCTCAAGCTATGATCGGTTGACTGGAATGTGACGTCAAAATACGTCTGTTGTTTTCTCCTCAGTCTACCGATTCAGTTATTGACATGGACAACAACATGGAAAACTGCAATAGAAGCAATTAAGATAAAAGCGACAAATTGGTGATAATTTTTTCTGACTGGGATCATCATCGGCGAGTTATGAAAAAGTGTAAACAAGTTCTTACCACACCGTCTTAAATCTATCAACCAAAGGAGGAAGAATTTGAACATGATTAAGTCGAAAGCACACGAACACAATCAGCGCTGCCGCTCAACATAAATTATAAAGTAACGAGTGATGAATTTCACCCTTTTTTCATCTGCAGGGTTCCGAGTTATTGGTTTGGTACGGTGACAGCTACGATCAATTTCTGGGCATTCCTGTTTCTCTGAAGGGCATGACAGCAAGCAAAGCCACTGCGGAGAGCGATAATTTACAGAGTAAGTTAAACATGGCCCACGGGACGCCGAGAAGCCTCAGCCACAATAATGGCGCACAAGTAGACAGAACAACCATTCGCCGCACTTTCTGACCGCCTCTAGGGTGAAGATGTTGCCACAATGCATGCATAATTAAGATACGCTATCAGGCTTTTCAAATAGAGTATGGCTTTCGATTTCAGCAGAGTTCATTGACAATGATATTGGCTAGGCTTTGCTTGCTTTATAAGCCTCTTGTTCGTCTGCTTGAGTGATCATTTCCATGTGATCCTGCGTAAATTAAGTTTGAAGAACGTTTTTTTGGTAAATTCCTTCACTTTTAATTTCATTCATCATAAGTCGGAACCACTTTGCTCAAAGGCTACTTCGTTGGACAGCAATTAGAAAATGACCCCTACTCAGCGCTTGGGGTTCAAGGAATCAAACATGATGGAAAGGGAGGGGTGAAAGCCATTTACGCTTATTTAGGTATTTGGGAATTGGTCCAACATGTATAAATCGAAATGTACCTGATTTATAATTTTAAAAAGTATCTCCCCGAGCATTTAATACGCTGGCAAATCTCCAAGGAGGCAGACATCTATGCGGGAGACGGACAGTCTAGGTTTTACTCCCCAATTGTCCAGGTAGGGCATTTAAAAAGAGGGCAGGCCTCAAGTCAGGATATCCTAAGCCAGGCTTTGCGGTGCGGTGGCCGATCCGTGTACTCTGTCATTCTCCTGAGCTGGGATCACCCAGGATTAATCTGCTCATTCCCAATCACTGGGCGTGCATCTCCGCGACCGCCCGCAGCTGACTCATCGCCCTGAACTGCAATTTGCCGCTTGACTTGATGCCCCTAACGTCGACAAACTATACCCTTTGATTGAGCTCGGGAACAAGCCGATCACATTATTCTACAGCCACGTGATTTCTCAAACACAAGCTCCAAAAGTGATATGTTATGCTTTGCATCCCAGTCAAGTATCACAGGAACCGATTTTCCAGTTCAGAAACAGAATTGCGGACTAAGAGCAAAACCGATGCAAAGCTGACATGCATAAGATGAGCTCATCCAATGCAGAGCAGCACGAATGTTCCTTTTGCTTTACCATTAAACACCATTTTGGGCCCATTACGTGGATTACTATGAGCAACTTCAAGCTTTCTCGAAATAACTGCGAGGTTTTCCTTTCTCACCTAAAAACTTACATTTTCAATGTGCCCATTTCTGTTGGGACATGCCTTGCAATACGAGAATTGACATTGAACCCATGGCAAAACTCTATCGAGAAAATAAACTGGAGGACCCTATTGTATTTCTTTTTAGATAAGGAAGGTTACAAGTGTGACCGATGCGGGAAGGTCTTCTCCTACAAGGACTACCGAGATAAACACCTAAAGTACACCCGCTGCGTGGACAAAGGTGACCGGAAGTTCCCCTGCCACATGTGCACGCGGTCTTTCGAGAAACGCGACCGGCTCCGTATTCACATCCTCCACGTGCATCAGAAACATCGGCCTCACAAGTGCTCAGTATGTGGCAAGAGCTTCTCACAGGTAAAGTATTCTCCGAGGTTGGGGAGGGGAGGGATGAGGTATCTCTCCCCTGCCCATTGATTTCAAGATGGGCACACTGGCGCTGAATGCAGTGGCGTCAAGGTGGCGAAGTTTCTCGGTGGTATCGGGGATGCACTTTCTTTTCATTATATTCATTCCTTTGTTTATCTAGGAGGGGACCTTCCTCCATGGGTAGCCCTTGAAAGAGTCTAAGCTGGTTTCCAATGGGGCTCTGCATTTCAAACATGCAAACACTTACTTAAAAATTAAAAGAGAATAAAGATTAAGATAAAAATTAAAACAAAAGATGAAATGACAACCCACTTGGAACGGGGTAAAAAACAAGAGCAAAGTTACGCTGTTTCAGAATGAAATAACGATCAATAGATAAAAACCATTCATTAATTATCCCATGCAAAGTTGAATGCAACAGTCTGAAACCAGATTGAGAGGCAGAAATCAAGTTGTTTCCATGGCAATATGTATACAACGCACTATGGACTGCCCTTTTAAGAATTTTTGAAACAAGTGGTAAGATGGAGATCGGCTGATAGTTGTCAATGTTATACTTGTCTCCACCTTTGTGGGTGGGAATGACTGAAGCGTGCTTCCATGCATCAGGATAGAGACCACTTCTTACAGACAGGTTCAAAACGTGGGTGAGTGCCCTAAGGATATGAGGACAATAAGGTGCAAGTTTAAGAAACTTACACGATTGAGACCAGTTGCTTTCCCTGTTGGCATTAGGTTTATCTGCTCTCTGACGAATTCTTCAGTAATAACTGGGAATAAAAATTGTTCAGTATCACAGCGAGGGCTATCACTTTCCTCGCTGTCAGAGACATGGGTTGGATATTACTCTTTGCCAAGCGCTCACCAGTTGTTGAGAAATGGTCAATGAATATACCAGCCACTTGTAATGGATTGGTCAAGTGTACTTTGTTTTTATTTTAAAATGTCGAAGGGGAGGGGGCAGAGCAAAAACATTCGCTACCGCTTCCGCCTCCCGTTGTTACGACGATAAACGGCTGATCTTTTGTGGAAACGCATAGTGGGTGGATGACCTCATTCGATGACGTCATGACCTGACATGGAGGAGGCCTCCACCTGTCCTACCGTACTTAATCTGTAGAGGTAGCCGTGTCCGTTAGACACAGCCACAGATGTCTAATTCAGACACCTTCAGCTACGATCCTTAACTATTCTGATTTTTTTTTCCGATCAGGCTCTTATGTTCACGTTGATAATTTGTCATTTCTTTTGGGAGTATTGATGGACACAACGGCGGTGTGAAGTTACTGAAAATATTATGACAATAATTCCAAAATAGTACCTATTTTTGTCGCAAGATCTCTCGTCAAAAAGAAGGAGCGGAGGGTTTTATCAAACGATCGCTTATTCCCCGGTGTGGAATCTCGACTGAAGCAATCTCTATCGTATGTATGATTAATCTGTCTCGGGCAGTTGGGGGAAATGCTATCCGGAGTTCATTTCGTCTGTATACGGAACGCAGTGTCAGATCTGACACTTCGGGCACACTGTGGGTCCGTCGGGCGTGCGGTGTTTCGGCGTGCTGGCGCAGTGCTGCAATGGGGCTCGCTCGTGTCTATCCTAGGCCCCGTCAAGCGCGTTGCTCTAAAGGTGATCATCAAAAGGGACTGTGACGCGTTCAAGCGAAGCCAAAAGAGAGATAAGATGTGAGCTTCAGTTCCTGTGAAATATGCAAGCGGTTTTTACCACCAAACCAAAAAAAGGCTATGATTTATTCCTGTGCAACTGGAACAAAAGTTGAAGAAAGCGTGACATAAGACTTATCTTATACACGTGTATTTTGCTTTGTGCCATACAGTTTGGACTTGATAAAGACTAGTGAGAATGTAAATTGCACCTGTTTTAAATAAAACAGAAACAAACAAAAGATCATGACCTAAGATAATTGGACAATTTCTAATTGAATTCCAGGTTGGAAAGATGTGACTTTTAATATTTGATCTTAGGTAAAACTCGCAAGAGCTTGCAGTGAATCAGAGCTGTAGCTAGGCCTTTAGAGAGAGTGTAATGACAACTTGAGACTTTGGAACCAACATGGCTGTTCAGTAAGTGCTCAGTACAGCTTGTGGTTAATGTGTGCTAATACTAATTGTTCATGTGCACAGACGCATAAACAATCATTCTGGTTCCAAAAAAGGAGGCACTCATGTCGCAACTCGCCACGTAAACAGCTCTGCTGTGAATTGTAAAGCAGCGCCCCCTCTCGGCAGCTCTCGTTTCCCGTTGGTGCCAAAGCCTGGTCTGTCAGGAGCACCTTTGTGCGCTCCAAATGCATTCCGTGACGACCTCGTTTGTCCAGGCGCGAACGCCGCATGTCACAAGGAGTCTCCCTGGGACATACCGGCTGGGGGTCGATAAAGGGAAAAACAAACACAGAGAAACACAGGAGGCGACGTGCTAACTTCTCCTTCGCGCGCCCGCTGCGACACGCCTCGTTTATTGCTTATGTTGGGCCGGATTGATGGGCTTGTCTGTATGTAATGCTAGCCCAGACCGAGATTGCGGATTAAAATTGCATGAGAGGACTGCCATGTTCCCGCCTGATTTATTGCTGATTGCCTCCACCAAAAAAGACTTGACATTATCACAAGTATTTTGTTTTTCTACGAAGGATCGTCGCAGTAAATACGTCTTGCATTGCAGTCATGATGGGATGGATACACTCGTATACTTGGAAGAGCGAGTTAACCAAACAAATTTCTTGGTTCGGAGATAAGTGAAGAACGACGAGCAAATTAAACAGCAAAATACATGGAGTGCTCCCTGCTGACAGAGGGTCTGGGTCTATACATAATCATATTGCTCCACTTTCAGCAAACTACAATATTACGCAAGAATTGCTTGCTTTTTTGGAATGCAGCACAAAACATGAGACTGCTTCTTCCTTTTGGGAAGATTTTTATCAATGGGACTAAATCTTAAAACCTGCATTTATAAGCGCACATGGAAAGTAGTCTTTATTCACCATGAGGCGGAACTGGTTTGATGTAGAATTCAACCGGGCGGCTTATCAAAACTGAATGGACTCAGTGTTGGTATGTTCACACCAACCACTGTTTTCTATTCCGCCTGATAATAAAAACTGGAAAAAACCACGTCTTGAAAAACGTCTTAGCTTACCTTGAATGCAATATGTTTTCGTTTCTCTCTTGCATCTTACTGCAACGCTCGGGCTACCAAAGCGTAGTTATTTGACTCCGCGCTGAAACGTCCCAGGCATCTGGCCAAACACAGCATATGCATTTATTATTTCCCCAACGTGTGCAGTGCTCACTGCACCATCTATTGCTTCAATTCAGATCAGTAAATGGATATTTTACTCGTATCCATCTGGGATGAAGTCCACCCGAGGTTGCTTGATGACGCGAAGACCTCAGATGAGTTGACTTTATCCCAATATTCTCTCTCGTGCAAAAACATAATATTACTGATAAATAATTGACAGCACCTGGCAAGCACATCCCAGGGCATGATCAGATTAATGGACCCAGTGACAGCTCTTAACAGTTTTCGTGGAGCACTCTGAATAAAGAAAGTGTTGCATTAACACCGTTTATTTGACAATGCATGGTCTTAATTATAGGTTAAGTGTTTGCAGGCAGTGTACATGATTATTGATTATATCATAAAAACAGCAGTGGCAGGATTTTGTATTAAAGAATAACAAACAATAGACTGCAAGAAACAGCAAAAAAGGGACGTTTCCAACTGCTTTGAAAACGATTTTTCCAATTTTGAGCAAATAGTTTGCAGGGCAGTATAGTTGCATTCAACAGTAAGCAGTCTTCAGGGGTCATTTTTTTTTACACCTTCGACCGACGAAATCGCTTTGGAAGAGGGAGGGTGTAGGCAGTCGATGCCGCTGATCACAAGACAAGCGAACATCTGGAAAATGGATTCACGTGGGTTGTTAATGATGATGTTGGTCATCATATCAGGTCTGAGTTGCGTCTACCCACGCACGCGACCGCGATCACGAGCGTGACCGGGGAATGGTATATTGACACGGCAGTTACTGTAGTAGGTTTTTCCATGGATCATGGCTAGTCGCTGAGCTCGAGTTCACCATGTCGCTAAAAATTAGGATTACCCCTAACTGAAATTTGGAGCAACAAGCACCTGATGTCTTCATTGACAATCATCTCCATTTCCCTTTGGAGGGGCAAAAAGGGTTGAAAATCTCCTGTTCCATTTCTATGACACTCTCCAATCCTCAATAGGGCCTGAGCTTGCCTCTGTGCCTTATATTGTTTTAAACACCCGTCATTATGCAGGTCAAGAAGCCATAAAGACTAGTTAGGCGACCGGGATTAGACGGAAGCCATCTCAAAGATGGATTTGCGCCGGGGAGATGAAATTAATTTTGGATTTTTGCCCTGCCCGACGTGTATTTTAACACTCTATGTAGCAGCGAAAGATGAAGAGGTAATTTCATCTCCCCGGCGCAAATCAATCTTTGCGTTACCCACTGCTACATCTGATTCGAACCAGCCAGCCGACATCGGCAAGCTCGGTGGTTGAGTGGTTAAGACGTCCGCACTAGTAAGCTGGAGGTCGTGGGTTCGAGTCCCACCCGAGTACGCTTGTGGTTTTTTCACAAGCCTTCGGGGGGCATACACTGAGTGTATACAGTGTTACAAAATACACGTCGGGCAGGGTATAAATCCACCATTAGACGATTAAGGGTGGCATGGTACTTATGAAGGTGTTGTGACGCCAAACGCGCGCATACACATGTGCGCGTGAGTGTGGTGCTCCTGCAGTTCGGGTCAGACAATGCGTCATATACATACTCAATAGTCGCGTACTTCGGTTCTTGTCCTACCAGTTTGAGAGTTACACGAGCTGCAACTCCTGTATGTTGCAACTGCAATTTAGTGCCAAGGTGTTTTCTCTCTCTCACTTAGTCCTCTAGTCTGAATAAGCACATCCGAGTCCACAGCGGGGAGAGACCTTACAAGTGCGTCTACTGCAGCAAGGCCTTCACTGCGTCTAGTATCCTGCGCACACACATACGCCAACACTCGGGAGAAAGACCGTTCAAATGTGAGTCACCAGTCGCTTGCAAAGAATACCTCAGACATTTTTACATACACTATACATGTAATATTACACACTAGGCCTACTCGCTGGTGATTTCACAAGTACATGTGCTAGTATTTTTAATGGTGCATGAGCGGGGCCCTAGATTTCTGGGCAGGCCTCTCCACTGAAATGAGCATTAAATATTTTCCACATGAACCTTAAATTATTCTAATGCTGCTCGTATCGTATCTGATCCTTTTTCTTCATTTCAGGCAAACATTGTGGGAAGGCCTTCGCGTCACATGCCGCACATGATAGTCACGTGCGCCGGACACACACGAAGGATAAACCCTGCGCATGCCCAGTTTGCGGCAAGACGTTCAGCCAGAGCTATGAACTGAAATTCCACATGAACATTCACCCAGGTTGGTGGTTGTGGAAAAGACAAACTACGGGAATTTAAAAAAAACCTCTGAAATACGTTAGTGTGTGTACTGCTGCTTGTCACTTAGGGCGAAATGAGACGGCCTCCCTGCCAACAAGAGTTTCAAGCCATTCAGTGGTTGATTGCATTATGGCTTTGTTTTTCAGCTAGACAGTAACGCACATCTGTGCAAAGTAGCAGCAGTGACGCCTGCCAGAGCAGTCTCGATAGGCTCAGGCGTAATTAGCAACCATAGCCGTGATGAACGGACGGGGCGTGTACTAATACGAAGCCATGAGTAGTTATTGTTGAAATCCACTTCCTCTCTTGCAGATGAGCAGCCGTTCGATTGCGAAGAATGCGGCTGTGTTTTCACCAATGCCGCCGCGAGGGACCACCACCGCGCCATGCTGAAGTGTGGTGGTAGACACCCTCCATCGCGTTTCATCGGAGCCCATGATACCGACACCATCTTGAAATAGTTCATTGAATCCTCTCGAAACACAAAACATTTGCACTTCTGCGTCCAGTCTCCACTCATGAGTTTGAAGAAACTTCCGGAGCTTGATTACAGTGGACGTCCTCTGTTATCAAAGAAAACTATAACTCTTCTTCGAGCAGAATACGTGCAGGTGCAAGTTTATCCAACGTAGGTCGATAGAACAGGACTCCAGGTCGATAGAACAGGACTCCATTTCAACCAGTTATGGGTCTATACTGGGTTGGGCATTGCTTTAAGAAAGTTGCGCCTGCGTTATGTTTAAATCTCCAAAATTTCAGTATTTTAGGAGAGTAGAAGACGACAGGCTTGGGGGAATTTACTGGAAGAGTGCACAATGGAATACTTGTTTATCCTTCTTGCTGAAAAGACTTCGAGACAGCAAGAATAATGAATATGCTGGTTGACCAATGTTATCTTGTTTTTCACATAAAAAGTCTCTGCCTTTGAGGACGTTAAATATTCAGCATTTAATGACGTTGTGTGCTTAAGTAAAATTCGGTCTTATAATGTTATCGTGTAGAGTAAAACCCACCAATCGCCTGTTTTTATACAATGCATTCTTGTTCCTAGTAGCCTTATCGGAAAAGAAGTATGCTTGCTTTGAATACAATTGAGTGAAATTCCATTTTTGATGAACGATCAAATTCAACTGAGTGAAATTCCATTTCTGATGAACGATCAAACTCACCTGCCCACTGCACTTAGATTCACAATAAAATTGGCAGACCAACTAACATTTTTTTTGCATTATAGAGCATTTAAACTGCAGCTGTAGCCCACGTTCAGTCTAAACTTTGTTTTCCTTGGGTTTCTGTTGTAAATATCGATGTAAAAACTTTTAAGATAATTACTCTTTGTAAACGTGTTTAGTCTGCAAGAGCTAGGTACAATAAAGTTATTTGTCAGTGCAGAATTATTCTCTCATCGCACTTGAATCCTTATTCAATTCTGAAAAGGACAAACCTCAAAATATTATTAGCAAAAGGAAGATGAATACCTCTGGCTTCGTCATTAAGGTTTACAAAAGAATTTACAGCTTACACTGGAAACTAAGCCCTTCAAGCCACCAATACGACAACATAATATATAAGTATATGTATATTTGACATGTGACCAATATTCTCAGTATATATACATAAAACAATGCATGTATATTCACACAGCAGCATAGTGATATACAAATTATATAATAATCTTCAATATATTTGACATTGAGTCTAACACAGTTTACATATGCGTTGTTGTTGTTGAAAACCCATATTTATTTGCTATCTTTGTAATAATAAGTGCCATCCATCAGATGTTTGGTCTACATGTACTTGAAGTGAGGGTTACACTAGTAAAGTGAAGTCAATATTCACACCGTTAATCAACATTTTGTTTCAATCCTACCGGCGCTGCCTTTAGGCTTTACAAATAATTTGATAACCTTCTTCACTCCGGTGTCACAAAACAAAATCACTTAATGGGTTTGGTGACAAACCTGATCCTTGAATGTTTTCAAAGGGTCAGGAGATTGATCGCGTTTCCGTCTCGAGTGCTGGCGGCGAATCGATGTCATTCCACGGAGAAATGTTGCTGTCTTTGATTGGTTTAAGGAAAAGAATAAATTTGTTGTATGAAAAAGACACATTTTATCATGTTGCGGCACGTACTGACCAAGGATAACTTTATTTACTCCAATTTCCGCCCTTTTCCTCTTGTGAGATGCAAAAGGTAAAAGAGAAAAATCGTCTCGACAGTTTATCTTTGAATTCCGTCTAAATTAATCAACCGAAAAAAATAAAATTATTCGTTACTTTGCATTATAAGCATTCCTCGGACCCTTTAATACCTCCTGTGATAAATTTCAGACGTTAGGCCTCTTTGTCATGGACCGGGTCATGCATTTGCTGGGTGATCATTTACCGCAGTGCTGGCGATTCGCTCTCTCTTCAGTTCAGTACCCTTTTTGGTCAGAACTCAGTCGCACGGACGCCATTGACTAATGGCACGGATTTTCGATTTATAGCACATGGCATATGCCAAGTAACGGCTCATTAAACTCCGGAGATTTCACAAGTATTGCATCGAGAGCTGTAAGAGATCAATTACGGAAACATCTGGAACAAATGGGAACATGAATGTTTCAAGAAGATCTCTGGTAGACATTCCGTCGTTGAGGCAGCTGCACCATAATTGCGTAGTTCATAACCGCTTTGTCCTATTCAAAAGTATTCTTTCCATTTACAAAGATATTCCTGTCCACCTCAAGCTTTCCCACAGTAAAAATACTAATATATATTTGACAAATTCAAAGCAACGTATTCATTTCGGTATTTGGAAAGTGATGATTTGTGAGAGTGTTTCAAAACCTATTCGTATTGCCTATCCATGTTTCTTTATTCGGTGCGTTTCGCACGCAATGCGTTCACGCGTTTCACTTTCACGGACACAAAGGGTGCGTTCGATTAGCTTCCCTGCACATACTAGTGTTGCACTCAAGGGAAGCCTCAAAATGAGGCTTATCGAACGCTGCAGTGTGTTTTCCAAGGCATTCTGGGAAAAAGGTCAAGTCCCCGCCACGTTCCATCATGTATGTCCATGCTCAAACAGTCCATCCGTGACGTCATTACACTCGGGCAGCCTCCAGAGACCCCCCTCGCCAGCTGGGGTAGTGGTGGCTGACACCAGGGCAGGCACGAACATCACGTGATCGCTAAACGAACGCTCTCGTGTAAGTTTGACTTACACGTGTAAGCTAATCGAACGCACCCATAGATCGGCTCCATTATTAACATAACATATGTGTGCGTTGCGTTTGGCCGTCAAAATCGCCCTGGGAGCGTCAAAATCGCCCTGGGAGCGATTTTGACGGATACGCAACGCTCAGCGTAAGTGTTGACGCGCATTGTGGAAAGGCGCCTTTTGTCTGTTTGGAAACAAGGCTGAAGTTTAGAACAGGCCATTTATAGACCCCGCATGCTACATTGTGTAAACGCAGACTTATCTCGAGTGCCTCCTCGACAATTTCAGCCATTATCACCCAGGACGTGGCAAAAGATGTTTTAAAATAACGAGGGAATTCGGTCAAACCCAGAATTGTAGTGTCAGGATCCATCTCCCCCCCCCGATCCCTTTAATCTCAACGACGGTTACTAAACGTGCATGTACATGTAAATGGATTTACGTCCCAGTGTTATGCCGTGGCACGCTTCTACCGTAGAGCAAGGATCCTTGCTCTATGCTTCCACCGACGCCCAGCGAAGGACATCACTCCAGTCCATCAGACGAGCGTTGCACCGGTGTGACCTGTATTTACACAGCTAATGGAAGCACTTTCCACGTACGACTGAATGTTCTCGACCGTCGGGAAACGAACACGACTCAGTTTTGTTTCGCCTTTTCCCTTCCTCTACTTCAGTCAGAGTCATCCATCGGACGTGCATTATTTATATCTGTTATGGTGGAAGACCTCCAGAGACCAAGCCAAGTGGACTGAAGAGCAACCGTAGTACCTGTAAATAAAGACCGTGTGATTATATTGCCAGCGCGGCAACTTATGTTGAGTAGTGCTAAAAGCGACTTGAACTATGCACATTGTGCTTGGGCATGGGTAACACGCGTCTAGTGAGTGTCCTTTCAGCTACAAATTGCTAGGTCTAGATTGTCAACGATAGGCTTAATGCTCCATTTCCTTCGGTTGGTTCTAATTATTCAGACGTTGCCAGCCCTCTAGCCGCTAAAGTGTCAGCTGCCAACTTCATAGACAACTCAGTGTGAGTATTAAGAAAGGCATCGTGTAATTGATAATTAATATTTTGTTTACAAAGTACATACTATATACTCCGCTGAAGCCATCTTCCCAAATCATACAATCAATGCATAGATGAGACTCAACGCTGGAACACCCTTTGAAAAAGTGTCAAGGAAGTGGGAAGTGTCGAGCCGTGGGCTACTTGCAAAGGGTAAAAAGCTGGAGAAAGGACTTCGCTGGATGAGTTAAGCGTTTGAATACTTTGTTGTCATGTTTGAGATTGGATTTTCTTGAATACCACCCTCTGCTTGTTGAAGATTTCCACTCCTTTTCGGTATAACAGTTCGTCTGCTCGCAAGATCTTACGGATTTCCGGATCCTTCCGAAGTTCAAGCAACTGCTTTTCCGCTGAAGGATCGGTCGTTGGCTGGTGCCCGGCGATAGTCCCGTTGGGTTCCATTGATTTCGACACGTTGATGGGGTTGCTGGTTTTGTTGTAGGAACCAGCGTTGTAGCGCCTTCCGGCGCACCGATCGTACATGGGCAGTTTCAGGGCTTGCTGTGCCATTTGCAGTGATTCGTCGTAGTGGTCTACCAGCATGATGACGGTAAACCAGCGTTCCATGTTCTCCAGGCAGTACTGGAGTAAAGCCTCGTGCAGAGTCTCGTTTAAAGTCAGCTCCATGATGAGTTTCTGTCGGAACCAACAGGGGGCGCTCCTCAGCCAATCTTGCTTCATCACGAAGTCATGCGGAACGCCTTCGATGTCGATGTAGCGCATCCAGCGAGTCTTGTCGCTGCAGAACACTGGCTGGAACAAGAGCTGCCTGAAGAAGAAGCTGCCTTGGTGCAGAGCCCATTCGTGAAGGGACACCCTGCGAGCAACCTGGGCGGAGCAGAGTTGATCCTGTCGTGCGTGCTTGCAGTACGAATGGGAAGACAGCGTCCGCTCGTACGGGTCCCGCATAACGGTGAAGTAGGCGCAAGGTTTCTTGTATCGGTCACAGAGTCCGAAAGAGTACCCACCAAAGTACACGTTGGGCGTACTCCGCATCTTGAATCGCCTCTTCCGCATGAAACGAGCCTCTACGGCCAGCCGTCCTTCGCTACTCAACACGGGCCCAACCGTCCGACCCAGACTGGCGCCTGCAATGTCGGACAGACACCTCTTGGTCGTTGTACCAGCCGCTTTGTTGTGGTGCAGGTAAACGAGGACGCTGTGTGAGTCGAAACGCATCGGCTTGTCCTCCGCTGCAGGCGACAGCGACGCATTGTCGTAGTTGAGGAAATAGTTTGGAATGAAGTTCTGCCTCACAGGCCACGGGAACGGCTCCTCGTGCCGTTTTACGGCCATCTTGGCCTGCCTCAGCCGGCCCAGTGAATTGACCCCCGACAGTTCGCTGATATCTCCAGGTGGCCTGGCGGGCTTAAAGGGAAATTCCCCTTCCTGTGTGACTTGATCTGAGGACGGAGGGGGTGGCCAAAGAGCACCATTTCTGCGAAAATAATTGTAATAACAAAAGGAGACAAGGAAATCAGTACCGATAATCTTTACACTTCCAAGGTTTAAACCTTTGCACCTCTACATACGTGTACTTGTCGTTCGATCGGAGGTTTTTTTGCTGCTGAAAAATCTGATGAGATTAATGTATTCGGTGTATTCACCCACCAATGAATACCAAGGTCCTATGTACTCATTTGTGCTGTTATCAAGTAAGTCAAAATGTATGCTCAATGATGCACAATGCCGGTTCATGAACTTGTAAATTATAAAATTCACATTCAAGTTGGTTTCCCAAGTCGAAAAGTACAACGTGCCTGGAATTAGAAGCCGGATACTTGACGTCTGTCACATGACACATTCGGTTATGAATGCCTCCACTGGGAAGGAAAGGGTGTGATATGGAGAAGACTGCATATTATTCTCGGATCATGAGACGCGGGTCCGACGGCTTTGGCATGAAGAATAATCACCATCGTTAATGACCTTGCCTTTTCCCGATCGCCTGCGCACAGGAAGGAATTTTTAGGGGGAGGGGTCAGGCCGGAGATTCGTTTTTAATGTCTCATTTTTGCGGACAAGCGGGAACGAAGATGAAACATTACATGAACATAATTGTTGACAATGGAATTGGTGCACTTACCTTTGTACACATTGGTTTTTTATTATCATTTCCTCTTCATTTTTTCACCTTGGGTCTCGGAGCGGGGGGGGTTGATCCCCCCCGGATCTGCGCCTGGTGCATTATGCATATGTGCACTGATTCAGTGCCAAAAACAGTGGTCAGCAAAGGAACAGTTGAACTCACCAGGAGCACTTTCGGAGTTTAAAATTGACGTTGTAATGCTGCTAAACTTTAACATCTAATTGGCAAAGTTACATCAAATTACCACAGGATATTTCCACAAAAACTCTATGCGAACTACGCACCTCATTCACAATCAATGGACGTTTGAATATCTGTCTCTACTTAAAACTACTAGATACTTTGAGGGGCGCATTCAGCAAAGGTAGGTTTCATTAAGGAATTGACGTTTTGTAATTTGAAGTATTAATAACCGGAAGCATTGTAAGCATTTGGAATCAAGTAACAGGTGTTGGAAGTGTGGCCATTGGTATGCCGATTTCACGACGCGCAGGTGGGCAGCGAATAGTTGCGGATACAGATGGGGGGCTTCGGACAAGAAGCCGCCTGCGTCAAACAGGATATGGGTAGTGACCAGAACGAGTGATAGGAATGCTGATATCCACTGCCAAATCTGAAGTGAGAAGGCGATAACTGGTAACCTTAAGGTCGATGGTTCCAGATATTAGTTAAGACACGACAGTCACTGGAAAGGACAGGACATATTGCCAGACGAGACAAGGTAAGAAAAAACAAAACCGTTTCGGTCTCTCGTGAATGGGCGAAACCATTAGATCAAGCTTCTCTAACTTCTTATTGCTAGCATTTGGAAACTCGATTAGATAGATCGTGGTAAATTTGAGACGCTGTCAGTAATTTGTAATTTACAGTCACCCGCACGTTCTAGCCACGACGCAAAACTTGACAGAGCAGTTTGGTCTGTTGAAGGTGTCAAAAGTTAACCAACAGGACCCCTTTAAAACGTGTAATCAGCGAGCAGAATGGACTCACCGACCAAAGAAAGCAAAAAAAAAAAAATGTGGCTTATGTTGTCTTTGTTTTGGCCAGCCGTCGCATTGATATTTCAATCAGCGACGGCGGGACCGCAACAACACCTCACGCTCAGCCCGCAGATGTAATTCCATCTGATCACAGTCTTGGCTGGAGGCGCGAGCAACGTTTCCATCCCACTTCTGCGCCATGAAGAAGGCAGAGGGTTTAACGGAGCATGCCAGTCCTTGCATCATTTTAATCTGGATGAGTCACACGAGGATAAAAAAAATCAGAGATGCTTGTCTCATTAGTTGAGTTCCTATAAGTCTTTGGCTGGTAGACAAGAATAATTAATACCTTTTACTTCTGCTAATTGATTCTAAAGCCACACACACAAACTACAAATTGTTTACGCCGAAATGTATTTATCGAAATACATTTTCTCGTTTTTCAGTTACTGTAATTTTGTTATTTAACAGAAATATTAGTTGTTCTTTTTCATGGGACGATTCACGTTTTGGAAACTGGGTACTAGCAACACACACAGCTGTCTGAGCAATGCATGTAACCGTTTCTCGCAAGACCGCAGAACATTTTACACATAACCTTTTTTCATAGTACGTGATATCAACAAAGAAGGCGTGTGATTTCCCAATATCTTTAAACTACAGGCCTAGATATGACATAAAATGATGTACGCAGACTTGGGCGGTGGTTTAGTGAATGTCATTGTATTTGTGGAGCCTAGACCTAGAATGGCAAGCACATAGAGAGAAGCACTGACGTGTCGGGTATACTCCAAAATGATTTTTTTTCTACACAGTGTCTTTAAGAACACGAAACACTTTCCGTACAGCGTATTCTGAGAATACGAATCGTGGCTAGTACGCGAGGCATGTACGTGGGCTGGACTAATGCAAGACACGAGGCACGTCAGCGAAGGATGTCACTGGGGCAGGAGGCGAGAAGCAATTGGTAGGCATGCAGTCGATCCCCGGAGGGCAAATTGGAAAAAAAAAGGACGGTGCACCACTTTGTCAAAATGTTACTCTTGGGAGAGACCGAGCCGTGCATGGCAGCGGATGTTTCCGACTGATTGATAAAACCTCTTTTTGGCCGACTAGTTTTGCAAAATGCAATCACTAACGAATCATACAATTTCAACCCAAGATCGGTCGATTAAATCAGAGCCATACGCTTACGAAATCGTATCCATTTGATTGAATCAGTAATATCGAATGGCAATATCAGAAAATGAAATACAAGCTGTTTATACTTTCCATCTAGATTATAAACTGTTCTCGCAAACAAACATGCATTTCTCTTGCCTCATACTGTTCCAGATAAACAGTCCCTCAAGAAATAGACCAACTTACTCGTGCGTGCTAAACGTCGATATCTTTTTGCGGAAGTGCTAAAAACATCCTTCAGTGCACTTTAAGGAATTGCTCCGGTGACTCCCCATCTTCAGTAAGCAGAGTTATATTTTGTTCTTGTCTTTTTAAGCTATAATGCTTCTTCCCCGTGCAGCTCCTATACCGCTGCTATATTGATGCAGTAACTGATGCTCTTAACAGTAGGCCTACCGTATGGAGATACCGGAACTGCAGTTGTACCGAACACAGGTGTTCCTTTAAACTTGACGAGGGCGTACATTTGGCAAGTCCTACCACCTGTCCACGATAGTTGTGCCACCGCAATATTGGCTTCTGTTTTTGAGAAGCGCACAATAAACGTACAGTACATGCAGGTCTAATACAAATCCGCACCAATCCCCGTCAGCTGATTGGTGGATCATTGACCACATGTCATTGAATTATTTGTTCTATTTAACGGGCACCGTCGAACAAGACTCCCTTCCCTTGCCTGGTTCCCGCCCCATTCACAGTAATAAAGAAGATATTAATGTAGGGATGAGAACTATAGTTTGACATTACACGAAACTACCGTGCTTGAGACATCACGAATCTGTTTCGCAAAACCGTGATCAAATGTTAATACGCAAGGACCGTTAAAGGAACCAGGAAATAGAAATATGTTAGTAAATTTTACTAAAAACCCTTGAAATTGCATCTTTGGGTTTCAATTAACCTTATTTTAAATTTTGTTTTGCAATTTTAACCCATATTTTGTTTTTTTGGGGTTTATGCTAATAAAATTTGCATATTCATGAGCAGAACTATGATGTCATCCAAGGTACTGAATCTCAATGTTGCACCGATTTGTGCACAGAAAATGTCTAGATTTTTCTTACCACTGCTATAGCAGGTTTCATTATTGCTATGTGAGTATATGGCAATAATCCAGCAAAAATCCTTTTCACAGAAATGTTCCAAACATGCAACCATGTCTGCCTGGATTTACATCAAAGCAAAAGCTCCCCCACTTGTCCAGAAATGCTTGGACGATTTTTAATGTTTGAAAAGTGCACTGTTCAGTTTACATAACTCAAAAAAGATGTCAAGCAGTCTTCACGGAAGAAGAGTACAGAGATACACAAAAAGTGATTCTAAGAAAAATTCATTTCCTGGATCCTTTAATTTGTTCTCTGAACAGACACGGTTTTATGCACGTATTGTACAAACAAATATGTTTCGCATTCATGCAATGGTAAGAAAAATATTTTATTCTGTGGCATTCGGTCATTTCACTTCACATTTCTATCCAAACAGGCCCAACCAATTCAATACCATGAACGTATACCGCCTAATCGCAAGAGTCTTTAAACAGTCTTATTTCTCTTACTTTCTTACCTCCAAAAATCTTTTCACACACTGTTAACCAGATCTGCTCAGTGTGTTTAGGAGGTAATTGTGCGCAACTGTAATGGCGAATTCGTCCGCAAAAAAGCAATTGCATGCACAGCACCGTCGGGCGCAATCCCCGATGCCTCTCCGTCACCACATCTGATATCGAAAAATCGTTAAGCGGAAAGGCGATTGGGACAGTTCTGGGGCAAGCTTTCTAACCTCACCTTTCTCTTCCCGCACAGAATGACAAATATTGTGTCTGCCTCGACTCTGCGAGTTATTGACTCTGGTTTCTCTGCCTCGAAGAATCGCCCGAAAACATTCCCGATTTTTTTCCACTGGAGAACTCCCTTTACATAATTACAAAGGGCGGCTGATTTTCATCCAATTTGGCAAGAAGAGGCCGAGTGAATCTTGCGTGAGATTGGTCTTCCTTCATAAGGAATCTTAAGGCTCCATCGAAATAGGTTTGCCTTAGAATTAGTTTGTATACTCTTCTACAAGCCGATTGCTTCTTGATATATTAGTCAAAATCAACGTGGTCCATGATTTGAACTTCGAGTGAGAACGTTTCGTTTCGTTTTCAAGAGGCAATCTTACTTCACCGCAATATCACTATGTTCTCTTAGACAGAGTATATACAAGGACACATCTTGACAGAATCCTAGCTGATTTTAAAATAAATTCGAACTGGATTATACCTTTGATTGCCATCAAGTAACAACACAATGATGCTGGTTTTTTGTCCTTTAATAATCCAATTGCGTTGATGATTTTACATGAAATTACTCACTATTCAACAGAGCGCAACCGCTCGTTCGCCCCAGTCCCCCAAGGCATTCGAAAATGATAATTTAGACCCAGAAATGGACTGACTACGTAAATAGCGCATGGTGAAGTTCTATGATTTGCTGCAAGGAAAAGCTCCATTGACGTGTCCAGAATAACATCGTGCCATGCAGCCATGTACATGACGTAGCTATCCAATGATTTTAAAGGTTTTAAATTAGATTTAGAAATTCAACTGTAAGATCAGCTGAAAACGTGAAAGATATTTGGGGCATACTTATAATAGAAATCAAACTCGGCACCCCCTTCTTTGAAATTTTGGTAGCAGTTGAGTTTTGTAATTTGGTTTTGTTCCGTTTTCTTATGTAAAAAAGGTCAAACCAAAAGGCCTCCAAAATTCCCTTCTGACGTGGCTGTGCGAGACAGCTTTTGAAATGGCTATTTTTACCACTCCAAGGTGGCCTGCATCGCTACAGGAAGACCGTGAGTCAACAAGAACGCAGAAAACGGGAAAGGCTTTGTCAAGAGGCTTTTGCTTAAAAACACATATTTTCTACGAGGTGAGGCACGGGGAAAGTCACCATAAGACGCTACGCGTTGTTGTTGCTGGCAGAAAGGTTCGGTTTCCCTGAAGTCCTGTATCAATATCCCACGGCATCGTGCGCACTGCAAGTTATCAAACATTGTGGAACGTGTCTGAAAAGGTTGTTGTTTTGGTTTGTTTTTCTCAGTATACCTTTGGAATTTACACTCATTGGATTTTGCAACTTGTAAGTTGTAATTCTACAGTGCTTAGGCCTGCTCTTGGAACGAGACAAATATAATACAAATAAAAATTATACGAAATGACTTTGCACACAAGAGAGAAAAATAATGTCTAAGGCACTGACTCTTCCATAAAATAATACAGATGATCTTTTTAGGTTAGTGGTAAGTGGTGAATGTGGGTCGTTTGGCGGCTGGCTGAGGCGCCCTTGTATGCCATCGGCTCAACCATGTTTAAATGTATTCATTGTTCCATGCTTA
>NW_019091398.1:898835-925648 GCF_001949145.1 Acanthaster planci
CCACCGATTTTTTATTGGTCAGTGCCAAGTGCATACAAAAAAACCAAGTCGATTTTTTCTGTTGTTTGGGGAATGACAGAGAACCATAATTGATAATGTAGCTTACTAATTCCACAATAATCAGGATAATAGAGAAAACAGTCAAATAGGCCCCTTGCACTTGGTGCTTGATCGGTGACCATTCCTTTCGCACCGCATTAAAAATTGTGATTTGTATTGGTCTGCACTTAAATTTGATGGGTCAGAATTGCTCCAACTTTCGGCTTCTTGAGTAAGGCCCTCTTGAATCTAGTTCCCTCGAGTTAGGCCTAATTATATAGGTCATCCAATTTAGAAAAGCTTCATTTTTCTCTGACAGCGTGGAACAGCAAAATATCCTACTCAAGGGACAACAGTTAGTTTTAGAGTCTATTTGAATCGATCAGTTAACGTCCAAACTAGATTTTAACTCTCGAATTCAAGCCCAAGGAACGAATTAGCCGCGTTGTGAGAAACGTTCATTAAACCGCCATAAAGGTGCCGTCTATAAAGTACGTACACAGATAGATTGGTGACGTGGCGTACACCATGCATACAGAGAGGGAGTTCAAGCCATAGTGTACGCAAACCAAAATGCTGCCTCTTTCTCGTACAAATAAATTCCAGAATCATCTTTTGAGTGTCGAAAAACCATGCAAACACAATATCCTCCTGTGACCGTCCACCGCTCCATTTATCCCCCTGTGCAATCACTCATTATTAGCAAACTGCAACCTTACTCATGACACAAAGACCGGCAGCGTCTTCTTGAAGCGTACAGGTGCCCTCTGCGTGCATAATTTCATTCCATTTCACTTTACATTTCATTTATTTCATTTTCTGGGATGTATACAAATTGCAGCCAAGAATATTACATCATAGTAGATACAATGCAAACAGCACAGAGGAACAAAACAGCACACAATATCCACCTAGCTCCCGCTGGATTGCCTAAAAGAAGTGTCGAGAGGCTCTCCGAACTTACTGGATTATTATATAGATTTAATTAAGTATAAACATGTATCCTATGCTACAAAGTATATTTACATGATAAACAATTTCTTCCAATTTCTTCGGGGAAAGGCAAATAAAACAAATCGCGTGACTAACCCCGATAAAATTGAAACGAACAGTGAACTTCTGGCCATAATCTTGAATTTCCAGTGAAAACCGGGGGCCAGCCTCTTCCCGAGAGTCAACAGGCGGCGTTATTTGATGCCATGCGCGACCACAGATCTCTACTGTGTGCGCGACCTGTAAACAAGATGGCGGCGCCCATGGAAACAGACCAAAAGGGGACGCCCTGTCCTTTTTAAGTCCTTTTTATGTTCTGTGGACTGAAGTTGTCAAAACAGTAAATATTACAAAAAGTATCAGAAATATGCACACTGTGTCTCTTCGGAGGGGCTTATTGACTATTCTGTCCTATAATAACTGGAAAAGGGCCAGAAATTCCCCCATTTCTTTTTCAAGCCCCCATCCCCCCGGCCCGACGAAGGGGAAACGGAAAAGTTCCGTCTGTCATCCTCTTTCTGGTAGTTTTTCTGCCCTGTGTCCCGCAGTTTTTGTAGATGTTCAATTTTCCCTTTTGTTTACTGAATAAGATTGTCATTTCGCACAAAAATACTGCTGCATTCAGTGGCAGCGGACCAAACTATTTTATCCTTGTTTATAAAAACAAGAGAGTGTATTCAATTTTTGGACACGGTTTCTCTATTTGGACAGATTTTGTCCTTTTTGAGCTATTCGATCTTCACTACGAAACCACCCCTCCAGGTGATACTACAGAGCCGTGCCTCTTAAGGGTGCATTCCACCAAATGGTTGTATTTCTGAGAGCGAGTTCATTTATATTTTTTGATCCCACGGCATTTTTACAATAAGACATGCCATATAATCAGGAGGGATCTTAGAAACATTTCTATAAATCCCGAACTTGGGACTGACATTTTCAAGTTCGGGTTAGGCCTATTTTTTTCACAAAAAGCCCCAAATTGTGGGCCTTTTTTAGATAGAGGTGGGCGGCTACATTCAGAAATGAGTGCTTAGTTTTACTGCTATTTTTGGGGTATCTTCGTTCAAAGGCGAATTAAAAAAAAAAATTGTGGCTAACCACCATGAAATTGAAACTAAAAGTGATCTTCTGGCCATAATCTAGAATTTCCAGTGAAAAAAAAAACAGAGGCCAAGCTCTTCACGAGAGTCAACAGGCGTCGCTATTTCAGTCCCATTTTGCAGTTTTCTATGGGCGAGTATTTTTGGTGTAGCGCAACCATCAACGAGTGGAACCTTAAAATGTAAATAGCGCCATCAAGAGGCAAGAAATGACTAGTTTTTTTTACCACCAGTCCTGTCAAGCTTGTCTGCTTTCATTCGTTGAACGAGAACAGGTACCATACCTAAGTCACGCTGCCGGCATTGTGAGTGATTGAGCTATTGGCAATCGTCAGTGATCGTGTGATTAAATTTTGGTGACTGTCCGTCTGAATAGTGAATGTGAGTACAAAATGCTGGTACTGGTAGGCCTATATGTAGCTTTTTGGCGTGATAAACGTTTCCTTTTTTGGGGGGGGGGGAATTTCTTGTAAAGAACAGACTGAGCATGGTAGGTAAGATTTCATTAACACTAGGAAAGATTTAGTTTAACCGTATACATACTTAGGCCTAGTACTACAATACTAGTTGTAGTAAAATGTAGTATTCAGTCCTGTCGCTCGTAAGTGGACGTGACCTTATTGTACTCCATACGATGAAATAGAAAAGACAATGTACTAGACAGTGCTGTGGCACTATGAATGCATAGCTTTATAATTGTTCTCTGTACAAGTAACAATGGAAGTAACCTTTACCTAGCCAGAAGTAGTAACCTGTAGCACTAGGTACATGTACTTCAGGCTCAGACTACTACTTAATATTTTGTAGTACTGTGTAGTTTAAGCCAAACAATATGCTTCACGGTTAGGGTTAATGCCCCCTCATTCTTAGCCTTTTCTGCACTTGGCCTAGGTCGACATGATGGCCTAGGCCCAGTCTGTAGCCTACATGTAGTTAGCCCCACTAGTAAGGCATGGACCCTCACTCCCAATCCATCCTTAGCCACACATCCGTTTACGCAATTTTGTGTCGGCGTACTCAGCCGTACTGAACATTTTCGGCGCACCCACTTATCGTGGGCGCAATTTCTTTCGCACACAGAGATAATCCTTACCCTCTCGGCTTTCTTAGCGCCATCTATTGAATGATTTCACTCACGTTGTTGTGGTATTTTCCAGTCTTTTTGCCTTCACCCATTCAATCTCATGGGCTTGCTCTCACAGTTGCCATCTTTGAAATATTAAGGTCGTTGAACATTATGTCACTTGACCCCTCATTGTCTCGACGGCTCCATGTCAAGACATACATGTACATGTATCCAATACCCAGACTAAGCGATAAGATACTATATGTACCAATGGGCTCTTCCAAAACTTGGGCACCAGATTAGATGTCAGCAAAAAAGGGCGAAAACATGCAAATCCGTGCACAGAGTGAATGGAGAGTTGCCCCTTTGCCCAGACGTTAGTGCAATAAATAGAACAACCTCCGACCACCAGAAAACCTCTCCAGGATGGTGAAGTTCTTGAATATTTTGCCCATCCACACTTCAGAAAATCAGCAGCGTGTACTCTCAATCACTGTCAGCTACATGATAGCTTGACCAATCACAACACGGCTTCTTTTTTCCTACTTGTTTTCCTGACCCCATCAAAATTATAGCGTAGCTATGATTGGTCATTGGAATGGAAGCCGATTGGGCCAGTCACAGTGTTGCTTTCATCAGTGGGTGACAGGAGAGCAAGAAGGAAAAGATGGGAGCTTGTGATTGGTCAAACATCTAACTTTATGAAGAAGGCATGGAAATTTGTTGCACAAATTGCACCAATGACAGAGTAAGTTGGCACAATCAAAACAGTCAAAATGTGCAATGCAAGTTTGTACATGGCTATCTATGAGATTTGTATACACCTATACAGTTCTGGAAGTAGCAGGGACGGATCTAGCTTTCAGGAAACGGGGAGTTGATGGGTGTACTGAAGGGATGCCCTGCTAAGGGAATCTACCAGAAATGGATGTAATTGTTTAACTATAGATGGATAGATGGGACTGGTGTGAAGCTACTTGTAATTATTTATTCCTCGTTTGGCATTTGACATTCAATGTTGAACAAGTAACTGATATTCAATGTTGAAGAAATAATCATTTGACATTCAGGATGCACGTCCCTTAAAGAGATGGAGTGCGAAAGGGACAAAAAACAAACTGTGCCAACTACATTTTAGGGCATGTTTGACCTTCAAAAAACCCATGCCCAGGGCTGCAAGGAGTCGTCGCTGATTGACATGATTGAGTAGAACAATGGCATCAGATTCATTTTAATCTTCAGGCAGTGCACGGGTTTGGGTATTTTATTTCCATTTCAGAAAATTATGGTGTGATGCATTCACTTTCCCACTCTGGTTTGAAAGCAAAGAACCCCACTGACAAGACTTTTGTCATAGCCGTTTGGACCGTAGACAAAACTTTGCTCTGGTTGAAATGGTGGCAAAGGGGTCACTAAAGTGTAGCAAAGCACTTTGAAAAAAAAAGTTTAGAGCTGGGGTGTGGAATAGATCTATATTATTTGATTAACTGAAATACATGTACTGTAGTTTTGATAAAATGGCAAGATTTTTCTTTTAATAATTACAAGTCCCTGCCGTAAAAAAGCATTGCCAACATTTCAGGGCTTGTTTGACCCCAAAAAAGCTGTTGCCCTTCGTTTCCTTTGTGGGAGAGTTGTTTGTGTATGCATCATTGTGAAATTTCGCATACATGTACAATGTAAATTGGGTCCATGTAAACAGGTGAATGGATGTGCAGGGTGGCGGGGTGTTTATTCCCTTTTATACTCCATCACTTTTAGCGGTGTGCATTGTGAATGTCAAATGGTTACTTATTTAATGTTGGGATATCAAATGGTTACTCCTTCAACAATGAATGTGGAACGAGGAACTACACGTAACTTCACATCGATCTGAATGGGGGGGAGGGGGAAGGTTGCAGCCCCCCCTGTAGATCTGCCTCTGTCCAAGCAAAACCAAAGGGAACTATTCTTGAAGTGCACTAGTCAGTGTTAGTAGACTAGCTCTCAACCTTAGGCCATCTTGCATCTCACTGTGATTAATTTGTATGCACGTGATGCTTACAGTGTATGTCAGATTTACCAACTCATGATTACTTTGCGGCCATTCTTTTCCCATTTCCAGTGGGAAAAACAATGATTTTGCTGTGATACCGTAATGAAATTTTTTGCAATAATGAAATTTGTTGGCGGCCTTTTCAGCAGTGCAGTGGTATGTGGGCGGTGGACGGAAATCCGGAATGTTCATTCGCATGGTCTTAAAGAACTGCAAGTCAAAAGGCCTACTCAGTGAATGCCTTTATACAGCCCAGCTACATGTATTTTTTATGAGTTCATATTGACAGCGTCCATATATGAAACTCTTTCCTTTCAAGATGTGACAGAACATTAAAACAAATCAGACCTTTTTGCAAGACATTATGCAAGAGTTCATATACACGATGACCATCACTTGACACCCTGGGCACAAACCATATGAGACTGGTCTGAAATATTCTTGCCTATGTGTTTTCGAAGTAAATGCGTCAATATTTTCACTGCTAAATTTGACTTTTTAGGACTTGTTTTCACCTTCGGATAGGTACTAAACCACTGCAAGGGAAAACTTCCTCTTATTCTTCCCATGACTACATGTACATGTATGATCAAAGCATAACGCGTACTTCGTACTCATTACACTGCACATGCGTCAGGTTCATGGCCGACCTCTGTATATCGTCTCAATGGACTCATTATGTTATGCACAAACCTGACTCTTGCGAAAATTGATCAAACTTCCTCCTGAGTTGATTATCCCACGAATGGATTCATTGAAAGGCAAATCAGCTCTGGACATGCTGGATGAAGTACAATAACTTTGCACAGGAGCCAAGATTTAATTACAGTAGGGTTGTGCCTTACAATATCTGGAAATAATATAGTTCCATGGCTACACCTAAGACTAACGTTAGGCCTCACGCTCACTCTTGAAAATTATATCATACAGAGTTGTTGACTTGAGTCATGTGACTTGGACTTGAGTTGGACTTGTGACTTCACTTGTACAGACAACTACCGGTTTTGACTGGTGACTTGATTTCGACTTTCCCCCACAGAAGACACTGCCTTGTCTGCCTTACATTGAACGAAAATGTTTAATTATACTAAGCAAGTGTGCCAAATTCAGTGGTCCAAAACCTGCAATAAACATGTTTGTCACCTGACATCTTGGTTAAAATACCGTTTTTGCTATAAGATCCTTTAAGTTCAACAGCTCTTTGGAACTGACCCCCTTTAATGTATGCTTACAATACGATGTGGTACAGAATGGCAGGAAAAAAAGGTGTAAGCAACTTTGGAAATATCTTACAATGTAAGTTGATGCCTAGCCCCATCTGCTTATTACATGTATATCTGCACAAAATAATGTCTGACTGGACTTCTACATGTACTTGGACAAAAGAGACTTGTGACTTGCCTTGTGTTTGGACCAAATAATGTACAGTGTATGGCATGACTTGACTTGTGATTAAAACACCTGTGACCTGACTTGTGTTTTGGCCAAATGACCTACATGTTCATGTATGGCATGACTTGACGTGTGACTAAAAGACCTGTGACCTGACTTGTGTTTTGGCCAAATGACCTACATGTATTGCATGACTTGACTTAACTTGATACTAGAAGACTTGTGACTAGACTTGTGTTTTGGCCAAATGACATACATGTACATGTACCTGTATAACATGACTTGACTTGTGACTAAAAGACTTGTGACTTGACTTATGATTGACCAAATCACACGTACTTGTGATTTTGACTTTACTAGACTTGTGACTCGAGTTGACTTGGACCTGCAAAAATATCCGTTATTCGAACCTGTTTTTTTTCCACCTGGAAATTTCTTGAGGCATCCAAGAGAAAGATTATCGTAACCATGGTGTTGTAACGAAACACTATTAAAGTGGATTTTTCACGTTTGTTGTTGGCCCACCATGCCCACAGCAAGTCGGTCGTCCTCCCCCCCCAAAAAAAAGAAAAGAGGCAAGACTTTTAATTTGATTTAATTACTTTGTTGTGATAGTACAGGTACATGTAGGAACTTTCTGAATGATGGAATATACTGCTATTGAGGATCAAGTAGAGGTGGAAGTGGTTGAGAGTCAACATAGTCATGGTAAGCTCGGGCTAGGGGTGGAGTGGGGGTGACTGTGGTGAGCAGCAGGAAGAAGATGGGTTGTGGTGGTGATATTGACTGATGGTGGTATTGACTGATGATGGTGACTGATGATAGTTGTGATATGAATTTTCTGATACGATTGCATGGGCAGTGGATGTTAGCAATGGTGATGGGTTTGATAGTGATGGTGAAAGGCAATGTAGAAGTGATGTACAGTGTAATGAGGATGCCTTGTCATCGTTCTACTGTGGTGATAATGTTGATTGTAGTGACGATAATAGTGCTTCTATGGTAGTTCTTCTTGGTAGTAGCAATATTACACATACATTAAGGCTAGGATCTGGTGAGATACTGATTTTAATTTGTAGCTGGGAATATACTTGTATACATGTATGTAAATTTTTACAGTCACCATCCATTCCCCAAATAATCTGACTCACTCACAAACATCTTTCAGCACGACTTGAAAATGGAAAAGTTGAGATCACCCTCCACCCAAAGGAAAAGAAAGACGGTGAGAGGAAGTGCTTGACAGAAAAAGTACGAAAAATCCTCCATGGCTTGGTACTTGTCATTGGCATTGCACTGTCCTGGGTCAGTGCGATGCAGTTCACTAAGAGCACCTACTCCGCAACTTTCAATGCACCCTTCTTCGTGATCTGGTTCAGTACTATTTGGAACGTCATCTGTTACCCGGTGTATGTGACTGGGGCATGGGTGTGTCTCAAGGAGAAGAGGAAAGGTGGACTGCGTGTGCTATTCAGGTGAGACTGTGGAAACAGTGTTAACCCTAACACTCCTCAATCCTTCACCTGTTGGAGGACTGAGGAGTGTTAGGGTTAATCCTTCAGAACTACAACATTTGAAGTAGGAAGCCATTTGAAGCAAGATATGGGACGGAGAGAACCCCCCGCCTTTGTGTTGGTCATTGTTTGGTCGGAATCTCAGGAATTCTTTACAGACTTCTAGGGGGGATGTGTTAGGTTACAATAGTCTAGAGTGTGTATAGGGATTGGACAGGTAAGGGGGGTACCCCTCCGTCCCATATCTTGCCTGGTATATAGAAAGCTGTGCGAATAATTAGTGAGGTGAACATCACTGTGACCTTTCTACCTGTGGCACTGTGTGGTGCTAAAAGGCCCTTGTCCTTAAATTTCATGTTTTGAAAAAACCACATACATTGTAACCTAAGATATTCTAGCAACAAGAAGGTGAGGATTAACTAAGAGAAAATTGACTCTCTTGAAAACAGATCTTTCACTTTGGCCTTAATGGGAAGGTAGACTGTAATTTTGCAAATGGAACGCAAGGTCTCTATTCTGTGCTGCGGCCTCTAACATGGTCTGTCTAAAATTTGACACAATAAGAGGTCCTTCGGATTTGGCAAAATACCTTGTTGAAACAGGAACCCTGTATTATCAGGAATTGAAACAATGTAGGACAAAGGATTGGGACCTAAAAATCTCAGTACAAGCATAATCATTTATTAACAGTGCTTTTAGTAACGAGCTTCAAATGTATGTCTTCCTCACCCCCAGGGAGGACCAGAAGATCTTTGGACCTAACGGTCTGACGGTACTGACATACTTTAAGTACATCGGTCCATTCTGCCTGTGCTGGATGGTCACCAATTATGTGTACATCCGAGCTGTGGGTATTATCACTGTAACAGATGTCACCGCGCTCTTTGCGACAAACACAGCATTTGTCTACATCTGCTCCTGGATTTGGCTGAAGGAGAAATTCATTCTCATCCCGGCGAGGGTAAGATTTATTTCCTGGACACTTGGATGTGGTATTGTTAGGTTTTGTGACGGGGTCTAATCTTACTGTGATGCAGTTTCAGTGAATCTCTTCCGAGATTGCTCAGGGATAATGTAGCATCAGTGTGGCTGTGGAAGTTGCTTCACTTGTCTGTGGAATCCCCCCCAAACTCCCTCGCCCTAACCAAACAAAAAATAATATTCACAGTGAACAGGCCAAGGTTGACAGGTGGACTTGCTCCAATTCAATTTGTTCCCCACGCAGAGTTTTTCTGTCGTCCTGTCCATCCTTGGCACTGTCCTAGTGTGTTACGCTGACGGGTTCAGAGGTAGCCGCGCAGAGGGAGTAGTGCTAGCTCTTGGAGCGTCCGTTGGTGCTGCTCTTTACAAGGTAAAGCTAACATCAGGCCCTCTCCTTTATCCCTGCCCCCAAAACCCACCACTCCTTTTCTGTGTGGTCCATACCGGGCACCTGTATTTCCTGTAGGTACCCTCTTGTAGGTACACGCACATGTAGTCACGGGCAGTGCTGTCATAGTGATAATCAATGGGGCCTGTATATAGTGCAGGCTATTGGATATGGAGAAGCACACTATTTTATGCACATAAGTTCCAGGTGCACAAAAATTGTCTGGAAGGAGAATATTAATCTGTAATCCCCTCTAATTGTAAGATTATACAATGACAACTCACAAACATTTGTAAATGTGAGCAAATAGACATGAGGACAACCGGTGAAAAATTTGTTTAAAGTGAGAAATTTTGCTGATTGGTGCGTCATGGAAAACAGAATATTTTCTTAAAAATGACTGCACTGTGTCCCAAAGCATTGATTTTAAAGATGTTTCCTTTCATCATTGATTTCCTTATTTTCCTGTCCATCCTTGCAGGTGCTGTTTTTCAGGTGTGTGGGCAACGCCTCTTTCGGTCAAGTCTCTCTCTTTTTGTCCCTCTTGGGCCTCTTCAATCTTGTCTTCTTTTGGCCGATCATGCTCATCCTGTACCTGACAAACGTTGAGACGCTGGACTGGGGGAACCTGCCTGTGACCTTCTTGTGTGGGGGTGCTGCACTGACCTTAGGTAAAGTAGTTCAGGTTCCAGACTTGAGGGCTTAATGGTCTGGGATATTGCATCAGAAAATGAAAGACTGATTTGTTCCGTCTATATTTTTTTCAGACTTCCTCTTCAATTGTTTGTTTTCGCAGTGTTTAACTTCCTAGTCAACTTTGGCATAGCTATTACTTTTCCCCTTTTCATCGCCTTGGGAACTGTTGTAGGGATTCCTCTGAATGGAGGTAAGTGGAACAATATCCAGTACACAGTGCATGGCCAGAAGTGACCAATCTTAAAATTGATGGATCGTTTTGCATAATCCAGTTAACTTAGCAGTCTGTAATTCTTGGATTCTTGTTCTTGAAGTCTCTGGTTGGTACATGTACCTCTATAATCAAGAGAAACGTGGTCTTGATTCACCTTACAGTTGTTGATTGGCTGGTCAGAGGTGCAACGTTCGGGGCACTGAAGATTTTTGGTGGGGCACTAATCGTGGCAGGATTCCTGGTCATGCTGGTGCCGGAATCTATCCAGCGGAAGGTTGCATGCTGGGAGGAGGGAAAGTGTCCCTGCGAGAGGCAGACATTAGACCAGGAAACAGGAGAGCCTGGGGAGGGGGCGGGGCAAAAGGACATTGGTGAGAGGGAGTGGCAACACAAAGGAGAAACTTGGCCAGGACTGGAACAGACTGAGGAAGAGAAAGACATTCATTGCGCAACAATATCACCTGAAGTAAATGTGGGTTAGATTTGGATCTTCCCCTCGGAAAACTTTGACAGTTTTTTCAGTGTCATTCTATTTATTTGTAGTTGGGGAATTTTGTAGTCTACTCTTCTACTTGTGTGCCATGTTAAGAGAACTATGCCAGCTGAAGTGTATTTCGGGAAGTTTTCTGTCAAAGTGATGTATTTTGTTACTTTCAGATTGCATTCTTGTATTTTTCCGGTGGACAGTGTAAACTTTACTTTACGAAATTTGAAACAATATTTTGCTTTCCGAAACTTGGGCCAAATCACGGTGCAAGCATAGTGAATCTACATCTTCAATTCAACAGAGCAAATTTTGCAAATTGATAGCACAATTCACAATTTGTATAAAGTTTGTTCCGCTGTTGATATTTGGAGAATTGTAAATAAGTCGTGGACTGTGTCAAATCCATACAAAAAGGCAGAAGTTTTTTGTCAGGTTTGTTTGAACAAACTTAGTACACTGAAGGAGGAGTGTTTTTGAGAAAGCGTGAATGTCAGGAATTGATTACCTCAATACATATACTGCCATCTCGAGAACGATTGCCCTATCCGAATATTTTGGTCACTTGTTCTTTGAGTAACCATTTATGGTTAATTGAATCCAAGCCTCTTCCGAGCCACAGTGAAGTTTATGATACAAGATTTATATGTTCAAAAGTTTGCAAGTTTTAAAACCGAAGATTTTTTTTTGTATTCTGGTGAAATTTTTACTTCTTTTCTAAGTTTTCTGTCATAAGTGAGGCTTTACACAGTTGAATCTCACAAAACAACTTGGTGCTAACATTTCAATTTTCCACTCTTTTATTTAGAAACAGATAAATGCAACACGCATTGTATGAGAATAAGAAGTGAGTATAAACACCATGGCCAGAACTTAAGAGGTTTATCTGAAAGATCTCCAGTTAGTAACAAACCAACACGAGATGTGAACTTTGGATCAGTTCAGTACATGCATCAATAATTTTTAGTCTGACTAGAATGTAAGAACTAAAGAGGTTTAATAGTAACACATTTTGCAAATCAGATTATTGTGTATCAGAAGGTTTGAAAATGGAAATAACTATTGAATCAGTTCACCGCTTTTTACTGACAAACAAGTCTCTCTAAATACATTCCAAATATTTCTTTGAAACCGTAAAATAACTCACCTTCATTTATACACAGCAAATACATGTACACTATTCCTTGAAACCTTGGTATTAAAAAGAAATAAATATACAAAATCATCATAGATACTAGAAACTTGAAACTGTTTAACTTGGTGCCTGTTAAATGTACGAAATGAATGAGATAGCTTTGACGAGACTAAATGTAAGTTTCACTTGAACATGTAAGCAACGTAGTAGTCCGTTTATATGCTGTCCCTAAAAATATTGGCAGAGCAAAAAAAAAAACAGTCCGCGGTCCAACATGGATTCAAGCATTGTAAAATCACAACTACTTGCTGAATTTTTTGCTTGGTGCAGAAATTTTGTCAACTTGCTAAGCAGCCTTTTCCAGGTCAACAGCTCTAAGAAATGCGACCAAAGAAGAGAGCTGTTTCCTGTTCAAGGTTGGTTCAGATTTCAAGCATGCACCAAACCAAAGCAATGTCAATATCACAGCGCATTGCCAGTGAAATATGTGGCAGCTAAAATGCAGACATTCACAGCTCAGGGATTCAATCTGATGCCACCATTCCGAGTTCCTTGTATGCTTTCACACCAAGTACGAACCACCCTGCAGTTTGTTCTCTGTCCTTGCTAATACACTGTACATGTACCCATCATTTACAGCCCACTCATTCTCGGTATATGTACCACCATACCCAAAAACAACAAAATACTGGCCAATTAAAGACAATGATTGATTGTCAATTTGTTCGCAGGCTTGACAGATCAAATGGGAAAGTGAAAAAAGAAACCCTACCATATAATGCTTGTAGAAGATTCATGGATATCTGTCTACTAATGCTTATTTTAGCAGTAATTAACAGAACGTTTCTTCCAAATTGTGGCAATTCTGTGAGTTCAATTTAAGCTCAGGGTCTGTATAATTATGATTTCATAAATGCCTTGAAAGAGTTCACAAAAAATAGTTGTTTCCTCTTGTAATTTTACAAGAATTCCAAAACAATAGTTCCCAAAATGGAGTGTTTTAGTGGATGTGATGTGCATGCAAGGGTTTATCTACAAATTCAAGTGAATCACTTGTGTTATTACAGTGACAGACGCACTGCAGGACAGAAAACAAACGCACACACCTGCAGACAATTTCCAGGTCAAGTTCTGTTCACATCTCACTTGATCTGACTTCTGAAAGTCAGAATGCTCTGAAAGGCGGACTTTCTTTTAATAGTGCAAACACATAATAATGTGCAACTGCTTACGTAATTTCGAACATTTTTTCCCACGTACGTTCTCAAAAATAATCCAGCGTATGAAAGGCAGAAGGAAACACTAACAGAGAATAATGACTGAATTGCTAGATGAAACTTGTTTATACTTTTTTTTCAAACCTTTTAAAGGATAATGCCCGGTCCTTTGTTCAAATTACTAAAAAGCAAAGTACTGTCAAGTGACTGAACATTACAGTATTAAATATGGATTGTGCAGTACTGAAACTCTGTGGGGCGCACTGCGAGTAAAATTGTCTTCACATATTTTCTGAGGTTACAAAAAAAGAATAAAACCCTGTCACACGAAAACCACGAGCCATATTCATAATGGTAAGTTCAAGATCATGGAACAGGAATGTCCCAAGTTTAGACATGTACAAAATACCAAAAAATGTCAAGGGAGCCTAAAAACTTGAAAAATGGCAACGTGTTCAGTACTGTATAGAGTATAGTTCACAGATATTGCAACCACCACGTACATGTAACTATTGCATACTAATACCTTAATATATCATGCACATATCCATGCTGAAATCCTACTTCAGGAAGTATTTCAAAAAGTGTAAAAAAATTCTTTAAAAAACCACTAACATAGCAGCAGCAGCATAAATGGATTAAAACTTGGTTTTCTTTGTTCTTTTAATATATCAAGAGCTTTGAGATTGAAAGCAATACATGATGGGTCACAAACAATGACAGCGACAGTTTTAATTGCACATGATGTGCTATTTTAAACTTTGTCCAGTGGGGGTAACCGACCAGCAGGCTTGAGAAGGTATTCCCTGTCTGCTGCCCTCATGTGGGAGCTCTGGGAGCCACTGTCTGCATCAATGACATGATTGATGCATCCTAGATTAGAGGAGTGGCTCGCAGTGTCTGCGTCCTCGAGGAAATCCGCTGCACCGTCTAAAGTTACGTATGCCGGCGGGTCGATTTGCCGCGACCGAGCCATCTTGCCTCGCCTTGTTCTTACCGGGGCTGTGTTGCAAGACTCAAGCTGCATGTTGGAGCTGGTGTAGCTGTTCAGTACTGAATGGAAACCGTCAATGCTTTGACAATTTGGAGGGTGTGAGGTGGCGGGTATTGAGTTTGTTCCATTTACTTGAGGGATAGGATGGACATCTATATGCTGGGTGGTCATGGCTGATCCCAGATCTTCCCAAGTCTTTCCATTTCTGCTGCTGCCTGTTCTCTTCTTGCGTCTCGGTTCTCGACAACCTTTTCGCTTTTCCTTGCCTATCACAGTAGAAAACAAAATGTATACCTCCTCAGTCTTGCTCATAACAAACATGTGTGACAGGTTGAAAAACCTCAGTTAAAGTGAGAGCTTTTCGGCAGGGAAGGGGGGTGGTTTTTGTTTTGTTTCCATTTTGGTAACAGTCCCAACAGATGAAAAAAATCAACCTTACCATTTTTATTACTGTACTTAAAAAGGTTATTTTGGAATTAATCATAATTTAAAAATGCAACTTTCATCAAAAGTAAAGCTTTAATCTGATGGTAGCCAAGTGGAGTTAGCTCATGAATTTAGGAGTATGTTTAATCAAGTATACAACTCCCTAAGGTCTACCTTGCAGTGAGTGTACAAAATGCCAAAAATCTAGGATTCTTTTCTCCAGTAGTGCACTTATGATATAGATACATGTATACAGCAGAGTTGGAGGCCTCTAGGCCACAGTTTGTCAGTAAACCTTTTGAACTCCTGGCATGTGCTATTGGTTAATCGTTTGTGTATTTTACTGTTCTGTATTGCATTTTTTTGTTTCGTATTGTTTGGTTTTGTTTTATGCCGCATAAATAATAATAACAATAGAAATAATAACGAAGAAAATATATGTCAGAAAGAGGGAGCCATATAAAGAGGGACAAAATCTAGGGAGGAGCAGTCAATCATCAATCTAACCACGTTAGCGGTTCGGTTATAATTAACTGGAAATCAGTTTGTGCTTGTGACATGAATCATCAACATAAATGTAAGGAAGACATGAGACATGGGGATACTGGCAACAAGTCTACTCGTATTGTTATTCAATGCTGATTAGCATAAAAAGCATGGTTGTAGGCTGTGTACATGGCAGTGTGCGGTCAGCCATGACGTTACGCTTTGTGAGCATCATGGTATGACAGGTGTAATCAAAGCAATGAAGATTGTCGCATATTATGATGGCTGGACAGGGAAATGTACAAATACAAACAGCGTTTCTATGGAAATCGCCCCGGCAACCGTGGAATATTAGCTCGGATGAGACGATGTATTAATACATGTATGACTGGCAACTGAAAAAACCCACAGAATAAAGTCCAGACCAATTTTTTGAAGAAAAATATATATTTGTATCGTATAAATGTACATGGCATATTCAGGTTTGAAACTACAGTGCTAGACGTGCAGACAGATCACTTTGGTTTTGCTTTTTCTGCCAATCAATATCTTTGTATAGATTCTCATAGAGTCTACAGGTGCAAGCAAATTACATACTTGACATGTTACCTTTGGGAGGCACATAAGTGCCTTGGTTTGGAAAAGTGGGTGTTACAAATATTAGTTTGTAATTTTAGGTCCCTGTGCTGAAGTCATTAGAAAGATATATTGTGATTTTCCACCCAAAGTGAAGCGTGCAACTTTTATTAAGGGTATTCAAAACTGCATCCTGGCTCTTCAATGTCACTCTCTCTTGCACAGTCACAATTAACATCCAAGCTGTGTACTGTTCTCACAAAGTGCTCTGGATGGGTGAATTAGATGTTTACGTTTTGATGCAAACTCAACAGGATTTGAATTAACTTGTGCCCCTGGATTAAATTGTGAGTGTCCACTGTTGATGTCTGGTCCTGCTTACTACCCAGTCAATTAACAATGCAAAAAAAAAGCACTTCAACAAGTAATTGATGAAGCAATATTAGTGTGCCATTATACCATCTCATGCCAATATTCCAAAGACCATTCTCATATGCTCCAGTGAATGAACACCGCCCATCATGCATAGCTAAGTGTGCAACCCAACTGAATAGTATGAGACAAAACACAACCACTGGCAGAACAGAATTTGAAGGATGTTTACCAGGAAAACAAAATGAAAAATAAAGCCGTTCATCAAATGCACCTGCTCAAGGGCACAACTTCTAGAATAACCCTCTGTCCACATCCAGCACTTCTCTGACTACAGTCAAGATTAAAAGGTGCAAATGCGTTCTATTTTCTGCATTCTATTTTCTAGGCTCAAAGAAAGCCTAACATCAGAGTGAACAGCAACAAAAGATCATGTTTTAATTTTGTGCCGTTTTTGTATGTGTTTTTCCCTTCTATCAACTTTTCAAAACCTGCCACATGTAACAAGAGTCAAGTGCTAAGGTTCTGCAATATCATCTCGATGAAAGGACAACATGCATATATATACTGGTAGCTTGGACAGGGTCTCAGACAGCAATAAGGCCTTTAAAACCAAGCTAGCCAATATGACTGTGGATGAGGGGGGAGGTTATGGTTGCTTGAGTTAAAATACCTCTCACCTACAACTGCCAAACGTGACATCAAAGGACTGTACTTAGAATCAGGAGGAGAAAAATGCAATTCAGAGATGCTTCGCACACAGCCAAGCACTTTGCTGAAGTTTGCAGAAACTAAGGCATATTAATTCTCCATGAACCCTTATCCAGTGTAAAAGTTTTGGTATAAGAGCAGCCAGCAAATCATGTGCATTTCTTGGAATTCAAAAAGAACAGCAGTGTCATATCAAGCCCATGTAAATCGTACAGTTCTGCAAACCTGACATTACAATTGGCAGAACGTATATGCAGTTACATTTAATTGCCCTCTAGCTGATGCTTGAAAGCGAGTGATAATAATGCAAGGTGAGCGTTTTTAGGAGCCCTTTCACTGTGATGCTAATGATAATTAAGCATTGGCAAGAAACACAAGATATCAAAGGAAATTGGGCAAAAACCATATTGTACAAAAGCTAAATAGCAACGGATAGCAAGCGGACTGAAGAACAAAACTTCACAAAAACAACATCATGCCATCACACAAGGAACAGAACACAGCGTGCATAGCTAATTCTTTTCTTTCGTTTTAACAATTTATCGTGCACTCACTTCCATCATCTAAGGTGCTTAGATACGACCCCTGGGATTACAGGGATCACACTATAGCCGGTTCTCCGACCTCAGCCAGTGCCTGAGCTGAAACACCACAGAAAGCAGGCAGTACAAGTATATATGTATATAGTGTTGTACTCTCCACAACCACCACAGGGCCAAGTTTGGATGAGGTGAGAAATAAAAAAGTGACCAGCACTTCCTGGCTGACCACTGACATGTAAAAGAGGTGGTGATAGATGTACAAGCAATTTGGTGGAAATCAAACAAACAAATAAGGTTAGATGACGACTTGTTGGATGCAGGATGGCTTATGCAGGGCTAATGATTGAGACAATTCCAAACAAGAAAACATTAACTCAGCAATTTGAATCCACCAAATGCAAATTTACATCGTGCATAATTTATACATTTTGGGGACTTGTTCCAAGAACTTGCTCGAAACTACGGAAGAGGATGAGAAAGTCTTGAAGACGTATTGCTGAACTGTTTCACACAAATTTGTCTGCCAGCAACAGTTCAGATTTCTTAAGCTTGTCTTCCTTGGAAAGTGTACCTCATGCTGCATTAGCCCTACACTGACATCATGGATGGAGACGGCTGCCTGTTAGTATCATGAGAGAGAGATGGGTCATCACATGCATGGATACCTGGCACTATAGACATTAGAAAAGCTGACGAGGAGTTCAGGTACTACGCTCGAGGGTTGTCCTCCTCATCATCTGAAGATTGTTGACCGGAAGCCAGTGAGAAAATGTAAGGTGGGTACAAGGATTGGGAAAGAAATGAGAAGAAAAATACAACAAAATCATGTGAGGAGAAATGGACAAGTAACCACATCTGCGACAGGAATAACTGATGGACAGTGTTTCAAACCCTAGCAGTGTCTTGAATCAAAAACGTGATGATTTAGCAGCCAATCAATTGCAAGCAAAATTGTAACTTAGGGTCAGGAGTTACATGTACAAGGCACAGGTAATGGTGAAGGCACATCTTTGATGTAGTTCACTGGACTGAATGACTTGTAACTACATGTACATGTACATACGTGTATATTGTACTGCTTATGGCACTGGTCATGTGACCTCATATATTCATATTGATCAGCATTTCTCAATTTGTTGGACGAGGAATTTTGGTACCTTTGCTGAAGCAAACAGAGAGGACACTTTATATATTAGTTTGGAGGAGCAGCAACGATCTCTACTTTGGGGTCGCATTTCACTGATGTAAATAGTCTAACACACACGAGACCAGAAAACCTCATTTTCTCAGGGCCAAAAGAGGGTATTTGGGGAACCTTTTTGAGCCCCGGAGCAACATGTAAACAAATTGGTTGATTTCAAGAAAACTGGCTGGGGAACACTGCTAGGGTTCTTCCTAAATAGTGACTGGCATTTTGAGAAGTTCTCTTTAGAGAAAGTGACTAACATGATGAGATCTACTTCAATCAGCAAACATGTACGTAAGAACACCACTGTATTTGAGATCTGTGATGCCATTCATACAATAAAAGTTTATAAGACTTCTCAAGTACACTGTGATTGAGGCTACAGTAATGTATACTTGATTGTACCACAATGGATAACAAACATACACTTCAGCTGCACAGAAAGGTGGTTTGGAAATGTTACTACAGGACCAATCAATTTAGGAAGGTAACATGGCTCTGTTGGAGAACTAGAGCGACACACACCAAGCCCAAGCCTGTGATGTGCCTCAGTCTTCACATTTACATAAAACACTGTTTGGTTTCTTCCCCTTCAGAGAGTGATCTTGTGGCATGCATGAGGATCATCGGTAACAATTTGATCCAATTCCAATTAGTCGATTTCCACACCCACAGTTGTCAACAAAACACCCCAGACCATATCACGTTTACATTTTGTTTGAATTAAAAAAATAAAAACTCTCTAAAAAATGAATGAACTCTGTGTCCACCACCTCCAAAAGACAAATTCTTTATCACAATTTCATTACCGCTAGTAGAATAAGGATACCATTACTGAAGTTATCACTTCTTTCAAACAAATGCTACAGTTGCCATAGAAACCTTAGCAGAATGCTTCTTGAAACCAACTGGTCTCAAATGGATTGCACTTTTGTATTTTATCCTAATTTGCAGTGTGCATCATACATGTATCTATTCTTTTTCCTTCGTGCCCTCCACCTCAGACATGAAACACCTCCATGTAAGTCCAACCCTAAACATGTACATGAACAAAGATACAGTGCTAATTCACAATTCTCTCTGTGTCTGTTCATGCATTGAACTGGGTGCAAATTTGGGGTGGGGGACATCTTTTTTTGTGAAAGAGAGAAAGTCAACTGGTAATGCAAAACTGACGGAGACACACCGACTACTCATGATAAATATGTTGTGGGAGGAATTTTCTCAGGACTGGTTTAGGCATGTTTTGTGGAGGGCACTTTGAGGACTGCATACATGTTCAAGTGGGAAGCAGTATTTGCCAGAAATGGTACTTCCCAGGCAATTACATCATGACAGGTACACAAACCAGTGAGGGAATACAGTTGGCTTGTGAGCTCTAATTACAGTGAAATCTAATGGGCATTGGGATTATGGTGGAGGAGGGGGGAGTGGTCGGCTCTCAGAATGGGGGGGGGACTGCAGTGGCCCCTTAACACACATTTGATATTGAAGAACTATGCCATTTTCAACGGACGATTTCTTTCCAACCATTTGTTTTGCTATCCCTACACCTCAAAACATGATGAGCTGCACATGCATTTGCAGGCACACGAATGTGGCTTGAACAGAACCAGAAAATCCTGGTGTAGACACAAACACTTGTTGTGTAAAAAAAAAGTACATACTTCTTTTTGGACCAGACGGCACGACTGCAAAATAAAGGAATTAATGAAGGAAATACAATTATTACACCAAAGTGTCTACTTTCTTTCAATGTCTTGTTTGGTACAAACAAATGCTAACAAGCAAGGCGGCGCTTCAAATTAGCCAGGAATATGCCAAGTTTAGCAAAGTAGTTCACACTACTGTTATCAGTTGGCAGAAAACACACAAGCCCAGCTCATGCCAGTGAAAGTTAGCTTTTAGTGGCACAAATACAAAATGGGGAGAAAACGGGTTTCAGTTCAACACGTATCTATCATTTGGCGAGGTACACCCTCAGTTACTTGACCCCAAATTTTTAAACACGGGTGACTACGTGTACATGCACATTTCAGTCCTTGCAAAATCTGAGACAACTCTTCAACATGACAGCTTACTTTTCCCACTTCACTCCGTTATTCCACTCTCTCAAGCCTGAAAATTCACCATGCTAATGCTTGAATTTGAGATTTTCTCCAATCAGACTTAGAGCTTGTCAAGTTGCCATCAGCCCCGACACGCATTTCATAAACCCCACCCATGAGTATTTCATTGCTGGTGACGAACAGAGCGGGATACTACATTTGTCTCTGTACCTCCTAAGCCAATACAAACACACTGAATGGTTGTGCGCATTGCGACGAAACCTAGCTATACCCACTGTTTCCACCCTGCAGCCTGCTCAGCAGCAAGACCTTACCCGAGTTCTTGTTGACTGACGTCAGGACTATTCCCTCACTGTGAGCATCGTTGCTAGGTATATCCCCCCGCTTGATGGTGGTCAATCCCTTCCTCTGCTTCTCTTGTCGTTTTCTAACAAACAACAGGAATGGGCAATAATCAGAACTTAGAGGGCATATCGAAAGTGCAATTTTTGAACCCAAATTTAACACAGGAATCTCTTTCTATGCACCAATGACATGAATATAGCATAAACTCACTTGGCTCAATCGTTCTCAGTACCACAAATCCTCTATCTTTCCAGAGAATTTTGGGACAGATCTAGAACTTGGGGCTTACTAGTTTCACACGGATCTAGATCTCAATCAGTCATCCCAACGCTGGTTTGCTCCATCCATCAGGTGGGTTCTGGTGTCTGTGGATCGACTGATTACGGATTGGGATCTAAATCCATGTGCAACAAACAGGCCCGTTGTTGTCAAGATCTCTGCTCACCAAGTGTAGACGCCCCACCCTTTAAGCTAGCTGGGGTTTATCGGCCAACTACCTTCATATGTTTAACCCTAACCCTCAACAGAGATTTGGGTTAGAGATCCTTTAAGCTGATTGATCAATGTGCCTTGTTTTGTTAGTGTTACTGACCCTGTAGGGTGCTTGTGATCTTCGGGTCCCTGAGGCCAAACGGCTTTCAAGTCTAAGCTTGCAGCCCCAACAGCATTCACCAGTGGCACTGTTCAGTGAGATTGGCTCCAAGTGTCTCCAAGTGTCAGCTATGACCCATTCCAACTAAATGCATCATTACACATAAGGTGAAGGAAATATTTCAACTCAAGCTCTACCGGTACTCACTCATTGAAGTGAAGGCACAACGTGATGAGGATGAGGAGTACCAGTGTAGCAATGGCAATGGGGATAATGATGGTGTTCAGTGTGCCGTCTAACGGTGCACCGACACGCTCATCCCCGATGAAAACCACACTGTAACTGGTAGCGTTAGCGATGTCCATCAAGTGAGCCTTCAAAATTACTAGAGACACAACAGTGCAGAAAACAGTTTTCACTACTGCTCAGAACTGCTTGGATCAGACCACATGGCCACCATCACCCCTGATGGGCATGCTTGACATAATTTGGAATAGCAGCAATGTGGGTAATCCGGCCTCCAGTACCCTGGAAAACCAAGCTGGTAACAAGTATTTGAAATGCTGTAATTATGGGGTATACCATATATCGATACTTTTGTTTATATTTTTGATTATATCTGACCTTCCAGGATTGATTTCTTCAGAGCGAACTGGTTACCACTCTCAGATTTCTGTTGGTTAGCGATGGACACATAGAACACAATCTGGACGTCGGCATTTTCATCAGTCGGGTAACCCTCTAGAATCATGATGTCACTGACAGTAAATGGAGTGCTGCAAGAAACGAGATGAAAACAAAAAAGAGACTCATAACAGTCCCACCACATTCATTCAATCTTCTAAAAATCTGATCTTAGAGGAAACTTTCAATCTTACGTGGATGAGCCGTTTTCTCCCAGTGAACAGTCAGAGCCCGAGCAGTAGTCAGAAACGCTCCTGGCGACAATCAATTGGAATTTGTTGGTAGGATCGTTTTCATTCTCATTCCACTGAAGACAAAGGAAAGAAGACAAAGTTAGAAAGAAATCTGTAACACTGTGCTTACATGTAACAAAATGAAAGCAATGGCCTGCTTGAAAATAACACAGCTCATAAATTAGAGAGACAACCCAATCTCAGATCAATCCAGGAATTACTTCCTTTATGAAATACTTCCAGTATGAATTACTCCATTACCTGCTTCAGGTTGACTTTATCAAATCGAATCGATATTTTGTTGTCTTCAATTTCTGTTGAAATTAAGGTAGAACAAAGACAATTTTATATAATCAATACCACCATATTTTAAATAATGCACTGCAAAATAAAACACATGGCACAAAATTAATGTCAAATTGGTCTAAAAATCAAACCCCGCTCCAAACTTCCATCACAGATTTTTACAGAAACTATACTAAGTAGCCTATCTCCTACCTTCAGATTGTGTTGCTGAAGCTGACACCACAACTACAGCCAAACAGATAAAGGTCTTGACCCACTGGGGAACATCCATCCTAAAAATGACGGAAGGAACATTCAGTAAATAGTTTGAAAGATAACAGAAAAGGGATAAATAACAATGTTAGCACCCTGACTCAGCAAGCCTGACACTCAGTCAACGGTAGTGAATTCAGTGAGAATGACTCCACTGAAATTTATAGCTGTAACTATGCAAAACTAGTTACGTTTATTCAATCTTTTTCTGACGTGTATCCAATTCACAATTTCAAACATCATTTTGGTGGTTCAAATATTCAGCTTCACATGATACACTTCAGGACCCTTATCAACGTTGTTCATTGGTTTTAAGATGCATATAAGAAATATCTTGAACCATGTAACGAGCCGATCACCGGGAAGTCTTGTGGGTTGCGCCATCTTTATTTTGCAGTAAAAATGGTAATGGTGGTGTCGAAATTAGTTTAACTTGATTGGAGACGATGTGATATTATCTTGTGGAAGAAAATTACTCTTTATTCTGACATGAAACATGCTGAATTTGGCCATCCATGCAAATTTTTGTTTTCCCATTTTTGAAAGCCTCTAAAAACCGGTACAGTTTTCACACAATTTTTCCATCAGAAATCACCCCAAAATATGTACATGTAGTAGACAATGACACTGCATGTGTGTGAAACCACACAGAAAGCTGGGACACTGGAGAGAATAGGAACATTGTTTTTTGATGAAAAACAACGACATCATGATGCGACAGGGGGGGGAGTGGGTTAGCGTAGCGGTTCTTTCCTCGCTTTGCACCAATGAGGCCCGGGTTCGAGTCCTGGCTTCGCCCAGGCTTTCAGTACGCTTGGTTTCCAGTCCACACTCGCTCTCGCAAGTTTTCTCTGGGTACCCCGGCTTCCTCCTGCCTCTAAAACTGGACCTTCTTATAACAAACGTATAGCTCTTGGCACAAATAACATGAGTGGCTGAAAGAGCCTTTAAAGCAAAACAACAACAGCAACATGCGACAGGAGATTTTCATGATCATATCCGGAGATGAAACTGCAAAAATGTGAACACAACCCATGCAATAGAAAACATATTCACGACAAATCAAAGAGTGACAACAATTGCTTTGGTTCAGAATCTTTATCTGTACTAATGTACATTAAATGTGGAAAATTACCTCACAAAATAATAAAATAATGAAGAAATTTCTGAGAAAATGATATTGTCACAACACACGCCATTTATCCTTCAAGGTGGCAACCAAATAAACATTCGGGTTCCAGATGCAAATTATTCACGACTGTTATACATGTAGTCTGTTACTGAACATAGTCGGGTGCACAGTGTTAATGTTATTGACGCAACTGCTATTACATATTTTTGTATCTTCATGTGGAGCAGAATTGGAACTACATTGTATGCGGAACCCATGTCTCACAGCAGGCTTTCTGACACTATCAGAGTGGAAGGTCCTGGACTTTATTCTACATATACTTAAAAAATTTTGTGAGGTTGTCCAGGAAATTTTATTTGACTTTATTATTACAAATGATGACAAACTAAATAAATCAGTGCAGAGTTAGTAAGGATTTATTTGTTATTAAAGGAAATGATTTTGGGGGAATGTCAGAGTAGTAATACATTATATATTAATTAGGGGCCTCTGAAGTCCACATTTATCAGAGAATGCTTTTACGCAATTTTTAGAATTAAATAAATATCCCCAATATGCAAGCACCTACATGTACTGAGTATGCGAATGATTTAAACCCTTTAGTTTTGTTTTAAACTCTCTTTCCAATATTAAAATTGTTGTTCACAACTGGAAAGAGCTCTAAACTGTTGAACTCCTGATCAACAGGGCAAGGTTTAAGGTATTAGTTGGGCAGTGACTCTTCCGGTGCCAATTAATTAAAACCCTCCTATGCAAAGATGCATTCTCAACACAGCTTTCCTATCAGTCAAAATCAGTCAAGTGACATGTGACAGGGCTATTTACTGTACAGGGAAGTGGAAGGAATTTTTGACGGTTACAGCAAGAGGACGGTTTTAAGGATCTAAAACAATGCTGCATCCTGATGCCCTTTTTTCTTCACACCTGTATTATTTCAATTAAGGCTAGTTATTGCAAAAAAAGTAGAAAAGGCATTAATCTGGGCCGCAGTAATGCTTCCAAATATGTTGGAAAAACCAACCTTATTAAAAGTCAGTGAGACAAATGTCCATTTTGAATGAGTTGCCAATAAGCCAATTCGTAATTTCAGTCACGCACGTGCCCAACTGGCCTCGATGAACCATGTTTTGGGACAAACAAACCGTTCTGCGCCATACGTGTAGCAATGCAGATGTTCGCACCTTAGAGTTTTTCTGCATTGCCGTTCTGGTTTGGAATTCTTCAGAAGTAAAAGACGTTCTATGGTGTGCCTGGGCAGTTTTGGAATATCTATGAAAGGTGAATAAAGAATCCCCTAAATAAGTATTTCCCAACAACATCTGTAAGTGTTTCTCAGTCCAGAATTCGTGTCCTTCCAGCATTTCTGTAATGACTGGCTTTTAATGAGATGATATATGATGAGAAAAGTGGAGTCAGGATGCAACATTTTAGCCCCACAATTCCTACGTGCCAAAAATTTTGAATGGGCTTATTCGAGGTGTAAGCAAAACCAACCAAAAGGTGAGATTTCTGCAAAGTTCGGCTAGGCTACCTATACAAGTTGTAGTCGCCAGATCCCTAATTTCACCACCTTTCAGTTTCATGCCTTTTGTCAAGTCTGATTGGTTTTCACAGAAAGTACAGAAATAAGGGACCTTGTGACTATACTGTCATGGATGTAACATGGTGACCATGGTGGTTAGATGGTCCATCATGTCCGTGGAGGAGGGAACCAATGATTGATGGTCTCACTCGCACCTCAGTGTTCACGTTTATCATGCTGTCACTTCCTACATGTCCTAGGTAAAACAATGGTGTACATCATACATAACGCACGGAGGCAGGAATAAAGACGTTATGAAAGACTCCTTTTTCACACCAAGTGACATGTCTGGATGCGGAGGCCTACCACACCTTAATTACTCTGATTACATGATTGATGAAGGCCTACCTGCCTACAGCTACTACAAATTTCTAGACCATCATGGCATGCATGCACCGTTAGTCTGCTGCAGTGCGTGGTGTATAGCCAACATTTCAGCAGGCTGCTGAAAATTTAGTCACCGATAAATCCTACCTTTGTGGTGATCTGCAAGTCGATTGCTAGATCAGATATTTCTCTATAACTAAAAGTAACAATTCCTTCTATGTCTTATGGACAAAAAAATGAAAAGAAAGACGAAATTACTGCTCAAATCGACAACGCAAGGAAATGCCTTTTCATCAACGCCCAACGTACGTATGTTGCTATTTGCTTTTCTCCAGCCTACTCCACTTTGCTAGGAGGGGCGGAAATTATTAAACAAACCATTCTTTTTTATGTTTCAAACAAGCCTAAGTTTTCATCATCAAAATAGACTAGAACTTTACTTTAATATGCTCATTTACCAACGTCAGTTTTATTATTCTCGGGATTTGCATTATTGTGAAACACCAACTCTTCATTACATATTATACCTTACAAAATAATTGGACTCAACCAGTGTCGGCTGAATGTTCTGCGTGGGCCTGGGTCACTGCCTGAGTGCGCAAAGTTGACAGACCTTGGTGAATCGTAGAGTTCCACAATGCTGCCTGCAGCAGCGTAAAACTTCAGCTTTTACGGTGGGGGGGGGGGATGTGTGTGTGTGGGGGGGGGGGCTGACGACTTGCCCGGCCGGGGAAACTCGAAAAC
>NW_019091398.1:926246-1027749 GCF_001949145.1 Acanthaster planci
GTTGTCGCTGACACCATAACTCTAGGGAACGATGTTCATACAGATGTACATCGGTAATGTTCATATCTATTATTATACACCACTGCAGCACCTTAGATGTATAATGTACATTTAAACGACTGATTTATGGTTTAGTTTTTATAAAATAATTAGTGTTCTCCCTTTTTGAGTGTTATTGGAAATTGTGGTTGCTTGGAAGTCCGAAGTGTTCTCCAAAATCAGCCTTACTTTTTTCTCACCACGAAAAAGTGTAAGGGGGTCATCCAGCAGCCCATCCCCTTGGTCGAAATGGGGGAGGGGGTGACATAGACCCCATGCCCAAGAATTACGATCACGGTTGCCAAGGGTAAACTGTGTATATTCTGTAACCAAGGAAAGTGAAGGACAATAATTATTCCTGTATCAGCAAGCATATTGCCAGTTACCCAAAAGTAATTAAGATGAAAATTGTAACACTAAGAATGGGCCTAGTTGTGTTTTCTCATCTTTTTCAGACTTGAGGAAAAACAACTTATACAGTATATTTTTACGTTTAAAAACTTCGGGTTATACTGGGAATGTCGATATTCGATTTGTATGTACACTTTTAACCAATAGAGGGCGGCTCACTCACAGGATCATGCTAAGAACGCACAGTTCGTAATTTGCTAAAGCGAAAGCAGAAACTCAGAGGCCCCCATATTTGTCAGGAGGACGTTCATTTCAAAAACTGTTCTGTCATTAGTTAGTAAGAAAAAATCGAATTGCTATTGCACCGAATTTAAGACCCATCTTTGCGGCTGTTGAGTTTACCGTTTGCTTTTCACCCCCCCCAATGCGAGGAAACCTCTTGCATTTCAAGTCTCATCATCCGGTCAATAAAACAAAAGTTGCTGGCATATTCTACTACATATTCACAACTTTGATATGAACTCATCTGAACTCAATGCCCAAGGCCATGTGCATCCGGTCCCATTTATCGCGAAGATTAATTGCATATCTCTCGACGCGTCACTGACGAGGCACTTTTTTGCTGCGAAGATCCTGCGCATTGTTCTCTTCTCAAAGGAGACAGGCTGCAGAGGACACCGGGGACCCACAGATGTATAGCAACAACCTTCGTGTAGGGAATTCAAGACATCCAATCTCTCCTCACGCCCGAACAGGGCCGGCTGAAGTCATATGCACAAACATAGCGATGCCCACTTCCTATAGCCTACCAAGACCCTGCACAGAAAGGACGTTCTATCTGGAGGCAAGTAATTTCCTTTTCCAGAGAGAGGTTATTATACCTCAGACAGAGAGAAGGAAGAAAAAAAATGCATTCTTCGGTCATTGGCAGATAAGAGATTGATTTTTAAAGGGGCACTAAAGGCAGACAAAATTCAAAGTTCTTTGGCGATTTATGTCTTTGTTCTGATAAAAATCACAGAAATACTGAAATCGATTTAAAGTCTGACTTCGACCTAAATTGCGTTTTAATTGCTTTAATTAATCAATTGAGCAAAGTTCATTTTTTAAAAGGAGAAAAAAGGAACGACTATAAAAGCGCGTGGAGTTGGTTGTGTTTAGGTAGGAGAAACTTGAGTAAACTGCTTACCTGGTTTTTTTTACTCGCGCTGGTGCCTACAGTAGAGCTCGTTTTATAACTTTAAAAACGTGTTGCCAAATGGACGTACTGAGAATTCAGGTGGATTTCATTCATCGAATAATTACAAAGCAAATAATAATCGATATCTGAATATCTGTCGCTGTTGATGTGGGAAAAGGAAAAAGTTAATAAATCCATAATTATTAGCCAACGCTATGTCATGTTTATGCATTGAGGAAAGATTATGCCCACACTGTGCGTGGGCTCGCAAGCGATCGGGGCTATTTTTGAAGATACAAAAACAGCTCATTCTAGCAGACTTTGTTTTTCCTAGTTATTCTTTTCTCAGACGATAGTCGAGACAACTCAAAACGCTTCAACAGTGCCAACAAATGACCCGGAGGAATTTAGCACATTAATTTGCCAGACAATATCGACCAAACAGGTTTTAAAAAGACACACAATCCATACACACATAAAGATAATCATCCCAAGTTTTTCGATATAGGGGAAATTGCCGCGGAACATAGAAAGGTGCACGGTTGATGCATTTTCCCGAGAACATTCTCAAGACAACACAGACGCCCGAGGTTCATTATTTCCCAACGATCTATCTCTTGTTCGTTTTTTCTCTCTTGAGGTAAAGGAGCCCGTTGTAGCAGGCCGATTTCGTGCTCTCCAATGAAAATGTCTCTCCATCCGGCAACGGTCTCCCCTTAAGCATTTTGGCTCAGGGCAGTCCCTAAAGGCCGCATCGACATTATTCTTTCTGCAACTAGATTATGGATGAAAAACTTCAAAGAGTGCCGTAATTTGAGTAGCAGGACATTACTTGAAGGATCTCATTAACGTTAGCACTTCATCGCCGCTAATGGTCTGATAACGTTAATGTTTGCCGGATGTTCTAAAGTATAGGCTATTCCCGATACACAAAATATTAAATTTGAACTTACTCAAGAGGAAAATTGTAACAACAGATGAAAAGTCTGCTAGATGACAAGTTACAGAATAAGTCCCGTAATTATATAAGTTCATAATGTAGCTCGGTTCTGATAGAAGATTTAAAACCACGGAAAATCTCACGAGTTGTAATAATTCGAGTTGAAATACTATTCCTAAAAGTCATTTTGCCTGCAATACTTGCTAGGAAAATATACCAGCAATACTTTTAAAAACGCATTACAAATTGAGGTCAATAATGCATCGACTATTGTTTGTTCAAAGCCGCCCACACTTTTGCTCTGAGTTAGTATGGTTATTTTGCTTTCAACTTTCCCCGCCTTTTTCTCATGCATAATTATGATTTTGATGAGTCTGGATTATTCTGGATGTGAAATTGTGATTTCTTCGTGGAAAACCAGAAGTAGAGCACAAAAGGACCACAATGTAGAACTCACCGATGAACAGTCAAGACAATGAGCCCACCGGAGCGCATGTATCACAAATCTTTCACTTTCCAGAGACAGTAAATCATCATGAGTTTTATTGTCGGCATTTTTAAGGTCCAAGTTTACGACGTAGAATTTCAAATTGGAATTCATGGAAATGATTTCAGGTTGAGAAGAGTATTAAAAAAGGATATTAAAAACGATAAAAGCGCAGATGACCTACCAGCAATGTTTTCACTAGTGGTATCTATCAACATGCGTCTAACAAATTCATAATATACTAAATGTCTGGAAAGGCTTGTCGGTCCCAGGTTTTAGTTGACACAAACGGCTTTAAGGAAGGCTATTTGTGCTTTTCTCAGTTTTTCCGCAGAATTTTATATTAATTTCCAAATAACCGAGCAAAGTCCATCTCTGAATGAAATATAATTTCGTTATAGTCTAAACAAATTGAAAATGTACTGTGCATGAGTAAAGAAAATACTCGTTGAGAGAATTGAGTCATAAAATCTCAATTGAAAACTGTAATTTCATCCGATTTCTATTCACCTGCTACAAACCTGAACTGTGCAATGTCGCTATGTCGAACCTGTAGTAATAGTCAATCTGTATTTAGACATGCCAAGTTCGTATTACATTTGTCTTCAATTCATGTTTTGGTAATGGAGATGTCACTTTACATTTTCAAGAAAGGGCCAGTTTCCGCCACCGGGAGGCCAGTTGTTGCTTGTCGACTTCATTCAGAGGTGTTGATTCCATCACGGAAATGATTTAGTCGTTCATGCAACAGGGATTTGCTGCTTGTATACGTTTTGTGCCGGAGGTGACCCATTCACAAACATGGTAGCTCCGACGTCGGGGATGACATAAGAAACGAGGTGCGGTGTCATAAATAACTGGCTACGTTTTCTTGTGCAGAACGAGAAGCACAAACACGGTCCATGGGCGGCGACCTCTGTTGTCGCATATAAAGAGATTAGGGCCCACACTTTCTTTGGCCAACCTGACTCCGATTTGATGAGGCCAGCAGCGCATCTAGGATTTTCCAGCTGTCACAGACGATCTTCCTAGCGCCGTTTTCCCGACCAAAAATGCGTCATCCAGACGAGAACAGGTTTCATGGTGAAGAAGGACAGGCAACTCTCTTTTGACTCCGTTTTTCTGAGTCGGCAGTTTGTGGAGCGGGTTTTGTGTTTGACAACTGTTGGCGAGTAGAGCTCACACACAGGGTTCAGCTTTCAGCGTGAGTACCTTTTTTTCTGGATTCAGCACACATTCCGCTGATTGTACATTCCGTGCATATTCGGGTTTCTAAGAGCACATAGGAATCGTTTCATCGTCTCAAAATGGTATTCATAGGTATTGCCAGGGCTCTGAAATAAGCCAGAACATTGTGAATACCTTGTGAATGTCTTCAGCCTTTACAAGGCCAGGGGAGTATGTAGCTAAAGTTAGAATACATATGTTTTATACATCCTGTCAAGGGCAATCTCCCTTTGCAGTCAATTTGCCATCCTCAAGATTAAAAACGGATACAGTGTGAACCACATGTATCTGGCTAATTTTTATTGCCGCTTGAAGAAAACCTCCACCAATTGTTAAATATCCGTAACTCTCGACACGCCCCTTCGCAAGAAAATTATGAAAATAAAAAAATCTTAGATGAATGAAAAAAGTTACAAGTTAGGAAAAGGGCCACAGGAAAATGCAGCAGAATTGAACAGGTGATATAACAAAACCCTGCATTCTCGTCAGTGCCAATCAATTTCCCATCATATTTCACTAACTTGGTTGATGTGTAAGCGATTGTATTTAGCAAACGAGCGCAATAGTTTCCACTGTGAAATAAAACAGAAATAAAATGGAAGTCCATTTCGAGTCGTTGAAAGAGCACTTTGCTATCCCACTCCGGCTTTTCTTGCCGGATCCAAGTTTAAATCAATTGTCTAGTGAATTAGATTTTGGTTTCCATCTATGCACGATGCCCTTAGGTAGTTTTCAACCTCAAAAACTATTATGTCCCAAATATAAATTTTCCACGCCCATCGGAATTCACTTTCCGTCCTACTTTAAATGGCGTTAATAATACAATCAATATCTCAATTCATCAGCAGTGCCTGTAGGAATTTTCGGATCCTTTCAAAGCTGATTTCCCCACAATGCACGTTAACGCCAAACACTCAGCAAAGGTACATTCCGTAAGCATCGGGAAGTGCTCGAGTCTGAAGGGGCCTGTATTGGTGAATTCAACTCTATCCCACACTGGAGCGTGCCTTCGTGGAAGCCTTTGGGAAAAATCATGTTTTAATTTCATTAAAACGAAAATTCCAGGGGTCGTTTTTTCTGACGGAAATGCTTAGATGTTATGAGGTTGGAATCAGTTTGAGCTGCCAGAGCATCTTAAATCGGATTTCCGTTGAGTTAAAGTGATAGATATTAATCTTTTCATTGACTTTTTGGAAAGGAATCTGTTACTTCTACATGGGGAGCCATAGATCTTCCCCCTAATTTAGACGGGGGAGGATGGGAGATTTATTTCCTGTCCGATCAGTAGTTTTATTGGAAAATACTAAAAACGTCTGGATGGGAGGTATTTTGAAAGTGATTTATCACAAGATAATGGCGTTGAGAGCTGATTGTCACATGCGTTGGATGGTGCGCAACGAAGTCAGGTTTATTATTTGATCGGTGCCGGATGTTGGTGCGTTAAAATATACCTGGGAAACTGAAGTGCGTTGGGTCAGCATTTTATTCTCTGGGGTGAATTTTGCAATGAGTCTTAACACTTGGTTGGATATAAAGTCTAGTGACACCGTTTAAAAGCAAGAATGTGTGCTTGCCATTCAATATAATGCATTTTTGGGGGGTAATTTGGTGTCTAGGTAGAGTTTTGATAAAATAAAATGTTCCGTACATTTTGGTATTCCCTCGTACCAAATTTGTCTTAACCCTAAAAAAGTCGGTTGGGGTGACTTTTTTCGATATCTCCGTAGTGAATTTTTCAGGAGCTGAAACTTTAGGAATTTTCAAAGTGCTGTAGGAATTTTTAAAGTAACATTTTGCGGTCATTTGACACCAGTTTTACTGTTCTGAGCCTGGTCAGCCAAAAATGTATGCGCTCAAAGTAAATAGGCTTGCATGCAAATGTAGCCTTGAGCTCCAAGTGACCTTAACAACAAAAGCATTCATTTGATTGACTTCAAACTTCACTTTGTAATGGTAAAGAGTGTTTTTCAGAAATTTTCAAGTCTCAGAAAAATGGAGTGTTGTTCAGCTGAGTTCTTGTGGGTGGGTGAGGAATCCATCCCCACTCGGCTTTGAAAGGGGCCAAAATGACCCGGCTCCTTCAGGGTTAACGGTATAAGAGCTTGTGATTTTCCACACCTAAGAAGAGTCCAATACCACTCATTATCGCCTGCAAGTTAAAGGGTTGATTATTGTCTCCATCAGTGTTCAGAGCTATATCTTCATCAGTGGTTCTTCGAAGAAAATGAACCCCCAACCTGTTGAACTTCATTAGAAGTGTCATGACGATTCTTTACAGTTGAGGACCGTCAGAGATAATGTCACACTCAGCGAATCATTTCATAAGCTGTTATAAGCGCTGTCGCCAGAACAGATGGCGGAAGGTCTGATTTCGAGAGAAAGTAAAGCGTCCATCTGCCCTATCTATAGGTTGGTCCTTTCCACCAACATTAAAAATTACTGGTAAACCCACGTGCAGGATATGACATAAAAACTTTTCACCTACATTTTTAAACATGCATCCCCCAGGCCATCACAATAATGCGGCTCGATACGTGCGCACCTGCTTGTCTCAACATCGAATGCTCTTCGTCACATCAGCGCAGTGATGCATCATTTATTTAGAGGCAACCATGCATTGACCCTATATCGACTCCATAGACTTTGCCTCAAGACTTCGAATCGACTTGACTGGCCGCTTGATTACTGGATCAGAGAACTGACCGCCCTAAGCAGATTGGGTAAACGGGTTCGCAAAAAGGCCCATTCCGTAATTTCGTGTAATTGAGTGGCTTTGACGTGCATAGATCTCCGATCAGAAGCTTCTGAAAAAGACACCAGAGGTGTGAGATGCAACGTGGCTTATCTGACTTCTATTCTTAGATGGGGTTCACTACTCCTCTTTCCTCTCTCTCGAGCGCGACCCACTGAAAACCCACGCTGACCTGCACCTGCCGCGGGCCATTAAGCTGTAGAGCTCCATCAGGAAATCGATGTGTTACCAGCTTGCCTGCTAAGTCTTGAGACTGTCCGCTTCAGCAGCATGGGACATCTTTTCAAATGAGGAACCCAGGTCTTTTCTTGGCGTCGGCTAGCTTGAGGCTTACAGCTGCAACATTTTCGGGGTTTATTGAAGAAGGGTTTGCAGTCTTTATAGATCTCGTCCTAAAGTTCGCAAGGGTGTTGTAGGGGCGACGCCGAGACATGGATCCTGAGTGTTTCATATGCTTGGAGTCTCGTGAAATGTTAACAGATAAAAAACCCCACCGCGTCTTCACCCTCTTAGCCAACATGAGAAGTGGAAATCCACCCTTTCATTATACCCCATTTGCGGAAAAAATGCATCCGTACCTGTTGCTGCGTATCAACAGGACCCAAGTAGGATCTCTGCAAAGTAACGACTCACTTTCAATGTTTGCTATATGCTCTAATCCCTGCATTTGGACCCCAATCATGGACAAATTACCCGGATTTTGGAGGAGAGTCCCCCCTGTACATAACAAATAAAGCCACTTAGCGTCGGGTTTCAAAGAGTTAATTCGTGGGTGGATAACTGACTCAGGCATCTCGAGAGGTTCTCTGTCCTCCCTTATTTACGGGGAAGATCTCGTAACACCTGAATGAAGTCTTGTCGATCCGAAGTGCTTTGTGACATAGTCTTCAGGTTGTCGTCACCCGTTTGGGTGGGTGAGAAGTTTTGCGCATAACTGCGGTTTTATAAAAGATCAAGCGTGCATGATCTGAGCGCGAAGGTCAAGTAAAGTTAAAGAAAAGCCATTCCAGGAATGGTCTGTTTTTGTGAGATACAATGAGATATTAAGCATTGGTAAGTCCACTTTAGTACAGATAAACGCCACTGTTGACTGAGAAAATGCAAACTAAAGGTCTACTGGGCATTGACGGGTGTCATGACACTCTGAATTATTTTCTTTCGGGGCAGTGCTACATTTATTGATGACACAGTGGCAGGAGGCGCTCGCGGCCGGATCGTTTGCACTGCAAGTAAGACCACATGTATTCCAATCCCATCACTTGGTGATGTGTATTAATTTCGAGTCTTGAAAAGAGTCTAGCTTAATGTAGGCAGCAAAACTCATCCGGCATTATGAGTTTTTCTTTGCCCTTGCGGTTAAAACACTCCCCCCAAGGATATCGATCAATGAGATCCCGTTCTAATCGCATATTGCTCAGTTTTATCTCACAGCGATCTGTGTATTCCTATGGAGCAAATTTGACAGTTGTTTTGTTTTTACAGTACATATATACTGGAGTCTTAATTCGCATCGCATTTTTAGATTTGATTGATATTTACATAACTTATTCATCGTAGATGCATTTTAAATACTGTACTTTTTTACTTTTAACTGTGAATATAATGTTTCAATGAATTTACAAAAATCAGATACACAGACACGAAGAGCATGTCACATGGAGGTTACAATTAAACAGCATGATATTATCAAAATCAATTATTAAACAGAATGCACTTTAATTGACCAGCTTTACAGCCAAAGCACGAGGGTATGTAATTCATTTTACAGGGAAAAAGTTGGATAAAAAAAAGTTGAATAAAAATAACATTTTGTGGCGAGCTAAAAGATAATCTTCGTTTGTTAGCTATGATATTTGTTAATGCTACCTATCTATCGATGTTGACATTTCGTTGTAGATTGCAGAGGAGATGGCTGCAATCCTGCGACAACGGCACGTACGCTTATTTCAGCGTGGCACACTTTACAGTGATTAATTAGATCAAATATGTCTGCAGAGGTCACCTTAAGGTATAGCAACACATGTTTGAAGTTGTTGACTTTAACCCACTTGCCTGTGTTCACTACACGAGGAGACCTTTACAAGCCTGGGACCTTGTTGTACGAACTAAGTAAAGCTTGCCTCGACTTCTGCATACAGGGGCCGATCCATTTTTAGTCTTGGAAACAAAAAGAGATTTAAGTCATGAAACCTCCGATTCGGCTATTTACCGTTTTAAGTATTGCCATATTGAATTTATTGGAGACCCACTTTTCCTGCCACTTGACACGCTTCTTCAGTGTATGAAAATTATTTGGCCTACCTTTTCTGAACACCTTCATAATTAACTACAAACTTTTACATTTCGAATTTTTAAAGAATTGGAGCATTAAAAAGATGATTTTTCAGAAAATCAAAAAGCATCCTATTCTCAATTTCCTCTAGAACATGAATTTACAGCAACGTTTCACAGATCCGAATCGAGAACGAAATAAACTTTGCACACCGACCGTCTCTAACCCAGTGTATTATTCATGCTAGATGATGCTAAATTTTGTTTTAATCCATCCACAGGAACCTAAATGTTTTTTCTGAATTGAAGCACTAAAAACACAACATCACGCAATTTTTTATTCAAATAACATTTTAATCAATTAAAATTACATTTCTCTCTCTTGTAGACTAATCCTATGAAATTTAAAAATGTATCATTTTTCATGCATACTTTCTCAATAATACTGATTTTTCAACCAAAAGAGAAAACAATTTCAAGGAGATGGATATCTGGTCAATTCATTTTGCTGAAATGTTTTATATTTGTCACATATCTTCAACAGAATATCCTGTTACACTCTTCGAATACGGGCGATTCACAAAAGTGCGCCACCAAGAGTTTGCAACATGCTAGCCAATCATAACGCTCGAAATTTGTCGACCATTTCCAAACGGGCATTCGGTTGACAAATTTCGTGCATTGAGATTGGCCAACGCGTTGCAAACTCTGGGTGGTGCACTATTGTGAAACGGCCGTATAGGCAGGTTCAGATCAAAATGCACTTAAAAGCATCACAAAATTTGTGTTTTCCCAACATAAGAGGATGGTGCCAGTTGTGGTTTCCTATTTCGTAATGTACGATCAACATAATATTTCCATTAAACGTAGTTAAGTCGTTTCACAAAAGTATTTGCGGTCGGCAACTTTCAGGACAATGAACTGCGGTAATTTTACTGCACTCTAGGCCTACATTTACTAATTATCGATGTTGTTAACTGACTAAAAAGAGAACTTCTTGAGAACAATTAAGGGTACATACAGAACATTGCCTTTGAAAAAAACATTGTAAATTGGAGTGGGAAATTAGTGACAAAAATTCACTGTCATATTCACACTCACATTTCACAAGGCTTGATTTCCCACATACGTGAAAAGGCATGCAAATATTTTTTCAATTGTGCAAAATTATTTGAAAATTGTTCCAATTTCTGTGAAACTGAGAGAGGATCTTTTCTCATTTGTGTGAAAATCTAAGAAAACTTCAGAGTTTGTGAAATGAATTCCATGGGAAGAAGACAGCTGTGAAGAGATGTTCCCATTCTAATGTTAATTTCAACTACATGCTTGCTACGTGTACTTTGTTAAATTTTGACAATGAAAATATTGTCAAATCCTTTAAATATCTGTGAACAATCTCTCCAATGGTGTCAAAATGTTTTCGGAATGTGGGCAATTCTTCAGCACCCCATTTGAACCTCCCATCGGCTTTGGTAACAATTAGGCTGTTGTTTTTTCCTGCTTAGAGCAAAATTCACATGTTGTGTGGTCATCAACAAACGTACATTTTATATTAGATCCACTTACCACGGACGAACAGTGCCTTCTAGAGTAATTCTGAATTCCTGCAACAGTTGAGCTTTCGATTTGTCCATTTTGATAATGTATGGGCTCCATTTACACACCTGGAATTAGTGCACCACGTAATTAATTTAAGTCTTTGGAACAGACTAATCTATTTCACGTTGAATAGAATGCCAGTCTATAAAATCACTAGGCAAATGATTCGGAGGAGAAGTTTACGTTACAGAATAACATTTCAAGCCACTGAACGTTTGTGATACAAACAGTGCCCGACTGACCAGTTTATTTGTATTTTCCCAATGTTCCTATTTTCACTAAGTTGTATCACATCCCTGGCAACATTGCATGAGTCATTCGTTTTGGGGAAAATGGTGCAATTTTGTTTTCAGACTATTAGTGTATGAAAATCCAGGAGCATTGTACTTACCATGTCTATTTGAGAGGAAATGCTTGCTTCCATCTTGATCTAGGTTAGGCTGAATGGGATGGGTCCCCATATTGCTTCCAGGACTGATGTTCAGTAATCACCATGTCGATGGCAGATTAATTGGATAACAGTGTGTGCAAGAAACGCTTGTCTTTTGTTGTTGCTCATTATTTAAAAACACTTCGCGGCCCAGAGGCCGAATTACATTTGAATTTACAAAATAAAAATTGAATAACAACATGGACCAATATAATTATCTTATTACAACACACCACACTGCCATTAATTACATCAAATATTTCATTACATTAATTACAATACTGTTTCATTTAATTGTACAATTACAAAGGAAGGCATATTAATGTGGAAAAATACATTTACTTATCGGTAGACTACAAAACTACAGACTCCGCATGACGTTTACAATGAGCACAAAAAACACAAATACACTCAAGGACAAATCACTATGAATTTAAAGCCTATTATAGTACGGGATTGGGCTGTTTTTAAAACGGTTTGTTGTACAGAGTGTCCCAGAAAAAAATAAACCCTGAGGAAAGAGGTTAATATGCCCAAACAATGAGATATGATTATAATGTATAAGGATCTCCAAAAAGTAGAAGCAGTATTCTTTCTAATGATACCTTGATGGTATCCCTCCTGTCATGCATGACTGAACACCATTGTCTTGAAAATGGGGCATCCGAACTCAGTTGTAACGCTTTGGATGCGTTCCAGGAGCCATTGAGCAAATTCCCGTCTCCTCCTGAGGTCTCCACGCAAAAGTTGATAGCGGATGTGCATTCGGTATGGATGGAACTGCAGGTCTAACTGCGTTGTGCGGTTGCACAAAGAATGGGTCAGTCCAAGTCCATTCCTCCAGCAACTGGTTCCCCTTGGCTGTTCGACAAGTTGCTGTCGAACTGCAGCAACGTTTTCAGGACTTCGCACTGTGCACCTCCTTCCCGAATGACCCTTATTTAAGTTAAGGCTTGTCCTGTGTTCTCGGTATTTGTGCACATTTCCCCAGATGGTCGTCTTTGCCGGTGGATCCCTATCAGGGAAGGCTTCTCTAAATGCAGCTTGGTTGGCCTGAAAGCTCTTGTTTTCAAGAAATTTCGTCAAGACAAACACTCTTTGCTCTTACACTTTTCAACACTTCACTGGCCTACCTCGGGGCAAGTCAACACATATAATCCAGATTATTGCATAACTTGAAAGAGACAAAAGGCAATCTTCCCTCATTAATATGACCTCTTATTGTCACTTTCAACCAGAACAAGCATAACAGAGGACAACCTCATTCACTGGTTTATCCAAAGTGTTACAACTGAGTTCGGATGCCCATTTTCAGGACAATGATGTTCAGTCATGCATGACAGGATGGATACCATCAAGGTATCATTAGAAAGAATACTGCTTCTATATATAAGGCTGAAAATTCTACAAGCACCACCATAATGATCATAATCTCGTCCTAAAATAATTTTGCAAGCTCTTTTCTGAAATTGTTCGATGTCACCACTCTGCTTGGTTGTCAGTCCAGAGTTCCAAATAACATCAGCATATTCTAACACCGGTCTAATGTACCCACTGAATGTAATTCGCAATTCGTCCCTACCGAACCCACATCTTTTTAACTAAGCATAAAAAACATCTTTGGTTTGCCTTAGCCAGCATCTTGTCTACTTGGGTGTTCCATTTCACAAAAAGTTTTGTATCCAAAATCCCAATATGGCTTTTGGAAGAACACTTAACATGTCAACTGTCGTAATTAAACTGCTGTGTTGACGATTTTGGATTTGTTAAACTAAACTTGAAGAACCTGGCACTTGGAAGGATTCAACTTGAAAAAGTTGTTATCACACCATTCACTCAAACTATCAAAGTCTCTCTGAAGAAGTTCAGGACAGCTTGCAGTCGAATTTGTCGCAAATGTCAAATCATCCACATACTTCCAATAATTAGAATAGGAATTTTTGGGCAGTATCATTGATCATTATTTAAAATCCAATCGGACAAAAATATGTGCCCTGTGGGACCCTCCTTTGAGATACACATAGTCTGAGAGAACATTGTTATAACGGACACACTGCCTTCTGTCACAGAGGAAATCACAAATTCACGGGACAGTGGCCCCGTGGACTCCCATGGCAATGATCTTCTGAATAAGGATTGTATGGTTGATCAGATCAGATGCCTTTGAGAACTACCGTCCCGAGGTTTGGGCTTTTCTCAGCACCTTGAAAAAAAATTAAACAATGATTAGTTGAAACCCCACGAACATTGCTCAATTGCATCGATCTTGTAACCAATATCTGCTACAGTCCAATTGGTTAGGAAACCTTCTGCAACTTTGGCAAAGACTGACGTAGGATATTGGTCTAAATTTGTCAATACAGAGGGGCTAAAATTTAGGAATAGGCACAACAATGACACCCGATCAGACTGCCCATAAGCGAGGCCTGTGCAGCAAAATAGCCTGCAAGAACTGTGATGCTAATATATTATCGTATGATGCAATAGAGTGGCACACTTATAAGTGAGACTAGTCAGCGTCAAAAAAATTTGGAGGCAGAAAGCTCTAACAAGCCTCACTTATAAGTGTGCCTTCTGTGTTGCATCATACCATAATATATTAGCACCACAGTTAAAGCATGGCCATTTAGCTGCACAGGCCTCACTTATAAGTAACGGTGGGTAGTCGGATCAGGTGACAATAACATCTTTCCATTAAAGTGGGACAGTTCCCTTAGCTGACGAGCAATTTAAGATATCAGACAATAGAACACTTAGCTGATAGGCGAATTCTTTAGCTAATTTTGCAGGGAACTGATCAGGTCCAGCAGATTTACCTGGCTTAAATGTATTGAAAAGTGCAATTTTTAAACCATTAAAAATTGTCCATGCTTTCCTATAGACAATGACTGATGGTGCTGTTAATGTGATGTCATCCAGGGAAGACATGTTTCAGTGCACATGGTGTCCCTTCAAATTATGAACTCAAAATTAACTCAATGAAAACATTTCTGGCAAAGGGTTGCATGCTTGCTTACATACACAACAATGAATCCCCAAAGAAATGAAAATTGAGGCCAGCAAAATCTTTAAAAATTGAGCAGTTTTTTGCACACAAAACCAATGCAACATTGAGAATCTCTTCCTGGGATGACATCACAGTCTTTCTCATGAATAAGGAAACACTCAGCATAAAAACCAGAAAGGCAGCAAAATACCTCTCAAAACGGTGAAACTGAACAAAAAAATTAAAAAATGAAGGCCTTGCACTTTAAAGGTCTGTAAAAAAAAGGAAAAAAATGCATTCCAGCTAACCTTTAAAGCAATATCCGCTATTAGCAAATTGAACACACATTCAGGTTTTTTCATTTCTTGTCTTGTCTGCACGGGTTAATAGTCCTTTAAGAATGGTTAAATGGACTTATCAGAGAGCTGATTCCTGAAGGCATTTTTGGTTAACAGTCCGAGGACTTCGATTGTATGAATACTAGTTTAAAAGCAACTTTCATCCTAAAATTAAGACGTCACAACAAATGTTTTGTCATACCTCTGTCTTAAGGATGATCGAGAAACATGCTCTGAATTTAAGAAAACGATAGGCCTATACTGTCAAACTGTATAATTAGCCTAACTGGCATAAACGATATCGTCTGCAAATGCAAATTCCCTCACTTTCTATAATTGCCTAATTTATTGTGAAATTAGTGCGGGTACAAGTGAGTATATGTAGTCTGGTTAGCGGTCCCCGCATTACCTTATACGTTGCGTGGATGGGAACGAGTCTGTTATACGAACTCGTTTGTTTATCGAATTCTCACCAGCTTATGCACAAAACGTATCACAGGTACCACGCCAAACTGAAGCAGCGGAATCATTCACTCTCGAACTTCCCGAAGCTTTTCTGTCTCACGCGCGTGCACGCACTATCGGCAGAATGAGATATTTCACGGCGAGTGTGATTATGCGGATTTACTACACCTCATAAATATTTATGAGCAAATCGGATGACGTCATTGGCCATTTAACCTCACATTCGGGAAGTACAAATGATACGCGACCAGGTGACGTCATACCGCGAGTATCCACCACGCTGCCGAGCGGTAGTTTTTTTTCCCCAGAAGCACCAAAATGTCCCTCCGGAACCCGCCGCATAAAAAAATGTACTCTGTGTCAAGTAATCTTGACGGAGCCAGTTTGGAGTTTTATCCTAAAATTATTACAATAAAGACCCCGAACGTACGTCAATACCAGACTATTAAGCCCTGTTGCTATGCACATCTGCCCTCGACTGTCACTAATTACACGGAACTTAGCAGCTCAGAAACAACAATGGCGTCTGTGAGTACAAGTAACATTAGATTTCCCTTTTTATCTGAAAATGAAGAGGAACTTATTGTGCCGAATAAAGATGCAAAATCTACGAAGGCAGTTATTGACAAGGCAGTGAGGCTCCTGACAAAATACTGTCAAATTTTTGAAGAGGTTGCACAGTCGGAACCTGCAGAATTGAACATTAAATTGAATATTTATGAGGTATTGTAAAACAAATATACAGCATGGTTTATTTCCGGAAAATAGTGGAAATTACTTGTCCCGAGGTGTAGGTCAGCTTGACTACCTCTCGACGCGAACACTACGTCCATGGTCCCCCTTTTGTCGTACAAACAGATATCAAAATCATCTGTTCCACAAATTGTTCACATCATTAATTCTTTTAAGCTTGTTTAGTCCCTAAATGTATCTTTTTAATATTTTTGTTATTGGTAAATATATAATTTGTTATCCAATCACTATTAGTTATGGAATTTATGTATTGGAGATTTATTAAACCGAAATAAAAGATCAATAAATAAATAACAGATTCCCTCTAACCCTGCTGTATTTGTATAATATCGCCCTGTCATGTTAGCGTTCTGGGCCAATAACCGGACAGTATCCAAGACAGAGTTGTGGTAACGAAATTTCAGTAAAAAATGTTAAGCAGGTTGGTTCTGACTAATAGACGTGTCGACAAATAACTGCACATTTAATCAAACGTGATCAATTTGTAAACTGCATGGTTTGTTTTGCGGTTTTCTGCCATCCTTATGACTTGTATATGCAGATAAAGGTTGCATATAAAGGGCGTCAGGTAAATTCAATTGAGTCGTACGTTTTTGCCCATTCACTTTTCGCTAGTTTTGATCACCCGGGCACAGCGGCTATTTCTTGACCGTTTTTCTCTCAAGGGACAACCGGAACACATTGCAGCATCATTTGTGTTTATAAACAGACCACAGCGGCACTCAAACGAGGACAATTAATCACATAGTGCATGACGGCGCCTTTACACCACCACGGCACATCTTTGAAGCGTACCAGAAATGTCAAGTATAAAATGGCTTATTGAGCCTGCAGATGCTTTTAGCGTTACGTGTCAGCTGACAACAATTTGGATAAATGCCGTGAATATTGCCATATATCCTGCATTTTAATTAAGAAGCCTTTATTTTTTCAAAATTACCACCATCCCTTGTACTGTTAATCAAAGTTTACTTTAAGGTGTCGAACCTCTGTACCATTTATATGTACTAGCCTGCTCTATTACATAGCGTTGCATTTTCCCGCAATGCATGCCGGGTCGATTGCCCGTGTACTAGGAAATGAGCATAAGCTTGAGAATTAAAGTCAAGGGAGGACACAGCACCATATTGTCTGCTGGAGGAACTTTTTCTAGGGGTGCCAATTAATATAGTTTTCTCTCTGAGTTCCAGTTTGGGGTCTTATAAATGCGTTATTGTCCACGGAAGGACAATGAAAATGTACCAGAAAGTCGTTCCTCTTTATTTACATTTAAAAGACTAACATGAATTTCTTTGGGAAGGGGGGCCATCTTTATGGCTGACAATGTACATGTATGAATGAGCAACGTGCACGCACGGATGTAAGCAGGAAATTGGTTCAGCACTATACGTATGTTAAAAAGCATTTCATTTTGAATTTGATCTATCGTATCGTAAAAGTATTTACTTTTTGTATTTGTACAAGAAGGTGTATCATTTTAAATGTTGAGAAAAACCTTTGTACGTAGGCTACAGTGTGATTCGACCACCAGCATTAGAAGCCATTACCTTGGTTGGGCAATGCTCGTGAACAGGTGGTACGTGCGATTAACATGCCTCTTCGACCAATAAGGTATCGTGATTTGTCAAACGCACGCGTGCGTCAAGCTGAAGCATGTGCGTGTGATCGGCGCGGTGCCACCGCAGTTAGGGCGTCTTATCGGATTAGTCTATAGACTGTGGCTCACTGTCACACCACGGGTCTGTCCTTCCCATGGAGGACGACAGTGAAGATGGAAGAGATAAACTGACAAGTTGATATAACACAGGACCATTAATTATGTTGACCGTACTGGTACATTTATTGAATTCTACCAAAAAAAAAATCATAAAAACTATTACTGCAAAAAAATTAAATTAAAAAGAAAATGTAACACTGGGTTAACTAGAGATATTGATTCTGGCGCCAAGAGGCGCCACACTAGGATTTCCACAGCCAATCTACTCGCTGGAACTGAGTGTCCCTGGCCAGATGTAATTCTGAAGATCTGCCCGATCACCGTTGGCTCCATGGGCAGACCTGAATGTCAGAATGATGTACCGATCTGGACACTGTCCTTGGCTACAGGTAAATGTGTAAATTGGTAGCCAGTTGACCGGACTTGTCTAACAAAGACAGGTACTTGGCACACACTGGATTGAAGACAGTTTGGTACAGTATGGTATTGCTCCCGACTCACTCCATATCAGAAACAGGTTATTACATGAATATTTCAAGACGAATCGACACGGGATGTCCAACTCCCAGTAGGTGTGGTCCACCAAAGACCTGGAACCCTGTCTTCTGGTAGTTCCTCAGTGGGAAAAGCCAGTTTCTGTTAGAACTGGCTTTTCTGCACTGACATTTCATGCACGGAGAAAGGCGCTGGTATGAACCAATCACTAATAAATTACACTACATAACCTAGCTGGGCTGTCCACTTTCATTATCTCATCGGGCATCAATATGGATGTGTGATTAACCGATTCTCAACCACATTTTGAAGACTAAAGGAATAGGACAGGGTAAATTCCAAGAGATAATTGGTCTATGAAGGTAACTTTGCAATGACACCCAGCGGGGGATGTACTTGATGGGCCGTAACAACTGACTCCGGCATGTAAAAAGTACGAGGATACCTAAGGTGTACTCTTGGGAGAAACATCAGAACTATTTCCATTAAGACTGACCTTTAGATGAGCCATCTTCTTAGAAAACATAAATGATACATCACCAGTCGCATAATGAAGGTTAACATTTCTTATTGATCACTATACGGCGTGGGATCAGGGACTAAAGAGCACATGGCGTGCATTGCATATTCAGTTACGTAGGTTTTCAAATTTTGGAATAACATTCAAATTTGCATTCTTTGAACTCTCTCATATTTTAAATTGCTTGTTTACAGAGGTTTTAGGTTGACATTGATGCGCATTTTGGCAAAACAAAACGACGTTGCAATATGGTATTGTATTTTAAATATGGCAGGTGCTTCCCTGTTTAATATCTTGTGCATCGTACCCCGCTAAGTTTCAATAACCAAAATATTTTTATCACTACAACCTTTTACTTTTGCCAGTGGTTTGGTATAACATATACATTTTAAATGACTCCGGAAGTTGCAAGCAGCGGCCTCGTGTCCTTTGTTAGCAGCAAAACGATTGGTTGTGGCTTATGTTGCCAAATATTCATGTTACCAAATATTCAGACAAACTTCCGTGCACTGCACAAAAGGGGTGGCCAGTACCAGACGAATAGCTTATCAACTTGATTTGAGGATATACAGACTAATACCAGAAACTGCAGAGTTCATAAACTGAGTTCATGTTTACAAAACTGACGGTAATATGTGTTCTCCAGTGGTGATAACTCAGTTCAACAGGAAGGTAACCCGACTAAGCAGAAGAGTGTACAGTATTAAACCCCACTGAATAAACACAACTTAGATTACGTTCATTCTTTGCTTTCTTGGGCTGTTTCCGATGTGTCATTTGTGTGTTCTACAAGCTAGTGGAGAGTTACTAAAGGTTTAGTTCACTTCTCGGTAAAGAAAAACCTTTCTACCGAAATATACATGCTTTTCTTCATGGTCAGTGGCATATCCAGCAGGGAGTGGGGGAGTCTCCCCCTCCCCCCCAACGTGCTGCCTTTTTTTCAGGAATCGTAAAGTATTCTAGAAACGATACCAATCTCAAGGGGGATGAATGTACTTTCTAGATAAAAATAAAAGACGGTTGTTTTTAGTTTTTTTTTGCCCCTCAGCCCAAGACCAGGATACGCCACTTTAAGTGCCCCTGTAACTGTTCTTTTTGTACGAACCCTTTTCTGGCAAATTGTTCCTGGCTCATTTATCACGTATATGCCTTACGCGTTTTGTGCCCTGAGTAATTTTGTTTTACTTCAGTGCCTGTACTATGGCTTTTTATAATTAGTTTCCCTTCGGCGCTGAAAATAAAACAAACAGTTTTCTAATCAGTTAGCAAAAAGAGTCCACCTGTGTTTGGTTGACCCCAAATTTTGATCAATCCGTCCCACGTATACACGACGTTGACACAATGTTTTGTCTTTGAAATTACTGGTGACTTAATCGTGTTTGCGCGTTAGCGCGAGGATTCTTGCGGAGCATTCAGTGCATGGCGAAGCTATGGTCTTGGAAGTGTGACTATTGACTTGCCTTTTGAAATCAGTTTTATTTGTTCAAATTTATCCGCAAGATTTCAACTCTAAGTTCTGAGAGAAACAGCGAGGGCGGAGCATGAACTGCAAAGTGGAGAAATCTGGTACTATAGCAATTTTCGCCGAGTAGGAAAGTACGTCCAAAGCAAAACAGACATTTCTCCTGACTAGTAAACACCACAAACACTCTGGCAGGTAAACCACTTTGCTCGGCAACTTCTCCTGTGAGCTGCACGAATCAGTGCCTAAGGCGACCATTAAAGTGGTCAACGACTAGATCAAGACAACACAGGGAAATAAAAAAAGTACGTGCTGCCCGGTTTCGTGCAGTCAACTTTGACAGCGGAAGGTTATCCTTGATTGAAGGGCATGCCTGACGGTATTTGGCGTGAAATGTCTGAACGGGTCTAATTAATCCGCCAAACCAGTAATTATAAAATGCGCATTAAGTCTTTGAAAAACTTCCCGCCAAATGCACCGCGGCAAGCTTGTGTGACGGAGCGCGGCATGTAATGGACACGCGCACGCCTGCGTGTGATTGGCGCGCTTGATTGACTAATTGCCAAGTTTGCGCACAAACACGATGGCTGCTAATGACAGGGTATCAACCCTGATGAAGGCATTACTGCATTTTCGGCATTTAGTGACCGTACATCTTTACTTTGCTCGAAACTGACGCATGAGTTGGCGACTGTTTGGTATCTCCACTCTCCCTAACAGCAGTTCAAGTTTCCTTTGGAGAACTGAAATACGTATTTAAAGTATTTTCACAGGACCATACAATACGAAGTCATGTGATTAAATGTGGCGAACTTCAGATACATTTTAAAGCTTTAACAGTTTAGTAAACAGCAACCTTTTAATTTCATAGCTCAAGAAATGGAAAAATAAATTAGAAGCATTTTTTATCAATACCAAGCTTTTGTTGTCGCTCTCATTGCGTGTCGGCTAATGCAATACAAGCAAAACATGTTTAGTAATGTGTTTGAAAGCTAAGCACTTTTTTGCAGTTCCGTTTGTGGAAAATGAAACTGCACACGGAACAGTCGTCGTTTGACTTTAATAAAGACGAACACCATTTACTTCAAGGGCCGGCAGGCCGCTATCGAGCGGGACACGAACCGGACAATTCACGTCACGTCACGGAGGCGATCCAGCGCAAAATCGATGTATCCACGCCAACAAACAAGTGCTATCGTGTTCATCAACAATTGTGGATTCCTGACTTTCCTTTTCTCTGCCCTGGCCATTAGCAAAGGGTCACGTTTGCCAAGGTGGTTGGTCAGAGGGGGACGCATGTCACAATTGTCGGAAGTGATTAAGAAAGGTTGAGCTGGAACAAAGCTAGTCGAAGGATTAGCTCGATCACTGCATTCATTTCAATCCTCTAGGAGTGATGGAGGACTCGAGTCCGACTCGGACTCAAGTTCGGATTCAAGTCCAAATTATTATTTTGGACTGGTGACTCAGCTCAGACTCGGGTCGTTTTGGACTAGACTGGGCTCGGTCTCAGCTAGTGGCTGACTCGGACTATTCACCGGACTCGAATCAAGTCCATTTAAAAACTGTTTTTAATTTCAGTGGAAAAACCGTCCGCATCTATTGTCCATAATTGTTTGGTTACAAATCATCATTTTCGGGTCCAGGATTATGGCAAACACGTCTAAAAAGCGCGCAACCGATTCGACAGAGTTGCCTGTGCATTGCAGTGTAAAAACAGTTTTCATGAAGGATTGACAGGCTCACAGTTAGTCTTCCTGTTATGACTTGTATCAATCATCACTGCACCACAGATTAAAAGTGACAGTGAACCCATAAACACCCTCCTACACATTTAGTCAGTACCTCATTAATGATCATTTTTCTGTAAATATTCTGTAGAATGTTTGGGTTAAATTCGGTACACAAATAGTTTGTCCATCATTTTGGAATCGTTGGACAGGTGAAAAATGTTGGACATACCAGGACTGGCATGAGGTTTTTATGCACCTGACTAAATGAAACCGCGTAAAGAAATGTGCAAAATTGACTTTCACATGTCCTGTCCACCTTTTCACAAATAAGTTCATATAGGTATGTATGTACTGTACGTGTTGCGCGCATGCAATGCACACATCACGTTTAGTCATTAAGTCATTATTTTGCCTTCCGCGTCCTGCCCTCACTGACAGTTCTTTAAAACATGTCCCTGTCACAGATAATCCGTTTTGACTTTACAATAAGCCATCAAGAAGCAGCTGGCCTTCGAAAAGGAAAATGGAAATTATATGGTAAGGTGTGCACGGAGAAGTTGGGAGCAACCTTGTGGGGCACATTGGAAGGAAGCATCCTTCAAAATCAGTAGTCCTACTGTACAGTCTAGAAATGGGACGCCGGTCAACTAGGTATGTAATCAACTCGTTCCGAGTCAACTCGAAAATAACTGTACACAAAAACTTACATTTTTCTGTATTTTCCAAAAACAGCCAACAACCAGGCCTTTATTACTGAACTGGTGAAAATAGAGCATAACCGACGATATTGCGTCCAAATTAAAAACTATCCATTTTTTTCCAAAGGGACTGAATAGACCTGGGACCGAGTGGACTCAGACTGAGTTGGTTATGGACCGGGTTGACCGTAAACCTAGACATAGACCCGTGAACGTTTCAAACGCTTTCTAAAAGCAGGCATCGCCCCGCAAGAGAGTGTCTGCTTGAGTCCCAGAGTGGCAGATAGCCTATGCAACTGAAAATTCTTAGACAGTTACTTATGTAAGTACTAACCCTGCTCGTCAAATGTCGGGGCGAAACAGAGACTTTTGACTGAATGTTGTTGTATTGCCATGTGACATTGATGCCCTTCAGTTCAAACAAATCTTTGGTGTGTCCGGGATTTGGGCCCAGGAGGGCAATATTGGGACTCGAACTCGGCTCGGATTAGACAATTATGGACTAGGACTTGGCTCGGACTCGGCCCCTCCGGGACTGTGCTTGGCTCGGACTCGGATCAGATGGACTCGACTTCCATCACTGTCCTTCAGTAACAGTTGTGAGCAATGTTGCGATGTTAGGCTGACATCAGTTTATGTGTTATACACCGAACAGATGAAATACACCCGACGTCGGACGAACAGCTTTTGCAGCAGTGCTGTGCATGGTTCAAGTAGAAGGATACTAAAAAGGTTATAGGAAAAAAAATACCTTTAAAACAGTGGCTTGATGGGGTGGATCCAGGATTTTTTTTGCGGGGGATTGGGGGGTTGGGAGGCGTTACAACATAATTATAATTGTCACAGTTGGTGAAGTCATTTATTTAATCGCTTTGTTTTGGAGGAGAGGTTTGACGCCCTCCCCTCCGGATCTACCTCTTTGATTTCAGTGTTGTTTTTGAACTGAACTTTATTGAAGTGTCACTTTCCCTTCAGTCCAAATCCAGCGTGATTTCTTGCGCCAACAATTCTTGCAGTTCTGGTATTCAACAGACAGGCGCTCTTTTTTTATACAAAAACAATTTCAGCCGCCTTAAGTTAACTCGCTTTCAAAACAATACAGCAGCCTTAGCAATATCTTCCACACTTCACTGTATGCGACCCTAATCCTTAAATTTTCGATGGACCATTTTGTACTAATGTTTAAAAGCTATTCTTGAGCACTGTCATTTGGATGTATGGTCTCCATTCCTTGGCATAAAATGAACTCTTGCTTTTCCTTTCTTCTTTCCTGGCAGTCAAAAACACATTCGATCGCTTCGTCAATCCCCAGGCCGTCGTTCCGATATGCCCGTACCCTCGACTTTCCACCCACCCTCTGTTCCTCGGGTGATTTATCGAGTTTACTGCTCTGAGCCAATTTCCGTGACAAAAGCCCTGCACATGGCAATCTGCGTGTTTTGTTGTATAACCTTTTGACGCACTTGTTGCAAAGATCTATCTAGTCATAAATCAAAAACCTGTTTTTATTCGAAACCCAGGACTCTGTGAAACAACCAACGGAGCAATTATCTCCTGCGCATAAAAATAACGATTTCTGTGAACAAAATGAAAAGATGCAGCATCCCGGTGCAACCTTTAAACTCTCAAGGGAAAATTCAAATCTACCCTAGCCTTCAGGCACGAGGTTTTGTCCACATGTGAACAGGAAAGGATTTTCTGCGGATCTAAATCCATTGCATTAATAATTCCAAACATCGCTATCCCCCATTGTTGCAATGTGTAATGCGTCAGTATGTCAGCGCCGAAAATTGCGCGCTTAACACGAACCTCGACGTAGTCTCAGCTGGCGTTGATGTTGGACAAAAATTGGCACGTTGACTTCGCCAGGCATAAAGTAAAGCGGCCATTTTAATGGCTGTAAGGTTTCTAGTTCACAAACCATAATATGTCACATTTTATGGAGGACAGGCCTCTCCATACAGTTTAAAAATCCAAAGATACCAACTGGCTTTATGTTAGTTTTTATGTTTTCAAGTCACGTTCCTGCCATGCACATCTTTAAATTTATCACTATGCTGTGTAAAAATGGCCCGAGGCACTTTTGCTATTCATCCAAATTTCGCCAACAACGGGCTTTGTTGATTCCACTGCTTATAGCCCTGTGCACATATTAATTCCATATTGTTTAAAATGGAAAATAACTGAGTAATAAATTGCGTAAACCGCCGACAGACAGAGCGGGTAATGCAATTCATTAAGGAACGCCTTTGGAACAATATTCGATAAGTGAGAGTGGATTGACTATAATTGTGGTATCACATTTAACGCCAGCATGCACAACCCACAAGACAGTACAACGACTGCAATCAGCTAAATTAAATGTAACGCTATCCTGTTGAATATTAATGGATACAACCTTGGGTGGAGACAAGCCGTCTACCTAATCAACTATTTAGATAGCTTTCAATGTTGCACATTATGCAAAATCCCATTTGTTTTATAATGAATAAACTTCGGAGTCCATTTTCAAGGTGGGGGTCTTGACAATTTCGCAGTCTTGCGGAAAATGCAGTTAAGTGATTATACTTCAAACATATTTACGGCCTGTTTTTGAAAATAAATGAGACGACATTATACAGCTTTCACATAATAAGATAATTGCTTTTATCAACAAGCAACTCCTCAACCAGTGGGGGTCTTTAGAAAGGCGACGAGACAACTCGATTCCAAATCTGTCAGGCGTAGACCTCATCATCGGTTGCTCGTTTTACGACGGATGAAACGGCGCAATTAAAACTACTAACGGGCACCTCAATCCTAGATTTGTCTTACTCCCGTTGGAGTCGTCGCGACAGCTTGGCGACCACCCTTCTCGGTACAGAGGTGCAAAGACGGCAATATTACTGAGAAAAAAATACTCAAGTTAAAAAGGGTACTTAGTAACCGTCCAAAATCCGTGGCTTTACTCGGTTGCGATAACGGTCGGGCGGTATAAACTGGGTCCGCACTGTCAAATGGCTCATGCTCAATCTCACGCGCAATATTTCGGGTTGAAGACAACACTTCAAAATCACTCCCTCCTTGCGAATTGGCTCATGCCAGCGGACAGGGTACTGGTCAGTGGCCCCTAGCGGAACGACAGGCAACTGAGGCGGAGGAGAATTTCGGTCGGAAATGCCGTGGACGGGATTTTCGCTCCGCGGCGCTATCACCACAGTTCAAGCGGTCAGATAAGAGCATGCATCTCTTCACTGGGCCAACGCTGTTTTATTTTCTTGCAGATCCCCGAAATAATATCCGTCAAAAATACTGAACAAATATCAGGCTACGTTCAGTTATACTATCACAATAGTGTTGCGCTGTGGACATAAGCCAACGGTGTAATATTTCTGTGTAGTTGCACTCCACGTTTGTTGACATTGACTGTTATGAAAAATGGTTCGCTATATTAAACTTTGATATTTGGTTGTTTGAATCTCCAAACTCTAATATAAAATATTCGTCCGATTTGCGGTAAGCTTGCTTCAGGTCATTATGAAACTAGGCTGTTTACTCTGAAAATGTGTTTGGCTAACTTCCAGTGGTTGCATATATATTAAAAAGGTGGGTAATGTAACGCAGCTGCCTACACTATACACGAGGTTTGAAATCCAGAACACTGTTGCTGTAGTGAATGTTTCCATGTTTCATTAATCAGATGGACCTGACTGCCCCAACCATACTGTCCTGGTTTCCTTTTATCATTCATGGATACGTCTGGCACCTTCTTAAGTGTGTTTTAGCCTGATACAATTTTAAACACATCAACTTCCCCCCGTGTTTCTGACAACCGCCAATATCCCATAATTGGATTTTTCCCACCCGATAGAACAAAATGAACCCGCTTATGTCACAATTCTCTTGGCAAGACGATTGGACAACCTGCCAAGGTGATAATGCCGGTGGAGAACAAAATGTGCTTTGGATTGTGCGATCAAGAGCTAGCCAGGCTTGTAATAACAATCACGGTAGATCCACAGCCTTCGCCTGTGGCGCAGTTTGTGCTTTCTGCGGCTCGTATTGAAGAACGCAGTTTGTGATTTACTTAGCTCAGAATTAAAAACTTGTTTTTTGTTGTTTCTCGCTCTAGATTACCACGTACCCCTAGGGAATATGAGGGTGGGGAGGGTTGTCTCAGAAGTGCGAATTTCCTGGTTCATATCAGATCAGTAAGTACAGTACAAGTTAGACGTATATACCCTACCTCGAGAAGATCGGTGATCCCCACCCTGAACACCACACACTAACTCGCCGATTGATCGCGGAAACTAATTTCCTCTAAACAAACCCTGAGAGCGACTTTAACTGTGTCCCCCCGCCTCAGATTTCGCATTGTCTTTTGACTTTACAGGTGTGAACTTAAACTGACGACAAATGCAGTTTTAAGGTAAATACGACGACGCTTCCGAGTCTTTCATCTTCATTTCTAGCATCCACCTTGAACAGCCGTGGACCGTCGCCCAACAGCCTTTTGCCTATAGGTGGTTGACCCCAAGACACTCCCCATTTGATAAAGGGACTTCCCTGGGACATGGGAAGGATTATTGCTTGGCGCATATAAAGAAAAACACCCGGGATATAACCATGACAAATATTCCCAGCCGTTAGAAATTCACCGTTGCTCGAGTGAATGTTGAACCAACACTTGTCTCTTTTGTTTGCACAGCGACCTGTCCCAGCTCAGCTGTGTTGACGGAGATCACACACCATCGAAAAAAACACCGGTGTTCATTTCTGCCAGACCCTGTCTGATCAATATCATTTTTTTCCCTCTGTAGTTCGGGGGAAACTTGACTGATGCATTCATAGTCATGGTCGGCGGAGTTATGCGTCTTTGAAGCATCCAGAAAGTCACTTCGTGCACCACTTTTCCTACCCGACCACTCCGCTGCATACGCGTTTGGTGCGTGCTGAGCATACTTAAGTTCCAATTCATTGCTCCAGTTCGATCAGAAGTGACAACATTCCAACCCTTTGACCAGCTGCTAAAGGTTCAAATTTCTTTGTAAGTGGCAGTCCCAAGGTGATTTTACTGGTGGGGTCATTTTTGAAACCCTTTCCTCACAGACTAATCCTAATCCAAGGAGAGGACATTTAATATTGCGGTAGCATCACAATCTGCCATGCCTTTCCAAGCTTAAGGCCTTCTGGTACGCACAGCACCCGTGTAGAACCTGGAAGTTGACCCCTGATGGCGCGCTTCCGAAGCCATTTGGACTGGAAAAATTACGTGCCAAAAATTGAGCATTTGCAATTGTTTTTGATCATTTATTTCTTCAAAAAATCATCCGCGAAAAAGGCCTCTGTAAAACAATATTCAAGCTCAATTGGTCGAATACGTGCTTGACCCACGCCGCGCTAATGATTTTGCTCCAGCATCACCTCTGGTGGCTGGGTTAGCGTAAAATAAAAAAAAAAACCCGACAGTGTCGCTTAAGTGCTCACCTATGATTTTCGTATAGTGCCTCTTACCCAAATATCACCTGTGCGGGAGTTTGCTTGGTGTTGTATAGGCCACACTTTGTGCCCAGATTCCTGTCAGCCACCGTCTTGCTGTGTCTTTAGCCAATAGGAGAATGTGGGTGACGACATCATTTCCCAATTGTGAGCACGACGTAAATTGACACGTCTCCTGCTTGCATGACAGATATATTCACCACTCTAGTGTCAGGTTGGCGATCCATTTACAACTGAAAAATTTGCTTGACACAATTTTAGTTCGCTATCTTGACTATCCCGATCAAATAAAACCCCTAACAGAAATAGCAATTTAGTACCCACAAATTGCAGTCGAAAAAAATTTAATGAACTTTAAGGGAACAGGTGAAAGCTCAGTACAGAGGAAATAGTAACTCAGGAAATTATGTATTATGTCACTGGATGTCACTGTATACAGTGCAAAAATACTTCAGTGCGAAATACCATGCTCGTCTGTAAGCATCCGATTCTTCGAAACCGAATATCTCGATATTCATTTTCCCATTTCGTCTGAGCGACTGCGACCGAAAAGGATAATGCCATCATATTTGGTGTCAGTATCGCCTTTCGACAAGTGGGTGTTTTTGCTAAAATTCGATGAATTTAGTGAATGTTGATAAATGCAAATGTCGTGAAATGCTTGGAAGAGGTATACGGGCAGGGAACAGGTCAAAGCAATAGAAAAACAAGAATCATATGTAGGAAGAGATCAGGTGACTCAATTTAGAGACAATAAGTGGACATATGTAGACACAAGCTGTCTGTTGACTTCGAAAAACAATGTAGTCCCACACCTGAACACTTGAGTCATGTCAAAGCGTTCCGGTTACTGAAAACACGCAAACTCTCGCGGGGACAACCGCGAGGTGCGTAGACAGTGCAATCGATAAAGACACGGCCTGGTCGATGGCTCGCATTGGTCGGCGCTGCGCCGGAGCAGTCAGTTGTGCTGGCAGGTAAGTAGTTCACGTGAGCTCTCAACACTGCTCAGTTTGTTACGGAGAACTAGGAACGCAAACTGTACTTGTCATTTGTTGCTGATGATCGCGTGCTATATTAGAAATAGGCCTACCGTCATTTTCCTGACAGGTAAGTGAATTGAAACCGGTTGAGAGCAAGTTCTAGAATTATTTGTCATTGTGAAACGCGCACCAGAAAAAAATCTCTACTTTTTTTGTCACCACACAATAAAGTGGCTTCTAAAGCAATTGAGTATTCATGAGACATTCAAGTTGCACCGGGAACGCACAAGCTTAGTTTACACTGATACTTTGGCATCATGCATAGTATGAATTGTTGTGCGCCGTGATCTGTAATCGACCCCTTGCTTGACTTTCTGAGTTATTCGATGTGCATGGGGTCTACGTGAGCAGGCTCGTCTGTAGCTAAATTACAGTCGTTGATATATCCTCGTATTTTAGAATTATAATAGTAGATCATGGCACTGTGAATTTATCCATTTGTGTCAAAAATCGGGCCGATTGTATGCTGTGGTATGGTGCTAGATTCGTTTAGTGCTACAATTCTATGTAAGTGACCGTCCTTAGATTGACCAAGTTGGTAATCTTGTTTTTTTTTTACATATTCATGATAGGTTGCTTAGCTGAGCGTAATGGTTCAAGCTTCTTTCATCTTGTTCATTCCACATTGCTGTCATGATGGCTAAACCAAGCTTAACTGATATGAGAACTGCGGCAAAAATTAGGTCTTTACTGTCCAGATCAACACAAGGCTAGCTGACACTTGTAAATTGATTGCCAAAAAAGGTCACGTACGCCATTGCACTTTCCAGGCTGACACGTTGTTTACACATTTTAGCCAAACCGCACGGCACTGAATTGTGTAGCATGTGTATGTTGGGTTCAACAGCCCAGGCCTAATTAAAATCTAAAGATGTAGGCCTACATGTACATTAGTTTGCACTTTGAGAATGACTTTCAAATAACCTATTTTGGTAGCTACGAAATGAGCAGCGCTTGAAGCACTGAATGTCATTGATTCTGAATTTATTTTGGTTTGTTGCTTGTTTTTTCTCTTTGCATGTTGAAGAATGACGTTGTTAAACCGTGTTGCTAAGCTAGTTGGTTCGTTTGCCAACTGTTATTATGTAGACCACTCGACCGCAGCATAGCTTTTACAATCATAAAAAAATTCCCTGAAAGAATTGCCACGCTTGATGAGTCGCAACCGGCGTTCAGAAAAGGGACAGTCATCTATTCATTTTGTCCCTGGCCGAGTCTTTTTGTGTGTTTCTCCATTGATTAATGACATGAGACCTCCTGCACGGTGGGTCATGCCGATGAACCCAGTCGGCCGAATTGCGCGAAATCGGCCTCGGTGTCTGACGCGGCTGAAGGTGTTGAACACCAGTCCATTTGATCTCGTCTATTTGGCCTGTAACTTACCAAAAATCTTTACCCATGCCACTGAAGAGGCGATGTTAATATTTCAACCATTTAAAAACTATTAATTACTTTACCGTTTTCCTCGCAGAAATATCATGCCAACCCATACTCAAGTGCCTAACACTGAGCGTGTCCAGTATATGTTTACGAACTTGTACACCAAGACAGTATCAAGAGAAGTGTTTGAAGTGTTTAATTGCAAAAAGTATTTTGTAGCGTGCCCACAAATGATTAAGTTGACGTTATTAAGACATCTCTATTCGAGAATTAAACCAAAAACTGAAATAACTTGATATGCGGGAAAAGCAAACATGACACAAAAAAGAAAAGTTACATCAGTCACTGTTACTGTAGTGTTTTTCCCAATTTCATTCTTTTCCTTAGACATTTGAAACAGAAAAATAAGAAAACAAAACACACGTATACTTGCAATACCTTGCACCCTTCGAACGACAGCACTTGTTTTCCCTTGAAGTATTTGCGGATGAAATGAGACGTAGGTTCGTTCCGATCACCGCTGTGGAAAGTCAACATTCTGTGCTCCATCCTTAACCTTCATCAAGTATTGACTCATTTAGCCCTTGTTTACACAAGGAAAATAAGTAATGCCAATAAAGGTCAGGAGAACTCACTGCTGAAACCGAAGGAGTTACATGTACTTATGATGACCCCTCAAGGAACACGCGTTGGTACAGGCTGTTGTCTGCTTGTTTGCTATCTCTTCGTGATATTTTTGCGAGAGTATTGAAATCAAATTAGATTACAGATTGTTGCACTTTTGATCGTTCGCCTCTCAGGAGAAATTAGAACACAGCTTTGGACTGTTCACTGCATTCTCGTCACATTCCGTTAAATGCCATTACATGATTTTGAAATGTATCTCACAGGCCTAGAATCCATCCTCATTTGTTCTTATTGATAAATCATCTCGTAGGCGAAGAATCATTCTTCATACCTCAACCGTGAATTGTGAGAAGATGTAAAAACGGGAAGAATTACCACAGAACATTCGCCATAAAACACAGGACCTGCATTGAGAGGCACAGAGGAGAGTGCGTGCTTTTCTTTGCACATAGACAGTTACACTTTACAACAAAGTAGTTTTTTCATCGGAATTTGCAAGAAAGTTTGCAATTTCTGACTACGAAAAGGGACATAAACCGAAGCATGTCTCCGAGCCGAGAATCATGACGATGCTCATTTGTCGTCTTCAAGTGTAAAGCTAATTAATTTAACCAATGTATAGGGTACGGTACACTGTTAAAACTGACAACCACGCGAATTAAAATTTAGTTGTAGGCCTAATCTCCATTTCACCGAGGTATACAACCGGATATAACACCGGTGAAAACAACATCGAGGTCGTAATTAAATCAAATGCAAACGATGATTAACGGACAGGCATCATCAAAATCAGACACGAATTCCATTAAAATAAAAACAGTGTGCTAAGACCCACCATGAATGACAGAGGCGCCTGTGCCTCCTTACCGAAACCGCGTGTCGTCGTTAACATTAACTCAACAGACCTCATTCGGGAGAGTTGACACTCATTTCCCCGATATCAATTGTCACTTAGGCAAGTGCCGGTATGGAGAAAACCTGTGTGTCTCCAACCCTCGGCCAGGTGTCGTCGATAGAGTTGACGGCCCCATCGAGGTGTTGTGCACACGCCAATTGAAATCAGAACCATACCGTGACAGGATGAGGTGAAGGGGGAGGACATTAAAGCTTCAACTCCTCAAGAAATAGCTCTGCACATGTGATGTCGAAAAAATTAACCACAGAACATTTCGTACAAATTTCCCTTCTTCGCTTTTTTAACAGTAAATCTTTGTTATGAGACACTAATTTTGCAAATGTTTTGTTTTGTTGGGGGAGTTATAAAAAAATGTTGTTTAGCAACCTCCTTGACCAAGATCTGCAACGGACCACTCACAGTCATATGACATTCTTACCTAAAGAGGCCAGTCTCGCGTCTTAAGCTAATCCTCGTTCCCAGCAAGCCGCATTCATCTACGTGATTTTGACATCAAGACGGTATTTTCAAGTCTGCCTTCTTTTGGCGCATTGATTGCATTGGACACCGAAACTCCAGATGTATTGGTTAGAAGATAGAGTTGATAATGTCGAGGTTTGGAGGTATCTTATTTGAATTTAGAAAACTTAAAAAAAAATCCGTTAACCTTTAAACGCAATGTACGTCCTATTTCACACTTCCAGTTTGTAGCTGTGCTGATAAAAGAGGAATAAAAATAGGATTTTCACTCAGACATAATTTCCCGGTGAGGTTCCCACGAATAAATCTAGCATTCAAAGAAACTAATTATCGAGGGACAGTTTGTCTGTCAACTGTTATTTTACGTCTCGTCTGGGGCACGCCAGAGGAGTCGTCTTGAACTGGCTAAACATTTGTTCTATATAGAGGGGGTCTTACATGCTGAAAAGTGTAATACCACATCGCCATAATTCATTAGCAAATCCGGGCGGCGTGTCGGCTGGCCAAAGTCTTTCCTGTAAGCCTCTACTTACTTTGAATTGCTGTATTTCCTCTCCTCTCCTGTTCTTTCTTTTTAATTCCAACGAGACACCGAGCCTGGTACGATGGTGATTGATCTCCCAGCCCTGTCGTACTAGTAATTGTGGACCGTCAACAGCGCACACGGAATTTCTTTTACTGGGAAAGCATTACTATGTCGTGACATGCCGGAAAGCCTGTTATCGGAATAAATCTCATTGTAACGAACAGAATAGCAGAGAAAGTGGATTTTTATTGTCAATCAAGTACAGATGGGGGGGGGGCAACGAACACTGCCCCTCAAAAAGGGGCCAGAAATTAGTTTTGAAAAAAATAAGGAGATTTTTTAATCAATTTCACTTCTCTTCCTGCTAAAGCGTACAAAAAGCCAGGGAATGTTACCTGACCCCTAAAAAGGTCATTAGAGGTTAAGAAAAAAGAATTACAAATGTTGCCCCCCCCCCGAAAAAAAGTCGGCCCTCCGAAAAATCCAGTTCTGGATCCGCCGTTGAAAAGAACTACATGTATGTGCTGAAGTGGAGTGTCTACATCGCAAGATTTTACGCAAATACGTGTTTCTGTTCCGTCTGTGACCAAAGTGTTTCCCATGCCAAACCCAAATGACCATACAACACGTTTTCGGCTCAGCCCAGTCGGGTGCTAAGTTAAGTTGGTAATATACACATGGATTCACCTAAGGTACCGAGGACTCTCACTTTCTTTTTTAATTTCCAAATCTAGAGTCAATTCAATCTCATGGAAAGTGTATCTCGAGAATGGTGAAGTATTTTCGCTGTGCTACAGTACTACACTTTGAAATATTTCTCGAAAGATTTCCAGCCTGTTACGGGTGAGCGGGGTTCCTTTCTTCCGGCAGTGTGTCTAGGCCATTTAAATCGTGAGATAATGCAACTCCTCAAGAAACGAAACATCTCTGAATGCCTTAGTATTTACGTGGTCAGGCGAGGAAGACAAAACCAGCACCGTGGACGTTCAGATGCTGATAATGTCAAAATACCTCTTAGGATTTCCATGAATTCACTTGTGTTAAAAACATTAGGCTGTCTCAAATAAAGCTACAGCACATGTCTGCAAAAGCATATTTTCTTGTTTACTAGGGTGTATCTTTAGATGCACTGCCTTAAGATACACCGCCTTTGATCTGTGTATCTGCAGCCAATGAAAATGCATAGTGCTCACATGTGTCGGAAGAAAAGAGTGATGTCACAGTGATGTCACGAGTGTCAACGGACCAGGAAAGCCTTGTGACGCGTTTAAGAGTGAGCTGCGGGTCAATAAATCACAGTCGACTGTTTTTGCGCTTCGCTTTGTCGAGGATGTTTCAGGGAGACGTGTCATTAAGTTACCGTTCCGTGTAAAGTCTCAGCCACTCAGCACAGGTTCAACCAACTCCGATTCTATTACTTGCGGAGGGAATATTCCTCTTAGGGAAAAAACTTTGTTCACTTAACAAATTTCTCAGATGTTTTCTTCTAAATTTATCGAGATTTCGTCTGCCTGACAGACTGTCAGAGAGCCTGATCACTGGTCTTTTTTGGCTAAGATAAGTAAATTCGAATTATTATGATGTACACTGGGTATTTTCTTCAGCATAAACAATGTATGATATCTTCTTGTGGTGTATATTTGCACAGGCACGAACCGAAATCAAGTAAATTTCCCAAAGGTCTACCACAGCAGCAAAGCACCACTGAAGGTCTGACAGGTTGTCGCTAAAGGCAATCGTATCTCATCTGAATTTTTGTTGAAGTTACACAAATTGTCCCATTGCAAATGCCAAGGGTTTGTGAAATACCTGGAGCTTTTTGATTAATAGGTTTCTTTAAATATAGAATAACTTCATGGGTGAACCTGCTTTGAATGACTGCAATCAGCAAAATCTTTGCTTTGTGGTGTGTAAAGCATGAGCAAACTGTAGTTGAATGAGATCTGACAAAGAAGTACGTTTCCTTGCTTACAAAAGAGGAAATGTATGGGAATTAGCTTCCTTAGACAGAACAAGGTTAAAATAAGTGGAGGCATAGTTGATTACGTTTAAAAACTGTATACTAAACCACCTGTCCCTGTTAACCTGTATAAAATGATGTACCGTACGGTTAATGCCTTAAATGAGCATCGAAGTTTCGAAGTGCAGACTGCAAAAGCGGATTGATAAATCAGCCCGCGTTTTAATTTTGTACAATAACTGTGAAATGACATTTAAAACTACCGTAGGGATTCTCGGAGTGCCCGTGGCTTGAACATAGGGTGCTCTTTCGAATCGCTGTCTTTTTCGACGTCCAGGAACTGGTAAAAACTTTTCGCCGACAGGAACTGCATGAATTGAAGGACATCTTCTAACAGTCTTGTCAGGTTATGTCATTGTTTCTCAAAGAGGAAACATACACGAGGCCACGGCAGTTCCTGCAAAGGGTTACCGTACCCGTGTACCTAGTTATTCAATTCAAAACTTGTGGATGTACACCTGTATACTATTGGCATTACAACAGTAATTCCTGCATGTGCACTTTGCACGAGCAGATATAAACTGCAAGAGCAGAGATGTTAATAAATATACACTGATGTAAACATCTCCAGGCCATGCCGAAATGTGCTAATTTCACACCTTGTTCTTGATCTTATATCGTCAAAGTTGGTTGCCTATGGTCAGTAGTCTAATTTCGAGTTGGTTGTGTAACATAGCCACCCTTTGCAGTTTTTTGTCTCTTTTTTTCTAGTTTATTTGAGCTGTCATTTTTGGCCGCTGTGATACTCCTTCCCTGGAGTATCGCGCAAACAAAACCCCATCGTTCGCAGAGAGGAAATATTTACTTTAGGTCACTAACTCATCGGATGATTGACTTCTATTGCTGTAATGCAGGTAGATATGGTGTTATGCACGGAATACAAGAGCAAGTAATGGTAATGGAAGCATAGCTTTCCACAACTGAAACCGCTGAATCGGTGTTCTTTGTGCGCTTCGAGGATGCGAAATGCTAGCAATTTGTAGGTATTAACGCAAAGACGGATTGACAATGATTTACTTTGTCATAATTGGAAAATTAAAGCTAGGAGAAAGTGAGCTACAATATAGTACATTGGCCCATTGAATAGTCTGGAAGAACAATTTTGCAAATGACAAGATTACGGCAGAACAAGTTGATTTTTGGGGTTTTTCATTTCCAACGTGCAGGGGTTGTGCACTCATGGCAAGCTTTGTAGTTGACTGTCCACGTTTTTAAGCATATTACGGATACATTTAGTGATATGCACCTAAAACTTTCATCGAACAGAGCCTCTGGCACAGGAAAATTTTTTATTAAAGTAAAATGTAGCGTACATGCATTTAGTCTCTCATCGTTCTTCTGCTCTCGAAGTGTTTGTTCTGTCGAAAATACTATGGCAGAACATGTCCCGTGTGGTACGTCATCAATCTTTCAATTTTCCTGTATCTGTTTGCCGTGCATCTTTCTGCCGTCGCCTGAAATGGCTTATCGATCAGCACAGTTTAATGTCGAGAAACCGGGATACTGGATCGTGTATAATCCGGCAGTTTCTGGCGGAGTTTACAATTGATTCGTTGTCAACTGTAACCGTTAATTGCTATTCCTGAACAGATCATCACTCTTGGGGCTATCAATAACTGCTGCCTTGACTCATGATCATAATGGCTGAGTGGACGGTCGATGCTTGCGTGTCTTTGGATTCCTCCCTCGTCCATTGCCACGGTTGGTCCTGGTTCGATCCTGTTGACCAGGCTTTTACATATTTATGCTGTGCGTTGTTTACCTCTGGCTAGCATGCAGTCCCCAAACGCTTGACTGGAAAAACTATGGTGTAAAACTTGCATCTGATGTGATGCCACCATTCCACCCTGATATACCCACACTGAAAAAGCGTCCAACCCAAAGCACTGCAGACTTATGTTTTCTGAACTATTTGAGTCTACGGTCTGTCGCACTGGCTTAACCCTGAGGTAATCTGCGGCTCTTAAAAGTAAGACAAATGAAGAAAAAAGCAAAGGGAAAAGGGGCAAAAGAATGAAATGTGTATCAAACACCTGTTGGGAAATTTAGTTAGAACAATGACAAGCGAGATGACGATGTTTACTCAGGTGGTTGGAGTTTTGCCTTTTTATTGCCGATGTTGTTAATTGTAACTTAATCAAGGATTGAATTTTTTTGTCGAGCCAAACACTAAAATTATCGCCGAATGTTTACAAGCCTTGTACAGTTTTGAAAAAGAAGTAAACATTCTTTGCGTATTTATTCAATGATTGGAACAATTTGCTACTTTTGGAAGAGAGAATATAATATTTGCACAAGGTAAGCTAAAGCCAATATAAAAACTGTGGTATGGGACGCCTAATGTAACACTTATGTTGCCCTGCAGACAGGAATCATCTGTCAGATGATAAGTGGACACTTTTAATTGTTTGACGACTCCCTTTTCAGCACAGTTAGGGTAACATATTCACCCCAATACCCATTTGGAAGAAGCATTCAGAGATAAACTGTCGCCCTTTTGTCAAAATCCAACAGCGTGAAATGACTTTAATTGATCGACTGTTGCAATCAATCAGGGACCCGCACGTTTTCCTGGTCGATGCATACCCACCGGCAGGTTTTGCCCGTCTAAATTAAAAAAAAATCGTCCAACGTGCAAATGTCATTCTATAAGCCTGTCAGAAATATTGGCTCCGGTTGGGCAAACATTGGTACTTTCTCAAAGAGACATGAAGCGCGGGCCCGGCCCAGTCAGCTGCTGATGTTGGCGCCATAACTGCTTGCTTTTTAACATAGCATCTGGAATGCAATATAATGATACCTCCTCGCTACTCAGTTTCACGAAATTAAAACTGATTTTAGAATAACCGTGGAAGAAAGCAAGAAAATGAGTTATTTTGGAATCTGCAGCATGTATAATTATGAAAATACATATTATTTAATGGGGGTGTTCCTCACTTGTTGCTTTATTGTATAAATTGCCATATCGTTGCCATTGATACTTCAATCAGTGAGTCACCCGTGGGGAACATCCAACATAGACCTGCAAATCAAGTTATAAGGTCTCGTATAGATTTGTTTTTTTTCTGAAGCATATCAGCGGATACTTGAGATGTGAACAGTAAATATAAAAGAGGTCAGAAGTAATAGGATCTCTAACATTTTCCCCATGGAGGTAGCGCTCTGGAGACCAGATCGGCTGAAACATTCATTTCAAATGTCGGATAGCGTAGACAATGACAAACATGCCTCGTTGCAATGCCATCCGAGCATTCGTACCTGATCCCGTGGAGACAGTGAGGGGAGATCCAAGTCGGTTCCAGCGAAGCTTCATTCTCTTGAAAGATTTACCCGGAATGATTGGTGCATGCCTTTCCGGCTTCAAATGTGTTTTTGGACGCATATTGCCCCGCGAACACATGTCTTGCTCGGCAATCCATCACAGCGCTAACCGACCACGTCGACTCGGGGGTCCCACCGCGCGAGGGACAGCCTTAACTAAGAAAACGTATTGCACTTGATATATAGACTACCTAAACATGTAGCCTAAAAATAAATGGTTGCAGCTGTAAGAACACAGATTTTGTTGTCACTTCCACTCTTAAAAATATATCGCACTTTGGGTAGTCAATTTCTGGTACGTCCAAAGGTGTAAATTTGGAAAACAGCGAATAAAACGTCAAAGAAATATCTATTGTTCTGATATGTTTACCCTTGGGAGAATTCTGAAGGAAATTAACTTCGGAGTCTTAGACGCCATGTTTTATACTGCAGAACTATGCGTTGACTTTTAACCGTGTGGTCTTGAATAAAAAAGGTGTTATTTTTAAAAGTGGTTTGGACTAGATTATAACATGTAGAGAAATTGTTTTCCATCTTTTTATTGATAGTTCACATGAAGGAGGCAATTCCTAAAATGAACACCCTCCGAAATCATTCAATTTTTCCCTATCCTTTATTTTCCCCAATGTCGTGGTGTGCCTCTTCTTTGCCGCTTTTTGTGGAGTGTTTATGGAGTATACAAATTGATCTCTTCAGAGCTCTCGACTAATGTCAAAATCCATCATTTATGTGACGGGCAGTACTCTATAAACTCTATGGTATCTGACATAAGGTATCCTACATGCCCTTGTCGTCGAGTATGAAGACAACACAACGACTTTCAGTCTATCACGCGCCCACGCAAAGATACAGTAATGTGGATTCAAAGAGAGGCTTTGAAAATTAATTTCGCAACATCTTTCAGGTGCGTGCCGCTGATCGTCTCTCGCGGTTGGACCTCGGTCATTGTTGCAGGGTGTGGGAGCGAATATCTGGTATCGAGTGTGCGTGCCTGGCCTTGGGCAAGAGGCAGCAGACGGAAGTACCCAAGCTTCTTGGCCTCCGAGCACAGTCAATCCCTGGGGTCGGTAACTTCTTGTCTCGTCACTGTCGGCCACCTCACAGATAGCGATGCCACCGTGAAGGGTTTGCAGTTCTTTTCGATAGCCTTCCCCTTTATCAAACCATTTCCAGTCTGCATCTCAGCATTTTACGACCTGATATCCCCTGGAAATTTAGCGTATTTTATCGTTAAGCATCTCGAATGAACCTTGGGAAAGCGCTTTACACAGCAACCACTTTTTGTCGTAAGCTGTCGGACGTAAGATGGTATAATATTGATAAAACTACAAGTTTTTCCTTGGCGAATTTAATTTGGCTATGAAGTCTAACTTGCTACCACTGTTTCTGAGAATAGCTTGCTACCCGTTTCCAATTTGGTGTGCATATGGTTCTTCATATAATTATGCCAAAAGGCCTTATCGGAAGCGCCATGCCTCCCTTGATAACTATACCGCTCAATGCTATCGTGCTGGTAAAACGGCCAACCCTATTCTCTTCTCAAAAACGCCATGCTGCCTTTTATGAGAGAGGCAATTAGTGATTGTTTGTATCATGCCGAAGGCACAGGCACCAGACCAAATGGGACGGACACCATCTAGACCAGACTCCGACATGATTCCTTCCTTCCTGTGCAAGCTTATGGAGAGTTTTCCCGCATTCAGATGGCCCTCTAATTAAAGACTAGATTCACGCCTGAATTAAAAATAAACGAGGAAGCCATAAATTGCTTCCACGCTCCAGTGGATAAGCATGGACATTAAATCAGCCTAAAGTCTCTTTCGTGTTTTGATATTACTATTTGGAGCGAGAAAACAGTCCAGGTCTTCTTTTATTGAAGAGACCGCGGATGCGATATCTCTGCATAATGAGAGCTATTTTTAAAAATTATATTACATGCCCCAAAACGGAGAGACACAATTTGATACTGTCAATCAGATAAACAGACTTGGGCAAATTCTATATAAAAAATGTTACCCCGTAAACTTGGCCAAAAGTTGCCCACTTTTTATAGGACGAAATATTCTAAACCGTTGGCAATATAAACATGGAAAACGACGGGCGGAAATAGGATGTTTTTAACGTCAGAAATGCCATTGACACCAGCGTTATGAAACATTTTGAAACCCAAATATAATTTGGAGGTTCCCAAGGTATCAAACATGTCTTCTTCGACACGAAAACAACTAGCCCCTTCGCCTGGTCAGTTGCCATCTCTTGCACAGGAAATTGGAATCGTGATTCGGCGCCAAAACAAACGGCTTGGCTAAATTGGCGAGAGAAAAGCGTATTCCACTGTACACGTCCGGGGTACGCTGAAGTTACACACGCTTAGCTCTGCTTTTAGTATGAAATACCAGTCAAAAGACAAAAGAAAGGAAATCAGGTCCCACAAACCAAGTGATTAACGACAATTCTATCTTGTGCTGTCGGTTTTTCGTTGTTGAATTTTAAGTTTTCTTATTCACATGGCCAAAAACCATTCGAAGCAAAGGCCCTAGTATGAAACTGCGGTTATTGTTGACCTTTTTGGGATTATGGTAAGTTTGGTATATTAACCAGGGAAAGAATGAAACTTGGCGTAAAAAGGAAGTAATAATGGGGAAGGAGAAAAAGGAGAATTTTCTCATAGGAGCGAGAAAAATGAGATGAATTGTACACCTTATCAAACGTGATGCTGAAGCACAAGGTTTTGTACTACATTGTAACGTGTTTCTGCAGAGAGACGCAGAACCGATCACTATGCTCCCTGAAATGGAACCTTGTAGTAATCAGATCTGTCAGTGAATAAATGTAATTTTATATTGTGTGTTTGACAGGTATGAAAACTCACTCCGAGGTGTTATCTGAACTCAGTACGGAGCAACAGAAGGTTCTCGCGTAGTTAGAGTCTGCACGGACGTGGGCTATATTCTTTGGAACCATGGATAATTATCTGGCTCAGGAGATGGAGTTCTCGTACCTCTACTCTGAAAACGACACATGCGTCGACAGTTCTTGTCTGGAAGCCAGATCCCTGGCTGGCCCGATTGGGGTTGCCTTGTTAAGCCTTATTGGGCTAGTTGGGAATCTGAGCATCATCTACCTGGTGGTTAGGCACAAGAAACTTCGCAACCCACCCAATATCCTCATCATCAACCTCACAGTGGGCGACCTGCTGTACATCCTCAGTGCCTCCACCTTCTTCATCGAGAAGGAGATCTCGCCCAGCTGGGAGGCCGCAGTCTCCACTTGCAAGCTCAAGGCGTACGTGGAAGATGTGGGTCAGAGCATGTGCGTTTTCTCTCTCGCGGCCCTGAGCCGCGAGAGGTACCTGGCCATCGTCTGTGGGATAGAGAACCGCCGAAGGAGGGGTTCTTGTTCCGTTAACAGTCTCTGTGCTGTAGCGGTAGTTATATCCACCTCATTACTGCTGGGTATCCCCTCCCTTGTCTTTGCCAGCAAGACCAACTACAAACAATGTAATCAGTTCCCTACCCATGAAATTGTTAAGAAAGTATTCGTCTCCCTTCGGTCCGTCCTGGGCTACGTTTTACCTCTAGCCATCGTGAGCTTCTTTTACATTCGCATTGCGAGCTCTCTGTATAAGAGCGTTGTGCAGTTTGACTACACCGAGAGCCACGCCCAGCAAAGTCGGCTCCGCAAGCGTCTTGCCGGCATCGTCCTGTTCATCACGGTGCTCTTTGCCATATTCTGGCTGCCTCATTTCATCCACCTTCATGTTAGGGCTTACACCTCGGTTGAGCTGATTGCTCTGCTGCCTTATCCGTCCTACATAGACTACCTGAGGATAATCAGCTTCCTCATGGCTTTGACGAACTCGTGCACCAACCCTTGGATTGTTTTCGTCATGAGCTCCACCTACCGCCAGCGCTGCTGTCTGTTCCGCTGTGTGTGGAGCAGGCAACGCTTACGCCATGGACAGGGAACCATGCGCCTTACGACACTCACAGGAACGACCCGGCGTACCAGCGCCAACGTCTCGCAGATGTCCCACGTGTGACAGGTCTCACATCATGGCGGTTGAAGTAAAATATATGTAACATTCGAGTGTTTTGGATTTGATGTTGTGGGGTAACTAAGGTGAACTAGATAACCAAATTATTATAGTACGGCTCTTATAGCTCACAGGTAACATCGCCTTGTTTCCTTCATTGGAAATTTGAACTGATAGTTCGCAAAGAAATTACACATTGCCCGCAGCACTCGTCAAACCCCATCTTGAGTGTCAGGGCTTGTTTCTAACGGCTATCCCTTATTTTGGTAGTGGCAATGACGTAAGCCGTAGTCACTAAATATCGATTCAGTTTCGGGCTGACATCAAAAATGGCAACGGATATAGGAGATTGTGACTGGTAATGCAAAGTGTCCAACAAGTGATGTGCTAAGTCAAAAGGAAGACACAAAATAAATGATTTGCCCAGGGACCTGGAAAACTGAGCGAAAAGAAAATAGGAGTAACGACCTACAGTATGCCTCTTAGCAAATGAAAAGCGTAGCGATAAAATGCCAGTAAAAGTGAAGTCAAAAGTATTTTTATTGCACACTTTGTGAACAAGGGAAATAAGAGGAACAACGATAGATTGTCAATGCACGGTATACCAACAATATGTGGCTTTGTCTTGGTGTTTGAGCAGGAGAATCTCAGTGCAAAGTACTGCAATTCTTTCCTAGCTTTTTGAGCTGGTTGTGCTTACACATGATAATGAATCCAGATGTTCTTCCTATTTAAGGCCACCTGTACGCCTCATATATCCTATCAATCTCCGATCTACTGCTTGCCTAGAAGAGGCTTGAACGTACTGTATTTGCGATGTGACTGGCTTCAGAAATATTATGCTTAAAAAGTTATATAGGCCTACATGTAATTGTAACCAAGTGAAGTAGAGTGTGCATAGATTAAGAGTGGCGTGAATAAAAATAAATTCAAATATTACCATACCTAGAAATATTGAAACATCGTACCCACGAGCTACTAACGGAAAATGCTCAGTAAGGTACAGACTAGAGGAGCCCATGGTAGCCCTGCCCTTTTGCTTCGTCGAATCATATAGGCCTATAAAATGCAACTCGCATGCAAGATAAGCACAAGTACATTGTAGTACAACTGTAGCTCATTCGCCTGCGGTATGAATAATAAGATTAGGTAAAAGGTGGCTCTACTATTTAAAAATCTGAGTCCTTTTTAAACTCTCGCAAACAAAATGTATTAGTGATACTTGTGATACACGGCTGAGTAAGTATAGCTGGCATATATTTATTGGTATACGACCACGTTATAAGTTACGTGTTGTGGCTGATACCAGTGAAGCTGATATAGGCCTACAATACGTAAAAGGTTTACGACAGTTATATTTGAGCATTTGAATAATCTAAATTGAAATTAAGTACACGTATAATACTAAATGTATTTTGAAATGTAGATTTTGATGCCATAATGAACATGTAATCTTATCGCGGCAGTGCACAGTAAGGCAGTTGTTGGCGCTACTATTTTGAATGGTACTCAGGCCGAAGCAACTTGCTAAGGCTTGAAACTCTGTGTAAGTTCAAGCCGCAGCCATATGGACACAATCTCAGACAACTTTAAACTTAAACGTCTCCCGAGTGTGTAGTAAACATGTGATACCGCCCACGAGCAAGGGAATATGAAGGCCAGCCGTTCAACAGGAAAGCATATTTAGTAGGACGAGAAATATGGCTTGGAGCAACAAAATGGGCTGAGTTAAGAGCTGTCACGCGTAGAGCGACGGTGTGATTTTTTCTAGTGTTAAAAATGCACAGGGGTAACTTCAGTGCAATATCTCGTTACGTGAGTAGCACTTCTATTGATGATTTTCACTGTCGTTGATATTTCAACTAATTCGTTGACATAATCAAGTAACATTTTGTCGGACTTTAGTCCAGAGTCCAAATACCGTATTTCTTTAACGAGTTTTTCTTTTTACTGTTTTGTTCCCCGTGGGAATGAAAAAGTGTCAAGGCCGACCTCTGTTTCGATCGTAACAGAAGCAAGAAGACTTTGGAAGGCTAGTTTTACTCCTTTTTACTTCAAACAAGGAGGTAGCAAGGTTAAAAAATAATGATAAACCTCGACGGTAATACTATCGATGACGTGAAGAATAGGTCTGACTTTATTTTCCATGTTAAAGCCAATTTCGATTTTTATTTTGGTTTCCCAAAATTGTGACAATTTTAACAATAAAAAAGTAGTACTTAGTGCTGTAACAAAGCAAAAATTGAGTCAGAGTAATTTGAGGAAAAGCTTCTCACGAGACTTCTTTTGTCAAGATTGCTAACGAGCCGTCGGTGAAAGGGCAGTCCACTTGCCCACATGCCCATCAGAAATGTCGTTAGGCAAGCCTTAGTAAATCTTTTCCGCCTGCCTCGTATTAATGCAGAAGGCCTTTGTTGACAGCGGAATGTTCTTTGCTTTAAGCGTAACATTTAAAGAAACGATACGTTGCACTGATAATGCAGGGGAGATTCAGTGCAAAGATTCAAATCATTTCCATAAAGTTATAAATATGCTAAATGCAGCACAGTTAAATTATTCCGTCTATTAGTATATGCGGTGTTGTTTACCTAACGAAATTTCCCAGGTGTATGGGCTTGAGGTGAACTAGTTCGTGTTCGTGTTAATCTGCAGGTTTGGTCTTATTCAGAGGTTTTGCCACTTACGGTTGAATATCGATCATTGCTTAATTTAACGTTGGCCATCTGTTGCTTTTATTCCCGTCCAAATTGCCACCGTGAATTGCTATAGTTTGTGCAGTTGAGTCTTATTTTGTGATTGGCAGTTTTTTGCTGTTTGAACTTTGTGCGTGTTTGTTTCAGATTGCACGTGACCTGGCAGATTAAAAGCGGCAGCTTTGTAAGTAGCAAGAATTATCTCTCATGAAAAGCACCATGTGTCATTTTATGATATGGTAGGAACAGAAAGTTTCTTTTGATCATCTGATCGTTTGATTAAGCTACCAATCGATAATATAATGGTCTATCGATGACAGGTCATTGTTCACTAATGGCAAGCCGATGTCTTGTATCATTTCAACAGAGGGTGTATTACAGTTTTAGTCCATTGCGTATTAATAATTTCCACCGCTGCCGTGAAAATGATGGCAAGTGTTGGCATATTTCGGATACTTGGCTGGAATTTAATATAGAATGAAGGGCTTTTTGTTCGTTTTGAATTCTACATAATTACGTTCATCTGAACGTTTCCAGATGACACGGGTACGCTGCACGTCCTGGAAGCACAATTGCTGTAGGTTGCTGCCGAATACATCGCAATAGCTAGTGGCAATCCCTTGGTGTGATGGAATTATTTATCTGTTAAATAAGATTTGTTAATTACGAAATTTAACACAAACTATTCGCGGAGAATTCCTCAGGGAACTGTAACAGATGGAAATCCAAAGACAGTTCAGCTGTCAAACAGCACAAAAAGTTTCACTATCTCCTTTCCAGAAAAGGGAAACATTTTTATTCAGAGTATGTTGTTTTCAAAAGTGAAAAACATTTGCAGAAAAGACAAAGATCTGTACTGTGTTTGCCAACAGTGTTACGTTTATGTTGATAGCGTATGATGTAAAATAATATTGTGGTGTGTATATTCATGTAATATGTCAATTATCTAAATTAAAGGTTATTTGCCGATTTAACAAAGGGTGATCTGTGCTACTCTTCTTTTCACCCAAAATTAATCTCATGATGCCATCATAATGCTAATTTTTCAACTATGTTTGTGTCTCAAAACGTAAACGTGTTTCCCCAACGGGAATAAAGCCTGGAAGAGGAGCATACACCGAGGCAGGGCCGGCCCTCACAGTAAAGTGTTCATGAAAAGGGGACCAACGGAATCTTCCAAAGCAAAAAACATTAGTCATCTGATTTCCCTCTGAATAAGAATTTCCTCGCATCACGTAACCTGATATGACAAAAGGTGATGTTGGGTATCAACTTGCTTTATTTTTACACTTGGAAGTTGAAATGCATAGTGAACACAACTATTACAAAGAAAATATCGGACATCACCTGAAAATAACAGAAAAACGTTCAAAGAGAAAACTCATCCTAAATGCAAATTTGACGTCCAACTAATCGAACGGGACCGTTTTATTATCCAATAAACACTAATTAAAAAAGAAAATAAACACTGCTTTCCAACTATTTGTTTGCAGAGACGTTGAGATATTGTATACATTCACGAAATTGCTCGAATTTCCACCATCTCTAGATTTCATTTTTCACTTTAAATTGTTGTAACTAATAGCCTCATAACTATGAAATGGCTAAATACGCTGACGCAATGATGGAAGACCAGTCAATGGTTGTCAAAGATTTTTCCCGTTTGCCAAAGCGAAAAGGTTTGTGTTTATTTTCACACTACAATATCTAAGTTATTTCAAATACTATAAACCATCATAGCTGCTCAAAAGGTTAGTTGAAATTTCAATGAGGCATTTAGCCATCAAATTTCTAATAACAGATAACTCCTTGTAAAAATGGATAAACAGAAATCCCTCGATGCATATAAGTCTTGGTCATTTGTTTGATATCAGGATTGGCTTAACATCAAGAGAGGGCTCCCCATCGTCATGTAGTAGGCCGATGTGGTTTATTTTGCGTGATGTGGGATGGCGAAGGACTTCACGATCGTGTGTTCATCGTGACCAGCTCATTATAGTCGCTCACACTTCCATGTCGGTTTCCGGCACAAAATCGTTAGCAGTATGTTGGGTTATGCGGGCAACCAGCCCTCGCGTCTCAATATTCATTGACAACAAAAAATGTACAACTTTCACTCAGGCTTTGCCCAAACATGCAAATTATCCCTGCGGAAAACTCTTAGAGTATGCATCAACATAATGAAAATTATTCACGTGCAGAAATGGTCCAGTGCTACGTTCATACACAGCGCCCTCTACAGCCTGTGGCTGAAGCTCTGGAACGTGTTACGAGTTGCTCGACGAGGGTTCATCAGGTGCGTCAATGCCCGACCGACATTCATTTCCGTCGGCTTTTCCGGACACAACGTCAGCGTAGCTTGGTGGCAAGTCAGCATCGACAGAATACTCTGGTAAGATGAACATATCTGTGGAATCAGGGCAACACAAAACCCGTTTCAGAAAAAAAAGTGACGCCAAAGGGACAAAGGATGCCTTAAAAATGGGCTGGTCAGATATTGGGTAAAGTGTCGTGCTACTAGAGGGCGCCGTACGCTTTTCTAACATGGCCTTGGTGATTTTTGTCTTATCATAGACAATAGTTTCAAGTGATATGCACACCCCTGAGGAGATCTAAGGGATATTCATTGCAACCACCTCTCATAGATGAATTTTTAACTTTCATGCCCTGTCAACTGATTCAAACACGTACGTATTAAAACAAAACACAAGCTGCACCAATTAATGACAAAATTTATAATAAACTGACTTTGACCGTGTTTCTCTGTGTATTGTTCTCCTCACCTGGTGTCATGCCGTAGTTTGTGTGTCCCAGGCTGCCAGACACTGTGTTGGACTGCGCTGAAAAGGTGTTGTCATACCCCTGCACCGACAATGACAATTTATAGAGAGTCGTTGATCTTGCATCAGAAAGAGCAAAGTAATACCTGGCAATTACAATAATGATGGATGATATACGAATACTTTACGTAATTTTAATTCACCTCAAACGCTTGTAGGAAACAAAAGGAGGGATACTACTTCCCCTTTTGGAATTGTGTTGCCACAGTATGTTGAACATCTCTTGTTGGTTACAAAAACAACAAGCAGGAATGCAGACGTCATTATACCTGTCTCTGCATCCTGTTGAAGACGATGATAAGTCTTGTGGATGCTGCTATACCTCCCATTGACACCACGAGAGCAGCGAAGCCTACGACGAGAATGATCAAGTGCATCGTCATGCAGTTCCACTGTTGAAGAAAGGAGTTTGTCAACTTACTGACCAGATGAAAGTTTGTATTAATACATGTATTTGCCTTTTTCCCAATAGTTTGGATTATTTCCATCAATGTTTGTTGTTCTTGACTTTTCTTTTCTTTCTTTTGTTTCTGCAAGCAGGCTTTCAGGCAATGAAAGTCGGAGTGTTCGTTCTTGTAATGTCTGGTTACCAGAAGCTTTGACGTGTGCCAACCTTATCCACCAATCATACCGTATGTGCACACTCCAACAATTTTCTGCTTAGCATCCACTGCTTCCTCGGTTTACCAAACTTGCTTGCACAAGGACTGTTGAGTTTTTGAATAACACTTTTCCTCTAGCATGACTTTATTTTTTTGACAAACTGACTGTAAGCATCCACAGGGATTGCAGAGCTTTAGTAGGAATTCGTACCGGATATGTGTATTAGTGGTATTAAAGGGCCGTAATTCATATCATGGTGATAGTAAATATGACGCTGGTGATCGATCAGATAACACGTTTCATTGTGATGGGGACGGCGGTGAAGAGGTGATAAGGTGACTTGGTGACATGGTGATTGTGTTTGCCTCACCTCTACTCGAGCTGGTTTAGGTTCCTGGAATATGCCAATCAGTTCCACGGTCATAAAACCGAAGATCATCAGCAGACCAACAAGACACATCATTCGATACCATTTCATCTGAGAAAAAAATTATTGTGCCACTTTATTTAAATACCAGAATCCCTGAGAGAAGACGTCAGTGATTCGCAGGTACAACAAAGCAGAGATGGTTATCTTGACGTACCAGAAAGCAGGTCTAACGTGCTAGATTTAATTAGTTCCACCGATATGATTGAGAGCTACACTTTGAAGAACTTGAGAACATTTGAGGCCTAAAGGACTTTTTAAAAACCACTTGTAAACTTACCGTCCTTTTGATTTCCTTCATTCCTAGTGCCACTGCGCCTCGTCTGGAAGGTGACAGACCCACCGAACTTGATACGATAAACTAGGGAAAAGAAACATCGTCTGAGCCATGCAGGAAGGCTATTACTTGTGTGGAAAAACAATGGAGATGCCCTTTTTATTTTAGCTATTAAATGTTGTGGATATGGACAGCCACGTGTGTTTTGAGGTGGCGAGGAGTTTATGTCGTCATTGTGCTGCTGGCGCGGTCTGACAGCTTTGTCAGAGGTCTTGGATTGGATCAGAGTCTCCACATCCAAACGTCATTTGCAATGATGTGCCCCGACGCGCGTGAGCTCATCAAAAACAAGGCACCCGTGGTGCTGGTTTTCCGAATGAAGCGCCCGTAATAAGAACCTCCTTTCCCCCATTCACATCCCACTTCTCCTTCCCCGAAGTCGTACTGGCACACAAGCTTATTGAAACATCTTAGTTGTTTTGTTCATAGTTGTTTAAATACTAAGTTAATAGGTGTTGTAAAAAATGTGAAAACTGGTTTTGCTTTATTAGTGTCCGCGTTGTTTTTATCCCTTTCAACGAGAGAGCTGGGTTTATGGTTGGGAATCATATCAAACAGTGCTGAAAATGAATACAGGGCAAACAATAATTATCAGTTATTAGCTACTTCTCTAACTGAAAGTTTACCTTCATTGGTTACAATAGTTCGCCAAAGTTGACAATTAATCTGAAACAACTAACGGTGGGTACAGTAGCATTGTGCCTTCAAAATAAAAACCCTTGTAGGCGGTGTGGATGAAGCTTTCATAGTTACAGTTGTACTCAATTATTCATGCCCTTTGGAAAATAACATACTTTTCTAACTTCTTCAGTCGTAAAAGCTATTACGTTGGTGCTTCCACGATGATATCTTTTATCTGTTTGTTGCAATACACAGACCCACATATGAGTTGGCTAAACTTCATTTGCATAATAATAGATACGACGCGGGTTTCTTTTTGCTCCTGGTCAAACTTATTCAAACCCCACATTTACATAGTCAAAAGTCTCTTCTTAATAGTCAATAGCGTGACCTTTGTTCTTGATGACTGCCTCCCTTAAGTGTCCACAAGCTTTCTGTCTCACGTGGGATGTTGGCCCACTCGGCTAGGTCAGGTTGGATGGTCTCCTGGCCATCACGCTGGTCTTCAGCTCCTCCCAAAGATTGTCTGTTGCATTTAGGTCAGGACTTTGGTTTGGCTATTCCAGTACATGAACACCATTGTCCTTGAACCACTGCTTTACTACCTTGACGGTGTTATTGGGGTCCGATGTCCTACTGGTACGTCCAGTCTGGTCCAAGCTGGAGTTTCTCTGCCGACGCTTTCACATTGTTATCAAGGATCTTGATATAATCCTCCTTTTTCATAATGCCCTGTTATCTTAATGAGGTTTCCAGTGCCACTAGCAAAGAAGCAACTCCATAGCATTATGGTGCCACCACCATGCTTTACGGTTGGGACTGTGTTCTTCGGCTTGTATGCTTCTCCTTGCTTCCTCTAGACGTAGGCAATATCCATGTGGCCAAACAACTTCATCTTTGCCTCATCAGACCACTGGACCGATGACCAAAAGGTAGGATCTTGGTTTTGATGTGCTCTGGCAAGTGCCAGACGAGCCTCCTTATCAGTTTCTTCCTGAGTAGTGGTGTCTTCCTGGGCCTGTGTCCAAGGAGACCTTCTTTGTGCAATACTCACTGGATGGTTGCCAGTGACACCTTCGTCCCTGCCTTGTCAAGGGTATCATTTAGGGCCTTGATTTTGATCCGTGGGTTGTTGTTGGTCTCCCGACAGATTTTTCTGGCGAGTCTAGGAGATACTTTGCCCTTCCTGCCACACCCATCACGGTTTTTTCACTGTGTTGAACCTCATATGCTTCCTGATGATACTCTGAACTGTTGCAACAGGGACCTCATATTGATTGGAAACTGCCTTGTACCCTTTGCCTTCTTTATGGGCATTCACGATACACTGGCGTATATCCTAATCGAGTTCCTACTTCTTGGCCGAGGTGACGAGTAACTGAGAATGATCTGAAAACCTGTCTTATTTTTACCTTCTTTTTTTGGGGGGGGGGTGGCATTTCATCAGCACAGCACAAAGTCATTAAAACAAGGTATTTATTCTATTGAAATATTTTTAGATTGCTTCAGGCCAAAGATTCTTGCAGTCATAGAAAGTGAAAAAAAGCAGTATGAATGAAAGGACATTTTTTTCTTGGGATTTTGTCGGGGTATGAATAATTTTGACCAGGAGCAAAAAAGAAACCCGGGACGTATCTATTATTATGCAAATGAAGTTTAGCCAACTCATATGTGGCTTTGTGTATTGCAACAAATATACAAAAGATATAGCGGAAGTACCAACATAGGCCTAATAGCTTCTACAAATGAAGAATTTAGAAAGGTATGTTATTTTCCAAAGGGTATGGATAATGGAGCACAACTGTATCTGTTTTAACCATTGAGAGGAATCCCATTAGAAGCAACACGTGGGTTTTTTGTATGCCGAAAATCAACTCAGAAATTGAACCTCCTACACCTGAATTGATATTGATGGCAAAGTACCGAGGGGGTTCTTATTTACACGGGGAGCGGTGAGAATTGATTGTTGTGAAGTGTTGTTGTTCCCTCGGAGGAAGCGAATACTTGAGTAACAGTGCCTCTTCAAAAATGGAGGATGACGTGTGACAGCATATTTCGCTATAACGTGCCTTTAATATATCTTGCTGCTTGAGGTTTGGGGAGGGTTTGTAAAAAATACCCACCCAGATTGAATTGAAGAAATAAACCCAGGTGATACTTAGTGCGCAGTTCTTGGATGAGGCAAACATGCCAACCACGCCGATGCTAAGAGCCAAAATGAGCTGCAGGATTCCCGCCACGTAGATCGGCTTGACCAGTGAGCTTCGGGGAGGGAATGACGTAGTGGTGCTAGTGGCGTCTCCTTGCTGTGATTGGTCCGTCTCCCCCGGACCCGCCATCTTGATTGAAGATTCTACAATATCTACCAAGTAACACCATATAATCACAGGCATTTTCAAGAATAAAATCCAAGACTTGTTGTTCTTTTTTCTGGGCGGGGCTAGTTTTTCAAAATAGGAGTTTGTTTCCTTTAGCACCATGCAAAATTTCGAATGTACCTCTGAATGTTAAGTAGAGGTTGCTATTAGTCCAAAAGTCAACGTTGCCTTAATGACTGAGGACGACCCTGACACATCGGGGTGAAAAGTGTATTGGTGCATAAATCAGTGTGCGGAAGATGTAAATAACCCTAATATAGACCAATCTTCGTGTATTGCCATGGCCGGTTTAATTACCCAATCTTTGGACTTTACCTCCTCTTGAAAAATGGCAACTGTGAAGTTTATGCAACCTTACCATGGATCAAATGCTCAATCTTCGATAGAAATTCTATTTTATTGAAATCCCCCGATTTCAATATGATTTTACATACACCCTAGTGGGTTAGGGTTGATGAAGGATTTATTTTTTTAACCCTCTCACATTTTGGCATTCGGTTACACGTTACACTTAGGTTTACGGCAAAGTAAAATTTGCAGCTCAAAATCTGTTCTCACTGGCTTTTTCATCCTCGTTAACTGCCATAATTACTTAGTTCCAGTGTTGTCATCTTAGTTGTTCCTTTGTCAAGGTTGTTATCGTCGTATTCACCATCAACCCAACATGTCACCGTTATTTTGATTACACCACTGCCACCACACCACTCTCCTGCATCAACACCTGCATATTACCATTATTGACATTCCAACAATCACACACCATCATCACATCCTCATTATCGCCTATATGATCGTTAAAGTTACCACCACAATTATAAACCACCCGCTGAATCCTTCTTCAGTTCACTCCCGAAAATAGCCATCCTCATCCTCGCTACAACCAGCAGTTACATATACCATCATGTTCCACTGATAAAGCTTTCTCAATGGTCACGAAAAACTTCTGAACACTCACCTGAGGAAACAAAACTGCTTTCAACAGAATGTCAACGACTGTTAAGTTATCCCACAGCTGTCGTATTGTTATCTGCACTGCAAGCAGACTTCAACTATCGTGCTTCTCTGCGTCCAGTGCTACTCATTCTTAAAACAGGAAAGGGCTTCACATCCTTAGTATCTTTCGCAACACTGAAATTCTGAATGTATGAAATGGCCTCGCTGAATAACAACCTTTCCAATGCCTTGCACTCTCCTGAACCGGTTCCCGTTGTGAGATAATGTAATAATTTCCAAAGTTAGTTAATCATTAGCTCAGTGGGTCTAAAGTACGCCGTGCCCTCGCGGTAAGTCATTTAGTATACGTCAGTCTTGTTAAGCAAAGAATTCAGGACTATTCAGTCGTTTTTTACTTATCTCTAATACTGTAGTTTTTATTTAGGCTACTACCTAAACTACAACAGGGGGATGACCCCAGAAGCACTCAGATAGCGTCTGTGTGCTTGTCAAATTTAAGAAATTGAACAGTTTGGCTATCATTAGTTGGGCCAACACCATGCACGGAAGCACAGCGAATGACATCATTTGCAGATCAATAAGTTGACATTGCTCATCCTGAAGAAACCCCACACATTTACAGTATAACATTATAGGCAAATTAACCTGATGGGGCAAGCACATCACGTCTGTAGTTAGGGATTTAATTTGAATTACGGCATTTGTCAACATCATGAATATTTGTTTGTTTTATAAAGTATATTACTATTTTTAGTTACTTGTTTTGGTTATAAACGTCCGTTACACGAACGAAAACCTACTTAATTAGTTCTGGAATACAATCATTTTTTCCTTTGAGGTAAATTTATACTTTTTAGAGCTTGACACTTATAAATACTCCTCAGAGGTATTCAATAATTTTCATGGCGTCTATCTTTTGAAAACTAGATCTAACCAAGAAAGTGTAGAAATTAATTAACTCAAAATGTGAAGTTTTGTCGGGTTAGTCTGGACGGGTGTTAACTGTAGCACAACCGCCTATTGTGAACTCTGGCCGTCTTCTCGCAGGAGTTCCCCTATGTGGGTATCACAAATGTTGGGTGTGAATGGTTCAACTTCCACCACAGCGACCACTCCATTTTGCGCTCTTTGGTGAGTGCTCCGCGTGCTCGGTGTATCGGTGGCCTGATCAACACTAACTGTGGTCGTGACCTGCGGACTTTGCCCGTTCTCGGACTCGCGAGCCTGGCTGTCTGCAGCAATGCTAACCGCTGTGTGCTCTTGACGCTCCTCGCTCGTGGGTGTGTATGAGATCTGGATTTGCAAAGAGTTTGGTGTCCAGGCACTTGATGTTACCTCACTGTATGAGGGCGGTTGGTCGGCGTAAGGTGGCACTGGTGGAAAGTTCCCGTTCGCGAATCGGATATCGTAGGACTGTGGTGCCGTTGAATTAACATACGCTGTATATAGGGACATTCAACATGCTTTGTGAGAAAGTGCACTTCTAAAAGCGATCGTTTTATAGAAAGAGACAGTGTTTATTGTGAAATTTTGAGCTTGCCCTAGTGTAAACAGTTTATTCACTCACCATAGCTAGGGGGCGCCATCACTGTACTTGGTGTCTGCGGCACATCAATATCAATGTTCATTCCAGCTACCTCTATCTCCCGAGGGTTTTCCTATGAACAAGTGACATAAAAGTATATTTATCCCAGTGATTGTTTCAATCTGCTTAGGTGATGAGGAAAACATGTTATTGTGCTCCTCTAGGAATCTTTTATCAAACATGCTTCATTTCAAATTGTCTCGGGAAAAAGGGAATATGGGATGTAAGCCATTCTTTAAAATCGGCCTCACAACTTTGGAAGACTTTCTTTACAAATCTTTTTGTCCTCTGCAGTTAATCTTTTGAACAATCTGGTCCTCATAAGCGAGCGTTGGCTTAGGTTAACGTACAGTGTTACAGAAAATAAAACTCTATGCCCCATCCTCTTTAGCAAGTCCATTGTATTACAGAAAATGGGCCTCTATGCCTCATCCTCTGAAGCAAGTCGATTGTGGGGAGTAAAGGTACCTTTTCAAGCACTGACTTTTTGATAATTCTAACTTCCCTGTTCCAATGAAGAAGTCCACAGTACTCACTGTATTGGGCCGACTGTTGCGCCTCGGCGCTAAGTTATTCCCGCTGCAGCACACCTTACTGGCAAATGCGAGGCATCGAACGGACAGAAACACCTGTACTATCCCCAAGGTGGCCAAGGTTATATCTACGGCCGCCCTTGCCGCTAGAGGCGACTGTGGACAGCAATTTAGAAAGGGGATATTGCATTAAGAAAAGATAATTTATTCACTACCTCACTTGACTTGAACAAATCTGAGCTTTCATTTTGTCACAATACCTCCATATTGCTTATAAAGTACAAATTTATACAGAAGGCTATCAGCTGAGATACACGTTTGCTTTTCAGCACAAGGGGTAATTTTGCAGAATTAATGATATGAAGTTTAACTCATGCAACAAAACTTCAGTCGGACGTAACCTCGGGCAGTGCGAGCTATTTCGCTACGACTTCCCGCTCTTCATGTAGATAGACGTGCCAAGCCACGTTCAATTAAGTCGGGCACAGGTAAACATACGCTGATTGTCCACACTTTTCGCTTGATATAATCAAACACTAACCTCGCTATCAGTAGTTTCCTCTTCTTCAGCCGCTGCAGTTGAAAACAGCACCGTCATGTTGATTGAATACATAATACCAATAACGCAGAATACAAGATGGCCGCCAGTCTACAGGGACATAAAAGCACACCGTGTTTTCCGTGAGTGAATTAATTTTGTGTGAGGATCATCACGCTACCGTTAGAGGATATGCCGCTGTTGCTGGTGAGAAGGCAGGATGTGCATTAACAAGTGGAATAGTAAAAATCAGATTGTGTATTAACCGATGGAATAACAGTGGAAGAAAACTGAAGAAGTTGCGTATTTAAGAGGCTGACTTAAACCCTGGTCATGTCTGCGCAAAGACTGGACCCAGATTTCATTTAAGCACCTATTTTGAAGCGATAAACTAATTTTTCATACAAGGGAAATCTGCAAACATACGTCCTTTATCCCAATCACCTCTCATAACATAGAGGTGCCCCCAATCAGACTGCCCACTGCCATTAAAAGACGCAACTTTTACGGGGAAAAGCCCCCATTCGGAACGGGTCGAAAGAAACACGGTATTACCTAATCCAGAATGCGTTGAAGTGAACTTTTTTCCTCAAATAAAATAATATAAAATTCAGGGCTACAAATGAAGGCAATAATAAAATAACTTTTTTAATTGAAATTTTCCAACCATCGGCGTAAGTCCCAGGGACATGGGGGGGTATACTGTGCATCCCCACACGTATTGAGGTGGGGGGTGGGCTATTGGATCCTCTCCCCTTTTGTAGTGAGCAAAAAATGAAAACGGATCATAATAAATTTTTCAGACTTCCATCGACTAAAATACGTTCAGTATTGCTCAATAAAGGGAAAACAAGTTATTATGCCATAAATATGCCCTTTTGAATGTATATTACAGATGGACATCAATATCATGAACATCGACCCCCATATCGAGTCAATGGTGTCAGCCCCCCCCCCTTCAAATTCTCATGGACGGGCAAGTCATTCCCTCCCCCAACCTTCCCCACCTCCATCCCCCCAATTTCTGGCACTAATTTACGCCTGATTGACATATTTCGTGTTTCCAACAGGAAATAACCTGAAAGAAAAAAGATATTGAAAGGAGAAAACCTCACATCTTGGTTTCTAACCAAGAAAATCAGCAACACGTAATCCTTTTCCGTACATACTACGCTACAGAAGCCGGCTCGATCGAATTCTCCTTTCGACCTCTTTTGTGCCCATGACCGTACATACTGACGCTGAAATCGTGTAATTCAGGGAATTTCATAATATATTTCGGCCGGGTTCCAAACAAGGACATTTCTCGGTGAAAAGCCTCGTTTATTATCTGTGGTGGGTAGTCTGATCAGGTGCGATATGTGAGACTAAAAAAGGTGCCTGATCACCCAGAAAAATAAACACACTTTGTATTCAAGTGGAAGTCAGAAAGGTCCCTCAGTTCAAGTAAAGTTGATTTGAGCCATAAGAAAATTAATTTTTAATAACGAGTATTGCCCATATGAAAACGTTTTTAAAAAATCCACAAATTAAGCAGTGGGGTGACAGATTTTAAAACGCCGATGTAAATAGTAAGCGAAAGGAATGTGGAAAACAAAGCCGTCTTACATCTCTGAAAGAATGGGGTATGTCTGAACATGGGGGAAGGACACAGAAGGAGTTTGAACAGCCCGGGCTATAACCTTTGGCCGATTACCACTTTCTGGCATTCCCAGTATGTCCATAGCCAGAGCGCAGCGCACGCCTGCTACCCACCACCTGTTTTGCAACCATAAGCCCCCTTTGTACCCAATGATCGTCGCCGCAATTTTTCGTTGGTAATCTGCATCCCAAAATGTTGTGTACTACAGTATAGGAAGCTGAATATTCATGCCATCGTTGGTGCTTGATATGATCCGACAACATCATTAAATGTAGTCCTTGCGCAGTTGCTTTTATTAGGCTGTGTATCCGAAGTGTTCATGTGCAGTTGTTGCCCTTATCGAACGCTTTCTTGTGGACTTCTTTTTGGAATAAATAGCCAAACTGTTTGTGAGATTTTGTGTTTTGTTTGAATAATGTTTATTATGGCATTTGCACAAAGGCGTATTTTATGAGATTTCACGATCACTCCCTGTGATGAAATAGCGCATTTTGTTCCCAATGAACTGATCTTTCCAGAAGTAGTGAACATTTTGTTGGCCAGTCTTAGCCAAATTCGTACCTTGTCTTTGAACACTGATGTATTGGATGGAGGAGACTAGAATTACAAATTTTGCATGGATAATGAAAGAGTGTGTCAAAAGTTTATTTATGATGGCAAAAGTAGGTCTAATATGAGGAATTTTTCTCTCTCTATTTGCTGGTCACATCGATAGTTTGTATTTAATTGCAACCAAAAAACTACAAGTATTGCCAGGATATTACTGGCCCCGCTTGTCCAGGTAAGATGCAGGCAGCAATAAGGCATTTTGGGAATGTTTTCTATTTTTCGTCAAGTGCGGCGGCGACCATCATTAGACGCTTTGAAGTGCGTGAGTTACAACTCCTGTCGTGTCCTTCTTCCATGGTTTGAAGGAGTATGAATTTCATAGAAGTGTCTTACCAGACAATTGTTATTTGTGTTACGAGAGGCAGAGATTCCGAGAAGTCCGCACAGGAAGAACTGAAAAAAAAAGAAAATGGAGCAATAGTTTCAAAGACGAACACCGGCAACCATGAACTTCCGCCTTTTAAAAAGTTTATGCTCACTCTAATGAAGTGGATGCTAGGACGTGATTGGTCGATTCGTTGGCGACTGTTACATAGGCTGCAACGTTAAAGTCGAGGAAGTATATACCCAGTTCATGTTTAGATTTATCCTTACACTTTTTCTTATTCCAATAACTTCTCATTATGTATTCGTCCAATCACTGGCAACTATGAACTTCCGCCTTTTTCAAAGTTTATGCTCACTCTAATGAAGTGGATGCTAGGACGTGATTGGTCGATTCGTATGCAACTGTTACATAGGCTGGAACGTTAAAGTCAAGGAAGTATATACTCAGTTCATGTTAAGATTTATCTTTAAACTCCTTCTTATTCCAATAACTTCTCATCATTTATTCGACCAATCAATTATGCAGATTACAATGTTGTAACGAGTCACCAAATGTGGTGACTTGAGTTGAGTCGAGTGGAGTCACTTTGTGTAGTCAAGTTGAGTCGACTAAAGTACTGAGCTCGAGACAATTTGAAAAATACAATAAAAGCAAAACTACATGTAAGTCATTTTTAGTATTTATCTTCATTTAGACATACTTTAATTTTTTGAAACTGGAGTCTTACAAGCTTGTGCTCGATTCGAGCCTCCATAAGAGATTCGAATCGAGTTGAGTCATTTAGTCGCAGAGACTCAAGTCCAGTCGAGTCGCCAAAAATTGTGCGAGTCGGACACAATTCTAGTCATTGACTCAAATCATTTCACCTATTAATTCACTTAATTTAACTAATTCCAGTAAATGCTCACATGCTTGCTATCACCTGGACAACTTTAAAATCAAAGCTAACTCTTCGCTTTTCTAATTGTTTAATGTTGCAGAGTATCTGATGTGCTTGTAGTCTTGTATCCATTTAACTTGTGGCCTTTAGCCTTTAGGTTGACGAGAAATCGCCGCAAGCCGCTGTTTCCTATTTGGTAAATCGAATGAAATTGTATCAAGAACACACTGAAATGTAACAACATAGACTGTTTTTCTCGTTGTGTACTTAGCAATTTCATGTGAATGTATAAGTAAGATACGGGCCATTCCTTTGCTAGCCGTTGCCGTTGTCAAGGGGAGCATCTTGCTGATGCTGTTCCCTTTTTTCACATTAATTTAAACATTAAACAGTCGATCGTCATCGTTTGCCGGGCCATCTAGCCTGTTTTATTGACTCCTATGGCACTTAGGATCACACAACACACATTTTCAAAGTGGGAATTCACTTGTTTTGAGAGTGGTGTAATTAATTTTAGAGAAATTAAATCGCCAACATAAAGTAGAGTACACTCCAACACATTACGGCTTTATAAAAACAAAATGTGTTAACCTAAGTTTCGCTCCGACGCTACAAATTAAATCCTAATTAACTCACCCAAGCCCCAGACCACAGAGGCACAGCGCTATCACTGAACTTACAATCCAACGTTAGGGCAGTAATTCCTAGTGCAGTAACTGTCAGTGCCACGAAGGCCTGAGCTATGGACCAGTATAAATACGCCTTTTGGATCATTCTGGAGCCCGATACCATTCCAGATTAATTCAAATGAAGGCCTGCAAATAAAGTAATATAAAAATACGTTTTCACATTTGACGGGTGCAGACAAACATACTTTTGTTATAGTATGACCTTTTTATGATGGCTTTCTTGTGACTAACTGAAAAAGTGAATGTCTAGTGAGCCCGTCACTCTTTTTCTTTTATGACACCACTTTAATATAAATCACTTTACATAGCACTTAAATGCGATCAACCCCTATATAACATGTTACAAACCTTTATTATCCTTCCATCCCTCCAAATGAAGAGCATGTTTATATGATGTGTTCCTCTGGACAAATTTGTAAAATTCAAAATTTGCGGTCGATCGTTACTTACAAGTATAGTTTGAAGTATACGTACCCGGCCATGAATATGAAAAGCTCTTTGAGGACTTATTTCCTTTATGCATGCAGTTCTGCAACACAGGATACGATAGGTACATATAGCGCTCTGTGTATTTTTGTGATAGAGAGGGCTTGATGACGCCATTGTATGAACTCTTACGTAACAGGTTTGCCTTTTGTGTATATCAACACAAATGGAAGTAAATCATTGACACTCTCACATGGCTTCAAGAAGAACAAATGACAATTGTAGGTGAAGAAACTGCTCTAAGAATTATGGAAATGTCAGCTGAAGTTGCATTTTGTGAAAACGGAAACTTGGCTTTAAGTTATTGTCTTTCCAAATATCATTGGCAATTTTACTGCTGAGCATGAAGTTTATGACTCCTTGAAATGTAATTCACGTTTACCCACCACCATCACCATCACCACGATGATAATTTCAGACAAAATCATGTTTCTATTAACATGATATGAGCAAACTGTGTAAAACGTATTTTTTTTAATGGCTGTGATCATTTGAAATGCTTCTCATGTTATCCGGTTGAAAATGGAAAAAATACAGGTTTAAAATGCGTTGAAATATTCAAGAATGCATTTTGGAAAGTTGGTCACAACTACAAACAACTCATCAACTTCAGCAGTTTTGTACACACGCTAGCATCCACTGACGTGCATGTCATGAATATCATCCTTTTTGGTTATCGTGTACAAGAAAGCGACAAACAATGACCTGACGACGCCCTCTAGGGGTAACAAAATGAAACAAAATCCTCAGGTTTCTCGGAGACACCCGGTTGATGACTTTTGTTGTTGCAGCTCTGGTCGTCACTGATTTAATTAACACAGCAGCAGAAGAACTTGGAATTCAACTGGCATGCTGCTACGCAATGCCATTTAGTGGTTTTGAATGTCTAATTCCGTGTTGGAAAAATCACTGACATTATCATCAGGACTCCCACTTGAGGGAAATAATGCATCAGCTGTTATCACCAAGGGCTTTATCCACAATAGCAGCTAACTGGGTTTCGCTGTGATAAGAAGCATTATCTATTGAGCGTGGCAACAAAGAAACAACAAACAAAGACTCACAAATTTCAGAAAAAAAGTTTTCTTTCCACAACGGGGAAACAGAGAGCAAAGCATTTTTAAATTTGTATCATAGATGGGAAAACATTTTTTTGGCACAGTGGGATCAAAAGTTGTCATTTTCCTTTCCAAGGTTGACCTAGATAATGACGACATCGTGTACACATCGATCCGATTGCTCTGTAAGGTCAGCAACCAGGCCTAGTGTGGATTGGTGGCGTTATGGATGGCCTTCTGCTGATATTTGGATCTTTTCTGACCTGGGAGCCCAGGTCTCCATTGCAGCACTGTACGCCTGCAGGTACATCGGTCGTGAAGCGTGGTCCTATTGGGGTCCTTGTCTTCCGGTTTCAGCGAAACGCAAGACAAGGGACACTACACAAGTCTTTCAACGCAACAAGCAAAACCTTTTTATTTCAAATAACGACTCGTCTGCAGTCCGCTCATTGCATCCCTCACGAAACAACAGCCACATTCCATAAAGAACAAGAACTAAGCCTATGTCAAAAATGTAACTAAGTTTTACTTTTCCCCGCCCTGGAACCTGGCCAATTCTTCCCGGGGTCTGAATACAAATAACCCGAATAGATACCAATTTCCGGCGCTCTCTATTCCAACACCAACAACAGAAACATGTCAGGGCGGTCCGCCGAAGGTCAGCTAAATGACTGTGTGCCGATACAAGGCTATATGCAACTACCCATTACAGTACCATTTCCCATTAGATTTAACTTCTATCAAGTTGGGTCAACACTTCTCTTGCTAATGGACGAAAAAGTTTGGGATTTTGTTTTAATAGAGTTAAGTTTTATAACCACCGTTCAGTTGAATATGCATGTCTCAATGAAACGTTTTAAATTGTCTGTGTTTACGATGTCCCGATTGTGTCTTTGGTGGGTGTCCCAGTGTCGTTTGCTATTTAGGAATGAAATGCACACCATGTCCAGTATCTCCCGTGATCTGACTGGTCGTACCTTCACACTTTGCGTAGTCTTCTTCCTAGAGGCAAGTATATCAAATCATTTAAAAAAGAAACACACAGTCCTGTTATGCAAAGAATCAAAAGCAAATTCTTGCACCTGACATAAGAGAGGGCGATTTGTGTGGCTTTTAAACTCAACTGCGCCCTTTAATACAGAATTACACCATGCACCTTCCTTCTTTACCACGGGATCCTTTTTTCTTTTTTCTTTTTTTTTTTTTGCTCCTAGGTCCAAATGAGGAATAACATGCATCCAGCCAAGAGTGTTTATAGCATCTGACATGACCCAGAATCAGCTGGGCAGCATCTATGCAGACTCACGATGAAGCTGCAGATACAGTAAATGTTCGGTAAGATCAATAGCTGATGGACATCTTTTCCTGGGAAGGAGCTTGCCAAACAGAAAGTGACATCACTGTAAACCAAAGAACGTTGGACACGTTTATAAACTAAACGCATTAGACATTTGAACACGATGAGGTGCGTTTAAACGTGAACATGTCGAACGTAAAAAGTAATCTAAATTTAACTTTGGTTAAAATCACCTGAAAAATTCTTACGTAAAATATCTGACCGAGAACTGAGGTCTTCGTCACTGCATTGACCCAGATTCTTAATCCATGAACACGCAATCCCAACACCGGATCATAAATTCCTGGATGTTCAAGTGATGGTTTGTAGGTTCTGACGTTCGCTTCTCCTTCACGTCGTTTTCAAATACGTGCGCACTTTCCAGTTTGTTGACTTGTGATATGTCGGTGTAGTGACCAGGTTATATGATATGAATATATTGGGATATCACTGAGCATATTGAGCTCTGGCAACGGTTCTCCGAAATCGAGGCGTCAGGGAACTCTCTGTCTTCCCAATGAACTGTCCTTGTCTTGTCTGCCTTTGGCACGGGATGTGTTACACCTAATCCCTCCGGGCCTTCTTGTTTGATTTGGCCTTACAGGTGGAACAAGTTATTGTCTGCGACTGTGCCATCAGGCCTGAAACACGTGTCAACATTGTAGGTTGCAAATACTTATTCTTATGAGTGCCTCCAAAACTCGTTTGATATGAGGGAGGACCACCGACTCTTTCTGTTGTTGGACATGCTTATGTTGGGTAATGCTCTTTTTCATTTTCTTTTGTTGGGTTTGGTTTCCCTCGCCAAAGTCCACATGGCGGGGATACCCACACTTTTGGAGAGACTGGTTGATGCGTAACATCCTTATGTTTATCAGTATGTTGAAGACGGGATTCACGCTATGCATTAGAAATGTAAAGACTCCCAATTTGCGTTCAGCTGGATGATTGGAGTCACTGAGCTGAACCATCGGTCCATATGGGTTGGTTTTCGGTATATTCTGCCTATTCTAGACTGCCCTCGTCTTCATCAGTGGTGACGTTGATGAGTGGATTTAATGAATAAAGATGTTCAGTGAACTCCTGGGAATGTTCCTTTCTAATATTTGGTGAAAGTGTCATCTATATACCTGCACCGCAAACTGGTGGTGTCGGGCTGTGAATATAGCAAGATTGTGAAGCATGGGGAAACAAAAGATCAAACGGGGGATGAAGGAGGCCAGCAGAGCCTACAAACCACCACTTCAGTGTGTGGTCCAGTGTTGGGATTACGTGTTATGTACAAGCGAGACACGGATATGGCCACCAGAAAACCCTTCCGTGCTGCGCACGGATGCGGCCACAATTCAGTGTGCACCACATGGGTTGTACGTCGTGCATGCCATGGGAACATGATTTAGGCCGTGTCTGGAAGGGACCTTAACATCACGGTAATGGCTATAGCCGTGGCGTGCTAATGGGCAAGACCACAGCCACAGACACAAAAATACCCAATGTGGACATGAAACTAGCTTCAAGACATTCTGTACGTACAACTGCAAAACACCAAACGTTTATATTCACTCTTTCGAATATTGAGAGTATTTCAACGTGAAGTGCTTTTATATGCTCTCAACGCCTTTAGGAGTAATACAAGCAGTATTTGAAAAGGGAGGGAAAATGAAACCCCAATCGAGCAACCCCCCGCAGATCTCACCAGAACACGTCTTCAAACAATGAATTAACAAGCTCGCAGTGAAAATTCGATCAATCGATCACATCTACAAGCCCTCCAAGGCGAAGAAGAGGATTCCTGGCTAAGAAAGAAGACAGCATGAAATTCAAGTTAATTAAAAGATAGCCCTTAAATTACTGTTTCAAATTGTATTGTATTCTTTTATATGGTACTATATCATTTAGTGCTTCTTATGTAATTTTTTCCTGTCGTAGAGTATATCATGCTATCATTATTTATCAACAACGTAGCTTCAAAATTGTTTCAAATGTGAAGTATTTTGTTATATCATAGTATCTCATAGACTCATATAATTATATTCTAAGCTAACTGTCATGAATTATCAGTTAGGTAGCTCCAAAATGTTTATTCAAAAGTGTACACTATTCTTTTATATACTGTATCGTATAAGGTTACATTATATTCTACTTTATGCGATCTTCCATAGAATGCATAATGCTACCTACATTACATATCAATAACGTGTTAATCTTTAGATTGTTTATCCATTGTGCCCTACTTAGTAATATCATACCACAGTATATTAAATACCTGTGCTACTTTGACAACTAATGTTCTCCTCTAGCATTTGTATCGCTGAGGATGTCTTACGAACTTAAGAAGTATGCCTGATGCAAATCAAATATATTTTTATCATAGCTGTAGAAACAGTTCGTCTTATGGTTGAAATTGATTTGGGGTTGAAAGGCCAAAGAACAATTGGAGCTGATAAGCTATGGTGAAAAGCTTGTTCCCCGCTGTCACATTGATATAATGTAACCATGCATGAAAAAAAGTGGGACGTTCTTTCATATTTGCCGTTTAGGCCTGTAATATCGTTTTGCGGCCGTTGATGAAAGTGGGACTCTACACCCACAGGTAACAAATCTCCTGACAGGTACGAGACTGTGACCTTATATTGAGAAAATAAAGAGATTGTAGGCGTTGTATGTATCAGGTGTTTCAGTGTTTTGGGAAGGTGAAAAGCTCTGGTATAATGATGCTAGTGAATGCAATTCTTTTTTACTAGATTTATTACCAGCTGACACGGGTTTTAAGTACTCTAGAAATTTTGTAAGAGTGGCTATGCCATTATTTAATGATTGTAAATCTTGCATTTGTCGATATTCTACTTTGTACGATCGCCACATATGGAGATAGTGTTGCAATTCTGTCTGCACAGACACCCTATCAACTGGTAACCTTTTCTCCTCAGTTTTTTCTGGTCTGTTGTCAATGGTTCGCCTCCCCAACACTACGCTCGCGTCATTGCTATTGTTAGAAAATTTGTTTAGAACGCAGATCCTATATCTTGGCCAATACTCACACTAACGTTTTGTCTTTGAGTTTCCAGTCAAATAAACCATCATGTGAGCGAACTGCAAAATTGTTTCCAGCCAAGACCTTTTGTCATGTCCCCTTGCTTGTCTGGTTACAATAAAAATAAGAATGCTGAAGTGAAAGTCATCGATTTTAGCAAATACCGTTCTGTAGTTTCGCGATTATAACTGGCGTATGTTTCAGATTACAGTCTAAAGGATGTAGTGCATAATTTTCAGCCCTAAATGCCTTTGTTCGAAAAATCACCTGAAGGCATGCGCAACACTTACAATACACCTTCTGTGCTTATTTCAGATATCTATCTGATGGCGTGATTCTTCAGTCTTTCATGAAGGATCTTCTCCTGTCTTGCTGACCAAAAACTTGTCAAGGTCTAGTTGAGCTCTGTCCTTGTCCTCCATCATCCCCACTCTTGCTGACCAAAAACTTGTCAAGGTCTAGTTGAGCTCTGTCCTTGTCCTCCATCATCCCCACTCTGCAGAAAACCAAGCAGTTACCAGACGTGAATCATGGAAAACATTCCAGTTGAAAATAGGAAACATGATCAGGAAATATTAGTCCAGGTTTCTATAAAAACTCCACTCTGTCGAAAATAAAACATTTCTCGGCAAATGTCGGCCTTGTATAAACAGATCTGTTTATGAAATCACGCAAAATGATCCACTTCATTACCAAATCCTTCAGGCTCTTCTTCAAGCGGTCTATTTCCTGGCGGAGAAGTTGTACCTCTTTATTCTCATTTTCAGAGGTCGCACCATGCTGACCCTGGGTCGTCTGCGATACTATAGTGCTCTGAGCCGGTTGGACATCATTCTTCGTTCGTATCTGACAGCATGCAGACAACATTGATTGCACTTCAGTTATATTTTGCTCCACAGCCCGTCTGATTATTATGTATTGGTTTTTAATTAAATAAAAACAGGCGCCTAGACGTTTGTTCTCATACGACCCATCTGCTCTCATTAAAAAAAAAGAGACTTGAAGAACGGAGCATTCATTCCCCTTCAGTATCCATCCTGTGCTATTGAAACCTTTTCAGAATATTGGGATTTTGTTAAGCTGAAACTCACTTTCGGAAAAAAAACTAAGCAGAGTGTGATGGTAGTGGCCAGCCAGATCAAGATAGATACCAGGGCGTAGTGGGTGTTTCGCTCCTCCAAAACAAACGACACTGGGGCTCCCACAAGCGACAGGACCAAGATGTTGTAGATGCACAGGCCTAAAAGAAACATGCCCTGTTTTAGATAGAGCTGTCAGTCTTTAAATTTTGATCTTCAGGAATCTGACCCAAAGCAGGTTCATGCCATCCAACTGCTCAACCAACAACTTAACTAACTTAATACAGACAAGACATTTTTAAGCACAAATAAAAAAAAAGGAAATACAATAGCTACAGTTTTGTTTGATAAAGACTTACAATGAGGACCCCTTCGTCGCACATTTTTATGCTTCTTAATTTGCTATATTAGGGATTCCAAAGTTCTTTTTCCTAACCATTCTGAATCTAACAAGCATATGTGTGATTTCAATGGTCCGTAGGGGGTTAGGGTTAAAAATGTGATATTGCTAACAAAAATTCAGATATTTGCCTACTTAAAGTTGCCCCCACCTATGAACTTTGAATCATTGAGAGCTGGGATAGAGACTTTCCTGGTCTCCCAGGCCAGAAAAGCACCAAACATCAGCAGAAGACCATTGATGATGTAGAAGGCACCAATCCAGTAGGTCTGGTTCCTAGACTCACACAACATACGGATAGGCGTGTAAACGATGTCGTCGTTTTCTTCGTCAACCTAAAGACACACATTAAAAGTATAAAATGCAATCATCCACTGCTAACAAGACAAATGTAAACGTAGAACATTAAAGTAATTTCCAATTGTCTGAGTACCTCGGTAGCGCCAAATCGCTCTGCTGTTTCGAGTGGATCGATTAGTTCCCACAGTATCAGGATCAAGACATCAATAGCAACCAGCGTGGCTACAAAGCTGAACAACCGGTGATCTTTCAGTACCTTCAATTAAGTATTTGTACATACACATTTATTTGTATTTTTCTGCTACCCAAGACAAGATTTAGTTGTATTCAACGCAGCCGTTCAAACGTGTATGTAGTCTAGCCTGGATAATGCACAAAAGATTTGAAGAGATGTGCCTACATGTATGCGAATGGTCCCAGATCAGGCTTATTCAGGAACTAATTAACATTCCTCCATATTGCTTGTCATTGTAAATACAGCTACTTTCAGTCCACTTCTGGACAAATACCTCAACACGGTGGAGCCATGTTTTGTCCATCTGCCGCTTTGTTATACTGATGAACTCTACCTCTGTATGGGTAAATTTCGTTTATCAGTCTTGTGTGGTGTCTTCTCTGTTACTGGTGCCTTCGTGTATATGTCCCCATGTTGTACTTAGAATATTTCACGGTGTGTAAGTCAATTACGCTGTATGAACACCCTGGGGAATCGATGTTACTGTCTGTTTAAACAAACCAGACTAATCTTATGCTGTCCTCCACGAATAAAGCTGCGATTTTCCGACCGTTGAGAGAGGACCATTGATCAAAATCACCAGCCCTCAGTGCAAGGTATATAGTCTTGATATACACTGTGAATTCCGGGGAAACTGGCTTATAATTTAATTCATCATCGACTGGGAAACATTAAAGTTTTCTTACAACTTTGACGGCAGTCCTGTTGGTAAATATCTTATGTACACGCCAGGTCTTGCTGAACATGGAGCCAAAGGCCAATGAAAACCCGATGGATAGACACCAAGTCCTAGCCTATGCGGAATATGGAAAGAGGGCCCCAATATTAACGTAACGTTCCCCCAGACAAACAATCAAAAAAGGATAAGTCGGTGTATAACAATGGCTCACATTCCCACTGCAGTGTCGTGGTTGAAACCTCTTAATACCATCACAAAACCACACAAGACAATCACAAGGTCAACCTCAGACCTTCGATCTTATTAAGTTTAATAGTCATAATCGTGTCCACGTTAACTGCAGCAAGAGCATTCTTTTATCACTGTTTGTCCTGCTACTTGTGACTGGTCTTTGTCTGTTCCATCAGTATTGTCACTTTGTGTTGTTAAATTAACATCACACTTTGCCGTGCATCTTGGCAACAATACATATCCAGTAACATTCATGTAATATATACTTTAGCTTGGTGTAAGGTACGGTCTCTATGGCCCCATTCGGTGGAACGTTACTGCACCATTTCCTGTTTGAGTCAGGACAGCAACTGAGTAAAAGATTCGACTCAAGTATTATTTGAAGTTTTCTCGACTATACAAGAAAACGTCAATTAAGCCCTTACCTTGCACATTCCCACAAAGGTCTCAGAGGATGCTATTGCTGTGTCCACTCCTTGAGTGATGATGGAGACGTAGGCTAGCATTCCACCAATCAGGATCAAGTTGTTCATGTTGGGACTCGACATCTTGATAACACTTTTATGAAAAGAATAGAGCCGTTTAAGTAATAGAGCTGAAATTCTTGTTGGTACTTTTCACCCAATCACAAGTGAAGAGAACTTGGCAGTTGAAAAAGATATCCGAAAGACCACTAATATGACTGCTAATACTCTTATACCAAGGCACTTGGGATCCCTATCCCTATATATCTAGATGCATCCAGCGACGTTTCATTGGATTCAAAACCGCCCCCTCCTTTATTGGAAGAAAGCATTGTTTTGGGTTTGTACAAAGTGACAATCGCGAAACAGTGGCTCCACACAATAAATATCACACTGCTTACCATCATTGGCGGGGGCACTAAAATGACCAGTAAAGGCATTACCTTGGTCACTTGATTCGTCGATACCAAATTAATCTTTAACTTCATCAGTGTACCCATAGACCTGGAGGGAAAAAATGGACTGCGATTTCCAGCGGGCGCACCTTGCTTTGCGTAGGCCTCTATATATGTTCCGTCGGCTACAGTTGCCGACACAGGAGATTTTCGGTTGATCTTCGAAGCGTTGTTCACGTGCCATGAACGATTGCGCTCGTAATTTTGCCTTGAAATTATTTCTTTTTCATGTATTTCGTGGAAAAAAAATCGCAAAATGGACATGAATGGATGAGATTAACCGCATACAAATATGTTATTGTAATCGGTATACCACAGAAACTCAAGCCCGTGTTTGTGTCTTTAGGCGCTGCTTCCAACAAGTGCACAATTATTACCTGGAAATGTATGCCATTTTGAGTAGTTTTATTTACACATTTGAGTGTAGAGGGGATTATTCTAAAATAATATGTTTGTAGTACTAGTGCAGATTGGTCCTCCTGGTAAACGAATTTCCTTAGTGCACTGCCCCCCGGTAAACAAACACCTTGTACTTTGTAATTGGACACTTAGAATAATAGGCCTTCTGTTTTGGGGTTATGTGCTCTGCACTCCTTTGTGAGACTCTACTCAATTTAAAGTGTACACACATTTCATTTTCGAAGTATCTGTTTCTGCCCCTACATTTGGTCTGCTCTCTTCTTCGGTAAGTCAATCTCATTGATTGTATTTATGAATAAAAATGTAAGAGGGATTATATTGTATAAAAGTAGCTGTTTTACCTCCCCTTTTGGTGATCTTTCTCTGTATAAGTTTCCTTCAAGTAGCTTGAAAAGATCAAACCAAACACTTGGATTTGTTTTGTTTTCGTGACTTTTTCATATCTTTTGATTGATCATGAACTGAAGTTCGATTTTACTTTGCATTGTAGGGACGTAAACCAACTATGTGTTAGTCCTGTTTTGATTATCTTTGTGCCATCGTAAACCAGTTGAGTTCAATCATTGTTTTACTTGTGGACTCTTTCCATAGTCTCTTCACAGTTTAAAGAAAAACATGTTTGTTTGGGACAGCTGTATTTATGTAGATTCTTCACTTACGCGTTTTTGGAGAGTTTAGAAAACTGAACATTGATTACCTGAGTGGAGGCTATTGTCTAATGAAAAGTTGTCATAGCTATTGGGCCAAATCTGTATTCAAATGTTTTTGCAGTCTTTTAACTTTTGAGAAAGGTATTTTTCTTTTAACATTAGGCTGTCATGCTTGTAGATTTGTTGAGATTCTTGTTTTAAGACCTACAGTTTTGATTGATGATTTGGAATAGCAAAATGTGCACTCTTGCAACTCCTTTTCCTGTTTAACGTTCCTCAAGGTAGAGTTACACATAGCCTAAGCATTGCAGGTTTTGGAAGAGGAATGAGTGGATTTCCTTATTTGGTTAAGGCCTGGTTACTCAGAGGCGTCTGGGGTGGATGGACACTTGGACAGTAGTGTCAGTGTTTCAGAAGACTAGAACTGCCCCTAAGTTCCTGTAGTTGGATATAATTTATTGTATTTTGCCTAGTGCACTGGCTGTGCCCGCTTTGTATCGCGGTGGAGACTTTTAACAACTCTAATCACTGTGGTTAGGTTAAACACCTGTTTATCTTTAGTGACCTGTAAGCATGTTGTGCCCCATCCTGGCTATGCTCATTAAGTATTCGCAAGGAAAATAGGCTTACCTGACAAAGAAGACTTAGCAGTTTTAGAATTAATTATGCACAAGGGTCTGACTGTAGATTTGAGAAAAGTGTGTTTGTTGTTTGTCGACATAACTCATTTACTTGGAATTGTTCAGCTGCATTTTGTCGTATATATGTAAGTAGCTACCTATTTACACGGTTTTATTTTTTTTTTTGATCTATTTCTACAGGTTGTTGAAGTTGTTGTGTATTTAACTTCCACACTCCTATATATCGTGTTGGCCTTTCTTCTACTTTTTAAAAATATTTTTTTAAATTTTTTTATAGACTTCAATTTAGATTCTGTTTCGGAACAGTTTTCCCCTTGGATTTTCTTTTTTTTTTTACTTTACAAACATTTGCACTATCTGAAAATTACTTCCATTGCTGAATTCTTTTTTTCTTAATACTGTTTTGGAATTTTCAATTGACTAGTTGCTTCCTTAGGTCTGTTTCCTGTAGGTTCACAGTCCACTCGGTTGTCGATACGAGTCAGGAATAATTGTTTTCTTTTGGAAGTAAGTCTCTTGGATCTTAGTCCGTAAGTTTATTTGCTGTCATCCTATATTCTCTTTTTCAGCAAATTTTATTTACGGAAGACAGCAAAACAAAAGTTGTCTGTGCCTGCAACTTCAGCACTTGCGGTTGACTCAAGATCGAGCGCGCCCGCTGGAGTTGGCAGTCCTTTTTTCTTTCCTCTAGGTCTACTATAGTGTACCGTAACTTCCTGTATCGAATGTTGAAGGCCAAAAAGCAGGAAGCCAGTGCGATGCCCGCAGTTGACGAGATGGCGCCAGTCACAAATAGCGAAGGGTGTATCGTCTGCCGATCCTCCAGTTCGATTAGAAAATCAATCGGAGGAGTTCCCCCTGAAATAGAGTTCATTATCAACAGAGACTCTTGCAACACTTGCAGCTGAAACAGTGTCGTGACCGACCGATTTACATGTTGGTGGAAGCGCGTTTGCCGGTATGTCAGTGGGATAAATCTGTGCCATGGACAGGGGATTAGGGTGACTTATATTAAAAAAATGCTCCTCTGTGGAAATTACTGTAGACAATCTGACTGTAGTGGGCGCGCCGTCCATGATACACATTTGCATTTTATGCCCCCCTTACAGCCCTAAACATCACATCAAGACGGCGTATGTAAGTAAATGTTTGGTATTGGGAAGCTCAAAACCGCCTCAAACTCTTTTTTTTTCTTACCAAGAAAAATGTTTGAAGGTGGGGGATGGGTGAGTCTCCAATTGCCAATACCCCCCTCCAAAAAGTGAGGGAATTCTCTCTAAATTCCAAAGAGTGAAAAGTAAGTTTTTTAATGAAAATGTACAATAGGGGTCATACGTTTTAGAGTGAAACTTCTTTAGTCACAAAGATCGAGTTTTCACTGGAGCTTCGACTGATGAAGTAATTTCATTCTAAGAGTATTTCAATCTAATGTGAGAGTGATTTTAATCTCGTTCCAATTTTCACTCTTACGGATTTAGAGAGTTTCCACGGGATTTCTGCCTCTTGTGCGTTTGTCATGTTAGGGAAAACGTACGTTTACCCACCTGGCCAATAGATTGGTGTGTAGCCTTTCCATTGGATATCTTCCCCTGACCCGACTGTTGGATCCATGATACCTACGTTAACACGTTCACCATCTACGGTAAATGTAGATATTGTAGGAAAGTGTGTATCGTATGGGTATCATCATGCAATCAGAATCACTAGCTTGTCCTTTTGGTACAGGTACATTAAATTTCAGTATGCAGCAGCAAAATTACTGGGAAATTATTTTCAGCGGAGATACAACACATTCTGATGTAGAATTTGATGCATTTTAATTTTTGCTGTTGTTGTGGTAGGCCTATGATCATCAGCATGGGACAAGTGTTTTTTCCTCTTAAGTGGCAAAAGCTTAACTTAGGCTAGGATATCAAAGATTTTGTAACATGTATAGTTTGTTGTATGCAAACTTACCTTGCAATTGTCTAAGTAGAAGAAGTCCTACCCTGTCCCCTGAGGGTAAAAATTTGACAGGACCCTGGCAAGGAGTCACACACAAAAACATCGAGCAAAGTAGACACTATTTTGTCCATGCAATATTAAACTATAAGCTTTTAAAGATATTAGTTATAGTATAACAGAGGGGTCTTTGGGCTTTTCAAGTGGTCTGATTTCTTCACTGAGTACATATTTTAGTCTGACATTTTAGACTCGTTGGCAATCATTCACTTTTGTCTTGCATAATTATAATGATACTCGTTTAATTAACGAAAAATAATGTAAAAGCTGCCAAAAACTAAGTTGTTACTAAAATTGATGTCCTTGGTATTTAGTTAAAACAGCAGCGGACTGGTTTAGTTCTATAATTATAATCTCATGAATTCATGTAAAGCGCTGCGTGCCATTAAACCTACTGAAATTCCCTGGAATGTTAGATTGCTGATGATGTCAAAAAGTGTTGTTGCCGTCACACTGTCGTACGAGAAATCTTTAAGCGTTCTTGATGAATCTGCAATAGAAAGTCACAGCATGTGAAAATGTCCATAAAGACAAAGTTTGTGGCTTTGTGAACTGAACTTGCATTTCCTTTCAAATAAGTAGAATTAAAAACACAACATGCCTTAATGAACAGCTGTGCTACATTAACCTTTGTTGATATATTACTGGTATTTTTGAATTTTCAAACTTGCTCCCCTGCATTCATTTGTCTTTAGTAGTCGTTAGGAACAATGGTGATTGTCAGTTGCATAAGCTGAAGATCTCTGTCCAATACCAGCGCGTGTTAATTGTGGATTCAGAACCAAAATTTTAGGTATGAGGATGCGAATATGCATGTTTTGTGTCGAGTTTGAAATGTTAGAATGTAACCCTCTATGCCCTTCCTGAAGTGTGAGACCACATTTTGGGGCATTATACACGCTTCTAGAAAGAAGGTACATAACATAGACCGAAACTCGCCTTTCGTTGTTTTTGGCAGAGTCTTTTATGTAGATAGTTATTAAGTGAACTTGAAGCAAACCATTACTAAAGCAAACCATTACTTAGCAGACGGAGTTGCCGCTCCGCTTCGTGGAGTGCGAGTGCCGCCGTCCACACACTGTCATAGGTAAACGAAATCTCAACAAAGCCCGTCATTGTTTCCGGATCAGCATTTCCAGATATGGCTTTGAATCGTTCCAAAAATTCACTGGTGGACTGTTAGAGAGGAGGAGAAAGGGATTATAGTCAGCAACCAGTATTGCGTATTTCAATGTTATTCAAAAATATGAGTTTTTTGTTTTATGGATACGGATCTTTATGACAAACTACAAAATAACGACTAAATGTTTTTGCAGCTTAGTTAATGAGTTGTTAAACGAAAGATGGAAACTTACCATTCCTGAGAGGGAAGGAGCTCGATTGATGTCAGGCGGCAGACTTTCGGCAATTATGCCGAAGTAATTGGCTGTGGAGGTATCCATTTGTTCTGGCGTGCAGTCTACAGCATCGTCTGGATCCCGCCACCAGTGCCATTGCATCCAGTCTAGACACATAATACAGATCTGATTCACGTCTGACAAATATGGGATTCTGCGCTAACAAAAGGTTTGACTGTACGGTCGGTATATGGTAGCACTCGCGTCCATCGGAAATTCACGAAGCAGCTACCCATAACCAAGCAATCACCTACAAACTGTTGAGCGTCAGTCACTGGACATAAAACACAATATGGACTTCTCATAGGGGATATATAAATTAAGGTATAGATATTGCAAGTCGCGAAAGAAGCAACAGTACAGATCATGCAAGCAAATACCAGGGGTAGGGATGGGCTATTGACTTTCCCCCCCCACACACACACACTCACGTATATTTTTGGAGAGCAAAAAATAAAGGGATTGTGAGAAAAGTTTTTCAGACTTCCAACGACTAAAATGCATTCAATATGATTAAGTAGGAGACTGCAATTTTCAAAAGCCATAAATAAGCCATTCTGAATACATGTTACATATGTACATCAATATGATGCGCAATTATAGAGTCCTTATGGTGTCATCCCTCGCATTTCAAATTTTCATGGCCAGGCAAGCCAACCCCCCCGCTTACGCCACTGGTACAGATTCCACAGGCGCTATATTGTTTTGGCACCAAACAACCTACCAATCCTAAAAGGTAAGCTACCAACCTGGCAAAATCCAAACGTATTTGGCGCCATACAGCTTGTGGTGATAGACTGCACAAAAAACCCTTCTTGCCATGTTGTCATAGAACGCCCCCACTATTATGCGAGCTCCTACATTCTTTAGAGAGACCAGAGAAACATTTCCTTTTTAAAATATCCATCTCCCCCAGAACCTCTGAAGAATGTGTGCCAGGCAAAATTGCGTGCAGGACACATACATGTGTGTATATTTCAAAATACGCGAAAAAGTCTCATTTTATCTATCGCAAATGTCAAAGTAGGTAATTATTTTCTTGTAGTGTAAATTTGTTTGAATAGTACGTGTTCATCTTGCCTTGATATTTTCAATCTGTGTGGTCGGGTTATCGATGAAACTTTCTGCAGCGATCACCTCAATGCCTGCTTTTTTAGCGCCACGATGGAAGTCTGCCATGGTCTGCGAATCCCAAAACACACATAAAAAAAGATTTCACGAACGTCTCTCGTTCAAGATCAACCTGAAACAGGAATCTGACATAGCATAAAAATGGCTCTTGTGACGGACCAAATAGACCCACTGTCGTAAGTTCTTATTCTTTGATGAAGTCCATGTTGTAAACTAGACACGTAACAGCTGTGAGGGCCTGTTCCATTCTTTAAAATACAAATGAATTTTTTTCAAAGGTACTGTGTTCATTCAACCGTGGTAAACGTGTAAGATGTCATGACAGTCAGTGAACTTATCCTTATTCCTTTATCCTTATCCTTTCATTTCTTCAATCAATTATTTTTCATGTTAACTTGTACTATGACGTTGATTTTTTTTATGGAAACGGCAAATGTATATTGTTATTATTCTTATCCTTCCTTCGTCTCTGGTCAAAAAGGCCTGCAATACAGAATTTGCATCCTGTACACTTGGTCAAAAATGTCAACACTTGGAAGTATTTAACTTATGAGGTAGAGGCCAGTTCGTACTTGGTGCACAAACGCTAATTTGTGACTTCAAATTTGTGACATCCATTCGCGTTGTGAATTCGCAAAAGTTGAACACATTTCAATTCGAGCGAAATGTTGTTTCGTTTTCACATTCGCCTGTAGTATAAACAGGCCTGAAAGTGATTTCCGAATTTATTTTATAAAGCCACATTAGCACTTTTGTCGTTATTGTTTCTAAAACTACGAATCCAATTCTGCAGTGCATGTGAATTGATTGAAAACGTTATTACATGCAGAGTATGATAGGTAAACATGTGACAAAAAATTATAGACATATTGACACACATTTACTGTGGATGAATAAACACAGGTTAAAGACAGCCATGTTCCCTTCTATTCTTCTTTTTCAATACGTGATCATTTTCATGATTCCTCACTCTTGTGCGTATCCTGCTTTACTTTCGTCATAATACAAAGCGTTTTGATTAGTCAGCAGATTGCAATTTTTCGTTGTCACCTACTTGGCAGGAAGGCTGAAACCTACCAGGGAAAAGATAGACGCCGATTGATGAATCGTGGCCACTTTCTTCCATTTGAATTCTCTACACAGTGCGATCCTGACAGCATTTATCACAAAGTCTGTTGGGGGCAGGCGAAAAAACCTCGGGAAAAGAGCCCGGTTGGACAGTTTGGGAGAGGTGGAGGCATACGATATCTTTGAATATAAAGGAAAAAAATGTTAAAATATAAGCCTTCAGCGGGGCTCCTGTTCAGTGGTAAGCAATCTACGTTCTGAATTGAAGCAAAGATAAATTTCCATTCTGCCCTTTTAGTAGAACATATAGGGGAAGGCACCTTATCTGATTACCCACTGCTGCTTAGTGTTAAGTCTTTCAGAGCAAAATGCCGTCCTATACGAAGCGTTTTGGTAATACATTGTAATTCCAGAAAAACTGCTCACTTTAATGCTTTATCGAATTTGGCCTGATTTAGTAGCGTTGCACCCATATCAACAATACGATAATATATTACATCCACGCTATGAAGATGGACCATTCACCATGAAAACATTGTTTATTATGAACAGTGGTAAGCAGTCGGACCGGGTTACGACGGCAAGTTCGATATTCCTGGCATGGTTCAAACATATCTCTGATTGTTCGTCCAACTAAGATCATTACTAAACCTTTATCTATCGTTAAAGCCTTTATTTAGTTCTCTGTGATGTCCAGTGCTGCAGTCGAGACCATTACAAGACCTTTCACATGACAAGACACAAGACCATGCTCAAAACCATCCAAAAGACCAGCCACTATACAGGTGGAAGAGTGACAAGGAAATGTGTTGTACTTCTTTTTAATCGATTGTGACTTGAGTTCAGACTGGAGGTCTGGTGTTGGTTGTGTGGGTTTTTAAGATATCTCGACTAGAACACTAGTGTTGCCATTGTCCTTTCCTATTAAATTTGACTTTCCCCAGTCTTTGTTGATCTGTATACTGCATTGTGAAAATGATATAATAGTGTTGGTATTTTAGATACAATAACTAAACATGTCAAACCTGGATAAGGTTCCAGTGATGTGACGCTTGTGCAGTTGGTTCGGTTCCAACAGAACAGAACGCTCCGATTATCATAATTTTGGTGGTTGTGTGGTTGTATAACTCACTGAACATTTCATTCACAGCTATCCCGCCATCACACTGGGGACAAATGGGAAAATGGGTTGGTCGTCCTTTAATTGATTTATAATTTATGCATGACGATTTTAAAACTAACTAACTAGTTTTTAACTTTAAAACTAACTAACTAGTTTTTAACTAACAGATATTGACGTCAACAAAAGATATAACCTGACAGTAGTAAATGCAAGTTTAAAAGTGTTTTCTAAGGTGACTTTGCAATTTACCAATTTATTACGTATCATTATGCCCCAGTAATATCATTCACTTATAGTACATTTGTCTAAGTTAGTGCAATTATTCGTATTTACTGTGATAAGAATGGACATTTTTTAAAGGTAAACGTGTGTTGTCAATGCAAAGCCATAAGGAAAAATGGAATGGTCGATAATTATCTGTAAACATGTGGGTGTATAAGAGTACGCTGGAGTCGAATAGGGCTTTGTATGACCGCGAACAACTATTTCTATGATTTCCATCCTTGAAATGGTTGTTCGCAGTACCCGCTGCTACATCTGATTCGAACCAGTCGACTGACACCGGCAAAGCTCGGTGGTCGAGTGGTTAAAAAGTTTGCACTAGTAAGCAGGAGGTGGTGGGTTCGAGTCCCATCCGAATACGTTTGTGGTTTTTTCACAAGCCTTTGGCTGCATACACTGAGTGTACATTGTTGAAATAGACGTCGGGCAGGGAAAAAGCTCCAAAATCGATTTAAAGACAATTGTAATTATGTTACCACTGCTACTTTCACCTTTATCGTTGAGTCAGTTGTCTTTATACCATCAACATCAAATATTAACAAAATTTAATGAATTTTGAGAAGATTCTTCTGGGCACTTTCCTCGTTTGGTTTTGTTGTGCGTCCTAGCACACAGACAAAGCAGTGTCAAACTCCGGAAGGCGTCTGTTTATATTTGACGTAAGATTAAGTTGGGGACAAAATCAAACGTCCAAGCAAAGGCATGTGTCTGCACTGATTGATTAGATGTGCATCTTTGCCCTTTTGAATGAAATCGTTGTGAGGTTTCAAGAGAAAGCTGATTTTGGTATTGAGCTGTACTCGTTCGTAATCGTAACCAATATGCGCCCATCAATTGCAGCCTGATATTTATTTCATACACACTAAGCAGCCCTATACCATAAACTTATTAATAGCAGCAATAAATGTCTCTTTCTGAGAATAATGCACCACCAAGATACACTTAGCTGCCAGCTTTCGAGAAGCTTATATATTCGATTTCGTTTTAAGATTAGGAGAAAGCACTGATGTGTCATCCGATTTAACCAAATTATAACCCAAATGAACAATTCAACCAAAAACATTCATTTTTGTAGGCGCTTTTCCAAGGCGTGTGTTTGGTCATTCGTTTTCATTACTTGGGAGGAATTTCTGTTATTAAGTGCAATCTAAAACACACACTGTTAAAATTTTTCTTTAAAATGTTAATGATATGAATACAGTTGACCTATGTGTACAGGAGACACTTCGCTGATGTTCTTCGACAGCAACCTTTCGCTAATATGTACACACTATTTCCAGAAATGGCAGAGTGATCGCTACGCGAGAGTGTTTAATGTCAATTGAAGCGTATGCAGTGAAAGAACCATACCAAAACGTTAAAACATGTGTCAAGATATGGGATACTCAATATTTCATTATCACAATTACACAAACGAAATGCCAAAGCGTCAGTTTAAGATATAAAGATCCAAAAAATGAAAGTACAGAAAACAACGACCAATTCATCCAAAATATACAGGAAACAGACAGGATTAACAGAAGATGAAAGATTTGACTGAGAAAAATTGTCTATTTCAGTTCATTTGCCTCTTTTCGTTTTGTTTAGTTTTGTTTTGAAGTTTTGTTTTGACATTTGTTTATCTTTAATTTGAATATTTACTTTATAAAACTGATTGCCTCTTCACAAAATTAGAAATAAGAAATCAGCTTTGCTAATTGAATGACGATTGTACTAAAGGAATCCGAATGACTCAAAACGAAATTGAATGCCTGAGTTCCGAATTCGAAACACAGTAAAACCTTGAGTTGAAGTATGGCTCTAATTCGAACACATGAAAATTAAATTGGCTTTTCGTTTGCCAAAATTGACCAGGAAAACCTGTATCAAAAACATCGATGCCCCACCAATACATTATCTGCGTTTATTTGGTGAGAATGTTGTATGCGACACAGAGTTGGTAATTATATCTTACACACAAAGCCTAATTGTATGCCCTTAATAGACAACACGACATTAATTTTGATAATTCCAAAGAGTATTTTTTTCATCTTGCTTTTAGTCTTTGAAGAAGTGCTTTTATTTTTAATTTATTGTAATTTTACCTACATATTAGTCTAGTCAGTTTTATTTATTACAATTGACTGTCTTTATTTTAAAACTAAGAGTAATAACACTTCATTTCCATTCTACGCAGAAATAGATCGACAAATGACACATTTTCCCAATAAGCAAGCAGAAAAATTAGATTTGTAGATGTATTACCCGTTTCGTGGTTGTGGGGAGAAGAGGTTCAAAGCATTTCCTTTTTAAAAAACTATTAGGGTTAATTAAGACAATCAGGTTCTTCACAGTAGAAATTTTTATCCTTCCATGAGCTTCTATTTAACCAACTTGGCATTTTAGTTTATATCAGCATATAAAGTGAAGAATAAAAATCATCTTGAAAATATATTTGAATTTAAAAGTGAAAAAGAAAATTGCCTCACCGCTGAATCCCTTGGTATGATGACAATCTCATAGTCTGGTAGAATGTCTGGATTTTCATTGATGTCTTGCAAGGCCAGCTGAGCTGCAGGCTGGATGGCCTGATCCTGTGAGTACGGGCCACCGAGCGGGAACAATCCAAGGAGGTACAGCTTGGTCCTATTCGACCCGTAGACGACAGGAACTGCGTTGGTGATAACGAGGCAGAATGCCATGAAGGACACCCGTAGGAACATTTTCTCGTCTCACTGATAATTCACTCCAAACACGGCTGGGCAGGTATTAGACAGTCCGTTTTATACCTGATGCAAGAGTCGACACTGATGAAACAACCAAACCGTACGTCATGGCATTAACAGCACTCCCCCCCCATACACACAAAAAAAAGAGAAAATGAAAAGAAAAATAATGGATAAAAGAAACAGGAAACGGTCTCAAATCATCCAGAAAGTTTTGAAAGAATGAAAACAATCTCAACGAAAACAAAAAATTACTTGCCTTTCAGGTCCATTGTTTGTTTAGATGATTGTTCGACGGGTAGTGTAAGATATTTTGCTTATGGTGTCAAACAACGCATTCCCCTTATGAAAATCAGCTTTAACGAAACTTTCTGAACAATCTATATTTTACACGTTCAGCGTATAGGATGGCGACAGGATTTAAGAAATGCGTTCAATATTTACATGAAGCAGTTAAATTTGGGTTTGGAGCAAAACCAACTGATCTTTTGGTAAATGTAAAGCAATTAACTTCAAAAGTTTCAGCTATCTTTTAATCATTGTGGAAACACAGAGGAATCCTTTCAAAGTTACAGACAGAAGACCGATGTCATTGCTGCTTGTTTCTAAGAACACAACGCAAAGGTAAGCGCATTTTTACATATTTTGTAAGTTTGATCCAGTATATATACTCTGAATGGCAAGTAACCTGATTTAAATCAACGCTTTGTAAGGAGGATATTAAAATCGAATTCAAACTTTTACATTTAAATACGAAATAAAGAATCGTCGTCATTGGAATAGTAGTCATATCGGTTCATTTTTTTACGTTTGTTTGTTGTCTATTTTGTTGAATCCATTGGCCTCTGTGTTTTGGCTTTTTTACTTTTTTTTTACAGACACCAGAATCATCATCAGCGGATGTAAACTGCATGAAAACAGCTTCCAGTTTCAGTCAAAATCTGTTCAATTTCAGATTTTTGGATAATTGGAAACTTAAATTGAAATTTATTGCTTAAGCAGTTTGACCCCGAATAAACCTCGCGGTTACTTAAAGCTGTGGAGGTCTGGAGCAAGGGTGGAGGAACCAATCAGAGTATGAGTGCAGGACATTTCGCACTTAATTGATATGCAAATTAAGACTTTGCTTCTTTGCTTTTGCATACGCTGTCAATTCGAAGATTTTATCGAGTGCTGTTCAGATAAAGGTACAACAACATTGGTGTTGTCGTAACGTCTCCAAGATTATTTTCAAGTTGACTTCATTCAGAGGGCGCAACGCACGCTTTCAGCTCCTTGCTTCATTATCCTTTGTCAAAACAGGAAACTCTTTATGCCTGTGCTGTGTTTTCCTTTCTATCGTTCTTGTTGACATTACTGTATAGTGCACGTGGCTCCATTCTACTTTTTTTGTGAAAAGTAAGAGTGTAACCTCAAAGAAAACGTACCTTTTCTGTGCGCGTTATTTTATTCCTTTCAACAAGAAGCACCATCAAAATGAAGAATTCTGCAATGGAACTTACTTGCGATACAAATCTTTATTGAAGTCTGCAATGGAACTCACTCGCAATACAAACCTTTTTTTGAAGTTACTGTGGGAAAATGAGGATCATACTCGTAGTTTAAATTCTAATCACAGTGGCGAAAATTGATTCCCCAAACGATATATGCTTTGGATTTTAAAGGCAAATTTGAAGTTATCATTAAATGAATACTTATTTTTTTAACATCGGATCAATCGCGCGGTCCCCTCTTTTTTTCACAGTTTGGTGATTTTTTTAGTCAGCTTCTGACGCTCATGTGCGTCTTGGCATCATTTCAAAATGTTCTCCTTGCCGTCAAGGCATTTTGAGACGGCCACCCTGCTTTCTTCACATTATTTGCTTTAAGTCCAACGCATCGTCTCATCCTCCTAATAGTGAAATTCATCTTCGAGAGAAGGATTTAAGTGGAAACAGAAAGGAAAGACCCAGAGATCCTTCATCAGGTACTTGTGATTGTCTCTTGCAGACTGGACACGTCACCTTGCCTGTCCCGGGCGTCTGTTTGCTCATCATCTCATCTAGACAGTTCAGGCAGAAAGTATGCAGACAGTTCAGTATCGTGGTATCCATGTAACGACAGCAGCAGATTAGACAATGTGGGTATCCCTGACCTATACGTATGTTTCAGAGGGAAATTATTAAACTGCGTATGTCCCATAGTTAGGATCATTTGCATACGTAATGAAGGCAATGAAAATTTGTGTCAGGCAAGCAGCTGCTTCATTTCATGACATTTCATTTCTTGTTCAGAATACCTTCTCTCAATGGCTGCAATTTTGATGACGAATTTCACAACCAGCAAACATCAAAATTCCTGTGTATTTCAGGCCCATTCCAGCATTCAACCATGTTTGTTGTAAGGCGAGATACTAATCTTCAATGTACTTCCTCTAACTGGGAGAAATCAGATGATATTATTTTCAGGACTGCGTTTCATGTCAAGGTTCAATCAACGTCAGAACACAGAGGCACTTATGGCCTAGCCCGTTGCCAAGCCGAGTCTTTCCCCGCGGCGATCATTTGTTCCCCATTGGCAAAATCATTAAAAAAATAAAACAATCATGCAGCCCCCAACCTCAGCTGGCACTGTGCCCCACGACTGAAGCTGACAACGGGGCTGAAACAAAAAGTTAACACTTTTATATGTGCAATAATTTTTTCTGCTGCATATTTATTTTCTTCGGTAAGATTTTTCCTCGAAAGTCGCGAAGATATTTCCCTGGCGTCTACTTATTTTTGTTTAGTTAACTCATAAGCAGTGGGAATAAAAGTGCACAGAAATTATAGTTGGGCCTAAGCCCTGCAAACACAAACACAAAAGTATGCGTCATGTTGATGTTGACAGAAAACTCTTTTTGCCCTCACTTGAAATAATTGTGGTTGACAATTATCAGGAAAAGGATCAGGCATAGTTCATTGAGCTTGGTCCAACATTTTCTGATTGTGCCAAGCGTTCCGAACGCAACGAACACTCGTGTATGTTATTTTAATTGCGTCTGTGTAAGTTGAAACGCATGAGAGCATAGTCGCACCATGGAAAGACGCCTTTTTGCATGCGCTTTCCCAGTATGCCTTTTATCTAATACAAATATTAACTCGGGATTTCCAGTTCTAAACTAAAGCACGCCTAATAAATCTTGATTTTGAAAGCTGTCCTGATCCTTTAACAAAATATGCATGCAAATCATATCCGGACAGATCAAAGAACTGCTATTAAGACAGCATAACAAAAGACAACGCAGGAGTCATTGACATAACCACTGACGCCAGTCACCGCCACTTTTCCTAATAATTTACACCAAAACTGAAGCCTGCATACAAATACATTGATTACATATTGATATCATTCCAAGTGTCATCGACATTTTACTATTTTTTTTGGTACATAGTACTTAACTACAAACAGATTATTGAAACAGGATAACACGTTGTAACTAATCAAAAACTTGCTACTTGTATTATACAACAAAGGTTATGGCTCTAGTTTTATCATAGGTAGCTGCACCAGACCCTGTCACCCCTGAGTACGCTTTGGGTTATATTTAGGCCGTGTCCAAAACTGGTACAGTTTGCCGTGGCTACGTCTATTGCTGTGGCGTGTTAATGGGCAAGACCACAGTCGTACAAACACAATACATCCATTTCTGACGCGGCATTTACTTAAGAATATTCAGTAAATAGGGCTAAAAATACCAAACATTTACAATGGGCTATCATGTGATTTTTAACGTAATTTTATGCATTTATGTCCTTTCGTCATTTCATGGAGGTACCTTCATATATCCCCAACAATAACAGAAAGGTACTTCATACCTCTCGTGCAAATTACACCAAGATACCATTTGCCGTCACTCGACGCGTCTTCAAGCAATGAAACAGCAAGCTTGCGATGGAAATTTGATCGATCGATTGCATCCGGTCTATAAGTTAGTTGGACGAGGATATATCAAAAATCTTAGTTTGACATCTGTTCTAACGAGAATCGTCAGCTAAGAAAAAAGACATCAAAGAGAAATGGGCATCAATTCCTTGTCAAAGAGCTACGAGGGATTAAAAGCAAAATCTAACTCTTTTCAAACAGTATCATTCGACAGGCTGAGCTAGATTCAAAGTATTATTTTACATTGTATAATATATGTACTGTTATATGTCCCATAAATATCACATAGTATAATAGATCATATTCTATTGAGTAGTGGAGAATGTAACCATACCTATAGTGTGTTATCAATACATTTAGTATATCATGCCACTTTACATCACGTAATTAGTACATCAAAGTATTATACACGTATACCGTATAATACTTTGTTATGTCAAATTATATATATTTATTATTTTTATGGTGTTTTATTCAATCATGATTGCAGTCAAGCAGGCTGAATTGCACATGATTTCACAAGGATAATATTAAATACAAGAAACAATATACAAATATTTAAATTAAAAAAATATATATATATATACAAAGACAAATACAAAGAGCGATCCTCTGCGGTTATTATAGTCTATGGCCGGATGGTTTTAATTACGCGTGTTCAAAAGCCTGGTAAAGATATTTAAACCGCTCAGTTACACAGGACTTCCTTAAACGGGTTACGATTTCTTAAATTCCTGGATGTGGAATTATTTAATGGCAACCGGTGACGAAACTAAGAAGATTTTGCAAGTGACTGAGCGAATTTTAAGTACAGTCTAATCCTTCTATCACAGAGTGTTTCAAGTTGAACAAGGCTTAGAGCAATTTTGCATGTTTATAGTGGATGCCTAAAATTAAACGGACGGTAATACTCGTTTCTGAACCCTTTCAGTTTGGTGAGTTTTGCTTCGAGTAAGAGTTGGATGCCAAATAGGTGCAGAATACTCAAGAAGCGGCCAAATGTCCCCTATGTATATTGTTATGAGATCACACCTAGGCAGGTTGAATGGGATCAGTTGACTTACACATAACATGCCCTCTGATATTCGCTTTCTAAACAATTTGCTGGATGTGTTTATCCCATTTAAGGTTAGACTGAATAAGAACACCCAGAATTCTCACAGAGTCAATTTGTTCTAATACCTTGTTGTCAATAGTCAGATGGAGTGCCTGAGGAATAGTTTTACCTAAATAAACTCTCATAGCATGGCATTTGTTAATATTAAGACGCATGTTATTTTCTGTATACCATTGGTCTAACGTATCAAGTGTAGCTTGGGCTTCAGTGGCCGCACCCCGCAATGTCGATTCAACGATTGTCATGTCGTTGACATACTTCCAACACTGGGGTCCTACAGAGGCGAGGGCATCTTCATTAAGAACAAGATAGAGCACTGGCCCCAACCGTGTTCCCTGAGGAACTCCCGCTGTAACTGGGGACCAATCGGACAACAACCAGGATATCGCACGCATTGGGTGCGACCAGTGAGGAAATCAGCAATCCAAGGAATCAGCCAGCCACAAAGATTTAAATTGAGCAGTTTTGATATCACAACGGAATGGTCTACCCTGTCAAATGCTTGGAAAAAATAGGTAGTAATTAGAGTTGAGACGAAAGTTGGTTTATCAGCAGATTTTAGCAATATAATTAACAATAGGCCTATCCACCAAACAATGAGTAGTTGACATTCCTGGGTGACTGCCAAACTGATTCTGGTCTAGGCAATGATTATTATATCGGAGAGTAAGCATCTAGTAATAAACAGTTCAGATATTTTAGCTAGATGATCAGTAAGTGCCATGGGACGCAATTTTGCTAAGGATGCTGGTCGTTCCTTAAGCACGGGGACTACAATTCGATCCTTTGGCAGGTGGCTTTCGACTTAGAGGTAAGAGGTACTTACTGCTAAGACTACAACGGTTCAATGTGACAAGTTATATTCTATTTTGAATTGTGCACTTGATGTTTATTTCCCCCTTAGACCTGTTCGTACTCATGTGAAAGATATGCCATGGATTACCACTGAAATTAAAGCGCTCATAAAACAACGACAACTTCTTTTTAATCAAGGGGATGCTAGCGCTTGGTGGAAATGTAGGAACAAAATCATTCGTTATATTAAAAACTCTAAAAAAATTTTATCATAGCCGTAACCTCCACCTGAAACGTGATAGTCCATCATCATGGTGCAAAAATATTAAAGTAATGACATCTCCACAGTTTAGTCTGATGTTGTTATTAACATCCCGGGGATAGACCAAACTGATCTGTTGAAAATTGCTAATTTCATTAATAATGATTTTATTCAGGTTGCTAGTGACATAGCCCCTTTTGAAGCCACATTTGAATGTATCAAATCATCCTGCCTATTTGCCTTGTGGTAAACCGCATATAGTTCAGCCTTTGGATGTAAAATGAACTTTCGAAAATTCAACCTGGTAAAGCATGTGGCTCCGATGTCATTCCAGCAAGACTCATCAAACTGTTTGCTTATGAACTCAGTGTTGCTGAAAATGTGTCCCTCAGCAATGGAAAAGGGCAGTTGAATCATTGTGCTACTTTGACAATTCTTGTAATGATATTGCACTTACATCACTGGTATGTTTTATCGACTGAAAAAAATATTTAATGCAAGGCAAATGTGTAAAGCATGGCTTTGAAACCAAAAGGTATTCTACTTCAGGCTGTTACGCGTTTAATAGCTTATTACCAATGGGAGGTAATAAGCAAAAGTCACAATAGTCATGTTTAAGAAACAAAGTTCAACTCCAATGCAAAAGCAAGATTCCTTGATGTCTAACAATATCAAAACTGACACGTTTGACGATTACAGCTGGTGTATTCTACACATATAGGGTATATTATATATGACTTTAGTTCTGTATGCCTTGATTTACAAATCACTCCAAGGCATACACGCTCGACAGTTAGTGTAATACACTACCTGTGCTTACCGTGAATGTTTATCTAATGACGTGATTCTTCAGTCTTCACATAGGTTCTTCTCCTGTCTTTAATATGGTATACTATTTACGACACACATTTCTGCCTCCTTTTTAGCCTCTCTCAAGGCGACGCAACGACACCATACGACATCACAACGGCTGCCTTGCGTCGTGCCGTCGCGTTGCACTGTCGTGCGTCGCATCGTATGTCGTGTCTTTGGTAGCGTCGCTTACGTCGCTTGAAGCACGATGCAACGCATGGCAAGACGGTGCAACGCGACGGCTGACGGAAGGTTGCCGTCGTGCTGTCACGTCTTGTAGAGAGACTACAGGGAGGCAGAAATGTGTGTTGTAAATTGCACGCCATATAGCTTGTAGCAAAACTTAAAAACTTGGAGTGAACGCAACGACTTACACAGCCAAATTATTGTCAAACGGCTTCCATTTCAATATGACACACACACAAGCAACCAAACATAGATAGCAGATGTCTGTCGACTCTCTATAAAACGGAAAAATTCTGGCAAATATTATACTCTCAAGCAAACCAAGTGTTTCGGTTGTGAATTGCTAATTTAAATCTACCCGTAAACGCCCTGGCCTAAGGAAGGACAGCCGACAGTTTATGTACAATCTTGACACAATGAGACGCTAAAGTTTCATCTGGCGAATGGAAATATTCTTGCCTGACAGTTGAACGACAATTTTTTCATCGTTGATGTTACCGATATCTTAAACCTTATTTTCACCCCTACATCCTTGAATCGGTCTTAATCGTAGAGATATGCAGAGGAAAGTCGTTTCTAATTTCTTAATTAACCGACTTGTACTGGCTCCCTGGAGGTATCAAATGTATTGAATTACATACCATGTAATTGTAAAACATTTGAGAAATTCGGTTAGTTAGCAAGCATACATTTTGCAGAGACGAAAGAAACAAATTTCACTTTGTATGACTTTGGAATATATATTTGGGATATATTTTGGAATATATTTGGGTATAATCCATGACCTTTTTTCCATTGTGGAGTACTGCATAACCCTTATTCTTGGTTGAAATGAATAATCAGCTTTGAATTGACACACCCATTTAAGCATTAACAGTTTTCACGCTTAGCTGGTTTAATGTTTCTAAGGCAATATTTAGTTCGTGAAGAATGCAAACACTAAATATAAACTGAAAGAAAAAAATCGTCTCACCACCGATTCCCCGGGTATAATTTCGATTTCATATTCTGGAAGAATGTCTGTGTTGTCATGAATGTCTTTCAAGGCCAGCTTGGCTGCACGCAAGAGGGCCAAGTCCTGCGAGTACGGGCCGCCGAGTGGGGACAACCCGAGAAGGTATATCAGAGCTACTTTGGCACGTATACTGCCCGCCACATTATGAAGTGTAATGTCTTCTATTAAATATGCTAGGTCGAAGTTGTCTTCTACATTTACATGCGTCATCAATTTGAAGTCTTTATCGAGTGTAGTTCAGTAAAAGGAGCAGGTAAAGGGTAACGATTGCAGGATTATTTTCAGGTTGTCTTCACCAATCGGAGGCATTAATTTGGCTGTTCTTGAGATTTCTACCAACATCCAAAACGCGCCAAGCAGGGTTTCAGCAACTTGCGTCATCCTCCTTTGTCTACACATTGTTTGTGCTGTCTCCCTTTTCCCATGTTCTTACTGACATTATGAAAGTGCCCTGGTACTTACGCTTTCTGAAATAGACCAAGGCTGAGAGGGATTTCAGTAAATTCCCCTGAACCGATCTCCACTGTTATTTTTTTCTATCATTGACATGCTCCAAACAGGTAAAAATCCAAACAGAAAAAGGATGTACTCTCTGAGGAGGGCAGATTTCAAGATCCCATTCAGATACGTGTATACTTGTGGATTTCTCTGCACCAGGGTTGGAGGGGCAACGATACTTGGTCTGTAAGAAATAACAAAACGAATATAGTAACAAAAAGTAGTAATAAATAAAGATGTTTGATTATTGTAGACATTAATCTTGAAATTGACAAAAATGAAATGGTGAGAGGCTATGATTACCGATTACACTCTGCATTCACGTTCCCTTCGTTTTTAGGTTTGCGTCTTTCAAGCCTAAACTTAAATGAAAACTTCAGACAGGTCGGCTTTTGTTATTTGTAAGATAGTACATTAAAATATTCGAAGCAATTAGTTTTAAATTCAACAATAAAGAATCCGGTTGACTGAAAGCTTGAAAAAGTTCAAGGTCGCCAAAGAAGGCAAATTGTAATGTATACCAAACAATTAGACTTGTACCCAGTGTTGGACATCATTGTTTTGATTTTCAAGCCTAATATTTTTATACTTAACCATCAATTATCTTAGTATTTTTTTTAATAGCATCTCTTAATATTCAAAGCAATAAGTAAATCTCAAAAACAATGATGTAGGGTGGAAAAACTTGCATAATTAATTTGTAACAACTAAATTATGGACCCGTATAATAAATTAATTGGATTGGCTGTGAGGTATTTCCCTCATGTTTAGTTTTCATGGCAAAGAAAGACAAAATCGGATATAATTATTCATTAATATATAATATGTCACGTTTGATATCGACATATTGAAGTTTGGTGATATTTTGCCAATTTATCCCCCAACCCGACGCTAGAGAACATTTACATGCATTTGAGTATGATTAGATTCTTCCTTAGAAAGTGCATCACAACTTGTTTTCTTTTTCCCTGTTTGGGCTAAAGATTGAAATAAATAACGGTGACGATCATTTGGGGCCGCACTCCAAGTCCTCCAAACCTGCAGGCTAAAATATGATAGTGTGACAGCAAGAAAAACCACAATTTTCTGTGTGAGTTATTTTATTCATTCTAACAATAATAAAAATCATCAGAATAAGCGAAGAGCTCTATGAATTGAATTTACTTCTAATACAAAATGTTGTCGAGTAAATTTTCGAAAATGGAAATAATAATTGTAATTTGAAATTTATTAAGTTACCGAACAAACCGGAGTGGCGACATTAACATCCATGAATTATGAAACCTTTAGATAAAGTATCAGAAAAGAATAAAAATAGAAATATGGAACGAAATCCTCAGCGAATTGCGCAGCGTTGCGCATCTTCTGACACTATGCCTTTGAAAGATGTCCAGTGTAGCGCCCTTTGTTAAACCTTTTTTTCTGTTTTAAACATTGTCGTAAAGAATTGTGACCCAGATTTATATTAACCATAACCCGTTCTTATAAATGAGAAAAGGCCACATTTTTCATTAACCGCTTCAATCTTTATGTTTCCTTCACACGCACACAATACAGTTAGATTCAAGCGTCTAAAAGAGGCCCAAACTGCCTGTCTAGACCTTTCTTTGCTTTTAAGTTGATTAAAACCCAAATTGAATACAATGAAGTCCCCTAACCACAAATTCATGCAGTTTAATATTGGTTTTATTATCTTCAAAGTAAATGCTATTGAAACTAAGTGAGCAATTCCTTAACCAGGTGCACCAGAACAAATCTCAGAAATCCCATATTGGCATTTAGGAATTCTTTAGTGTTGATATAACATTAGTTCCTTTAGCATATCCAACACCAAAAATAAATTATTTTCCCTATTTTGGCAAATTTTGATTCGCACTTTGTAAAACAAAATGGCAAATCACGCCAAAATAGGATTGAGTTTAAATGTTGTAGCAGATTGGTAAACACACGATTCGTGATTTACAAAGCTGAAAACTTAGTGAAATTTCATTTACTGTATATTATAAGGTAAAGATACCGCTCTAGCAAGGCAATCGAGGCGAAAAATCAAACTGCGCCAATACCTGTGCTGACAAAAATATGTTCGTGATCTCTATACAAAAAGAGCAAATTATTTAGCAACTGAGGTATTAAAATAAACCTGTAGTGAAAGTTCAAAAAATATGTCTTACTTTTTTATTTTAGTGGACCTGGCGCGAGGGTATGATCCCAGTTGACCAAATAATCGACTTGAAATATGCAATTAAACTGTGGGATCCGTTTATAACTGGATATTATTGTCAATCTCTTTTCATTTAATAGGACATTTAACAATAACACTAGCAAGGAATCGTGCAAATACAATGTTTATTAAGGCATGAAATCTTGATCGGTAGCCTTTCTTTCAAGATGTTCTTGACTTTCTTCTTTAGTTTTCTTTCAAAGGTGACAACTTTACTCATTGCAGTCAAATAATCTCAAAACTGTTTGTCTGCGACAAAACTATCGCCAGCGACAGTAAACGCCATTTCTAACGGGCTTTACTCTAGCATCGTAATGCTTCACAGCACAACTACCAACTATCGCAAAGAACAGCGCTGTAGATGGCTCCGCAATCATCGCGCAGGACACCAGCTGGCTATGTACATTGGACATGCCCTCTGATTATATGCACTGTCACTACAATAACCCCATGCCCTTTTAGCGAAGAAAACATGCTGACCTTTGACAAATGTTGAGGAAATGTTAGGCCTACTGTCGTTTGATGTGCTTGTAACCAAAGATCTGTACAGGTCATGGGCACTGATCGGAAGGCTTTAGATGGTTGTTAGCCACTACGATCCACTCACTGCTTGTCAAAGCAATGCCAATTAGCTAACTCTTTGATTACCCTTCGACATCATCTGGTGATGGGGAGAGGTCACTATTCAGCCGAAGCTCATTGCCAAACGCCTTGACTTCCTTTTGTCTGTGACATGAAGCGGATCATCAAAAGTCACAGCAACACCAAATGGATCTTACAACCAACGCCGATCAGATCCGTAATCAACCAATGTTGAACATCAACAACCGTTGCTGATCAGTATGTGTAATGTTGTGTTAGGAAACGGATAAAACCATTCAAAACGACTTAAACCTCAGTCTCCTTTGCCTGCTTCATTGGTCTTCCATTCTTAGCCCCACTGGTGTGGCACGGACCCTCGCTCCCGCTCCATCCTTAGTCTTTTGCCTTTACCCAGCCCGCAGACGGCTGTTCCATGTAAAAAACTGTACCAACAAATGAACTTACCTGCACAATTGCTCAGTCCGCGAGACTTCAGTAGTATATTAGATATGTCTTGACATGGTACAGCCGTCTGCAGACCAGGGTCCAGTGACTTAAAGTTCAACAGACTCATTTTAATTTAAAGATGGCGTCTGAGAGTGGGACCCTGAGATTGAATGGGTAAAGGCAAAAAGACTGGAAAACACTAGAACAACGTGAGTAAAATCATTCAATAAATGGTCATTCGAGAGTGGAGAGACTAAGGATCATTTGTGCGCGCCGAAAAAAAATTGCACCTACGATTATAGAGAGGGAGCGCCGAAGATTTCACCACACCGACACGAAATTGCGTATACGGATGTGTGGCTAAGGATGGAGCGGGAGCAAGGGTCCGTGCCACCGTGACACTACATGTAGTGGGGCTATTCCGTTCTCACATCAGTCTACTCACCACACGTGTTAGAACCCACGCGGCTTATTACAATTATGCAAGTGACTTTCCAAGCACAACTATACTAATAACCTTTCATTATTTTTTATAATCTTCCATTACATAATGAACGTGTACAGTCCAAGTTGTGCATCTCGTTTGGATCAAGCTCTAAAAATTCAAAACCATCAGCATGTTGCATCAAGTCATTTAGGGACACGATTATCATTTTGGTGCGTGTCATTTGTTCATAGTTTGTACATCAGTGCCTTTTCCAACTCCACGGCTCTATCTTGATCGATGTGGTTTACCTTGGTTTTTCGGTGATATTTTCCAAAATTAGAAACAAGGCTGAGGCCTTGTTTCTAATTTTGAAAATTCTGTTTCTGTTCCCAAATTTTATTACGATCCCGACTACATTCTCTGCTGATCTATTTCTTGCCGTTTGAGGAGAAGACTGTCACACAATGTGTCCAAAAGGCTCAACGGACTCGTCCAATTTTGCGTACGTGCATATGTAGTTGTGTTCTACTGATCGATGGTGTTCCGCGAAACATTCAGATTAAAATGTCGCAGGGGAAAAAATAAAAACAAAGCAAGCAATCGCTATAAATCTTACAGTTTGGGATGAGGTGTTTACAATTAACAGGTGGAAAGGCTTGCGGTTGCACCTTGCGAAGGAATATATCTCTCTTATTCCTTCGCATGTTTCTATCGAAAGCCTTTAATTCCACCTGTTGCTGTCCTTCACCATGGATAGCGTGAAATTCCATCTGGGTTTACAATTGTTTGTCACTGTGTCTTTCTTGTTTTATTGGAATGTTTAACTTTGATGACTCAATGGTATTTTGTAAAGTCAAAAGTGTCATCTGCTTCTTAGGGCTTTTTGCAAATGTTTTTTACGCTCTGTGACATCTTGAGATGGCTTCTGCGCTTTCACCGAGACTAACTCATTGTGTTGATAAAGCCCGCTATCTTTAGGTACATTTTCAATACAGAACAGAATAGAATGGAAACTGGAACCCAACTAACACATACAATATGCATCTGTCAAACTGCCAATATAATTGGCCATGTATATACACCACAACAAGATGTCTCAAAGGCTAAGATACATGCAAATATAGTCATTTCTGGAGGTATGATTTGCAATGTGTTGTAAAAATCTGGAATAAATAAAAATTGTCAAGTAAAATAAAGTTCTCGATGAGGGAACTGGATGTTACTGCAAGCAAATGTACTCAAAGATAGGCCTACTCTGTAACCATCCCCCCCCCAAAAAAGTGGGCGATGAGTCAAGAAATTCTCCAACTGTTTTATACACCATTGTAGACTGTATCTATAGGCTATTGTCAACCATCAATGGGTTTTCTGCAAACTGGAATCCGTCGTCACAAGCCTAGAGTGCATCTGGGCAGCATCTCTCTGAATCTGCCTGGGACTTTCTTCAGGGTCCTTCGGAAATAAGACAGAAGAGCAAATTAGTATCATTAGATCTGCATGTTGTGAACACAACAAAAGATCAGCCAAGTCTACTATGGCCAAGCCCTGCTCACTCGCTTCCATCCTCCCCAGCAGGGCCACAAGTAAACACACCTGTAACCCAGCTGACGCAGATACACCCGCCTCCGCCGAAATAGCCGCAACCCGGCCCATCCGAACCTTACAACGACCAGCTTAAGCAACCAAAGCCCAATTTTGCCCAAGCCTGTCCAAATCCACACAGCGCAGACCAATACCCAGTTAGCGGTTAACTGGGGAGAGGTTTCTAGGAGCGCACAGTGGGACCCATCCATACTTTTTCCAAGGGCATTCGTTACACACACATATATATATAGGATCTGTATATTGACCATATATGAGGGGGCTTTGGAAGACTCAGAATTCCGTGGGGGGTACATGTACCTGTAAATATCCAAATATTGGTTTTGAAATCAAGTCGATAATTGGTCGGGTGTACCACCTTTCTCGCAATGCGTACGCGATGCAGTTCGAGTTTAACAACCGCATAATGGGTCAGTGCAACCTCATTCCCCAGTTTGCGTGCCGGCCGGGCGGTGCTCCACCGATGTATATTAAAACAATCTGGACTGGCAATGCCCTTAATCAGCTTATAGAGATCACTGAGTCCACTAGCGGCCATTTTACCGAGCCAAATATACAAAGCTTGCCCGTCCATGCGGTGCCCAATCACCGACTTGAGCAATCTGCAAGCCCTTTTGTGCAAAACATATAGGCTATCAAAATTGGACGGAACAATCTGATTGGCTAAGAATCACGATTTATTTTAGGGGAAGTTTGATTGGTTAGTTGACCGTTTATTAGCAACAACCTGTAGTCTCGTTCACTGAAGAGGGCGTTCACATTATTCTAAAAACATGATTTACCATAAAAGCATCGTACTTTTCCCCAAACGGTAATTACTAGGTTTTTTCTTGAACAGTATGTACACTTTGTCTTTAAGCTTTGTATTAAAAAGGATATTACGGCAAAATAATCAAATGTAGACATCCCTATATATAATGGATGAGTCCGTTATGTAGCGTCAGCCGTGTTGGCCACGGACCTATATAAAAAAAACCTGGAATTGCAACGCCTTTGTATGAAATAGAAGCCAACCAGCGGCCATTTAACCGAGCCGAATACAAATGCGTGGGTTGGCTCCCTTCTATTGACGCCAGGGAGAACAAAAGTGGGCATTGCCGGGCAAAATTGTATTCGGCTCGGTAAAATGGCTGCTAGTGGATTCAATGATCTCTATAAGCTGATTAAGGGCATTGCGAGTTTCTTTAATATACGCCCGTGCTGTTGACGCTCTCAATGGGAAAGTATGAATATGCCGTGCCATCATTGACGCATGCGTGAATATCCATCCAGTCAGGTTGATCAAGTCGTTATGCGGGCGCCGAAACCCGGCTCTGAACAGCCCACGATCACGCGTGGCATCCGGGCCGAATCACCGCGGCACCTTGGATCACCGGCGGCTAAGGTGAACAGGCTTAGCACTAACTGTAAAACGACGCAGCAAGAAATGAGGCATAGACCAAAATTGACTCGCTAAGTCCAGGAAATTCCCAAACCAGACTCTAAAAGGCTCGACCAATAGCGCTCCTGTATCGTTGTAGAAAACTCGAGATCTTTAGGAATCAGTACATAGGCCAATCCGATTAGATAAATCTTGTACACTCAGAAATTCCCAAGGAACGCGTCTTGTTCGGTGCAAGTAAAAAAAGATTATACTTTTGGCAATGCCACCTCCAAAATGGAGAACTCCTACAGTGAAAATTGTTTTAAGTCTGAACGCGGAAATACCGGCTTCGTATTTTCCTCCTTCAACCGGATTACTTCCTGACGAAGTTCTTGAAGCTGCCTCTCCAACTCTGACGTATTTGCGTTCCCCTCGTCTCTGGCTGCATGGGAGACGATGGGGTTCTGCGCTGGGCGGACATCATTTCGCATCCGTATCTGAGGGAAAAAAGTAGGGAAAGACAGGAATAAACTAACTAGTTCAAAGTAGACATTGCATCAAAAACCAAAACGTTTACAAGTGAAATAATTTACAGCATTATATGTTTTTGTATTCACCTAGCTACCTTCATTGATGTAAAAGGATACCTTTGGGATGAACAGAACACACAGTGTTAAGGTAGTTGCCAGCCAGATGAAAAAGGCCGTGAGAGCATACAGAACATTTTGCTCCTCCACAACGTAGGAAACCGTCACACCAACGATAGATAAGATCAAGACATTATAGACACAGACACCTGTGGAGCACCGATCACATAAAGTGAGGTGTCATTATCTTCCAGGATCTTCGCCCAACTTAACACTCGTTTAGGTTTGGCTCAAAGAGAAGAAACTATATAATTTATATATAACTATATATGTATATAAATATATATTATATATGTATATAATTTGTTGTCTTCTGGAAATTCACAGCTCCTATGGACTTCAACCATTTTGCTTCGCAGCATCAAACAATTGAATACCCACCAAATCTTTATAACGCATGTAGACTGACGAAATTCTATGACGTTAGACATTTTCTATCAGCACACAAACCTTGCGCAGATATAGCATATTAACTGACGAGCATTGGGGAAAACAGTCCAGCGTGTCCCCAATATAAAAAACAATATAATTAAACATGTTTTGTTATCTTACCAATATATTTAGAGTCGTTCAGAGCTGGAATGGAGACATTTCTAGTCTCCCAGGCCAGAATAGCTCCGACTAACAGCAGAATGCCATTGATGATGTAGAAGGCAACGACCCAGTAGGTCTGGTTGCGAGACGCACATAACACACGGATCGGCTTGTAAACAATGTCATCATTCTCGGGATCAACCTGGAAAAGAGGTCAGAACTGTCAAAAAAGAATTCATTTCCCCTCAGTTTTATTTGTCTTCTGGGGGCAAAAATTCCTTGACCATTTCATAAACCTTACCAGATTTCATGCAATGCCCTACTGTCCTTTTTGTCTAGTGTATCTAAATTAAATAATTTGAAGACATCTAAGTGAGAAGTGTACTGGCTCCCCTTGAAGGTCCTAAAAGTTCGTTCATCTATACCTTTACAAGATCATCTCTTTTTTTATCAAACCAGAACACCAGAATGCTAAATCATGCCTGCGAACTCCTAAATACATTCATTACTGAGTCTTCGCACACTTCCCACAAACCTCTTTGATCCTACATCTTTATTGAAAGGCTGCGCCTGAAACGGGCAACAGCCGTTATTATGTCCACCGGCCATGCGTGAACCAATTGGCATGACCAAACGTTGTTTCAGCATGGCTTCCCACCAAAGGCGGGTGGAACGCAAATGATCAAAGGGAGATGTGAAATAGAATGCGCTCAATGCACATGTAGCGAGTTGGTATTAATAAAGTGAAGATACACTGTCATAAAAACTCGGCAGTGCATGGCAAGATGTGGTAAAATTAGTGATAATTTGTACGGTAATTCATTAATTGTGTCTTTTCATGCTTTTCACGGGCAATCCGCTCTGAAATGTCACTCAAAAGTGAAATCCACATATTCTAAGTCCCTTGCCGTAAATACACTGGACAGCAACAGAAACTTGCCACTTCTGTCAAAGGCCACACATTAAATTTCACTTCATAGAAATAAACAATTTTTTGTACACAGGTGTGCTGCAATACCCCTTACTAATCACATGCCCAAAAGCAAGTGATTATCTTTACAACAAAGAAATTGACACGCACAGCAACTTGGTTACTGAATCAAACGTCACACACAAAAGCACTCTCCACCAAGCAAAAATGGCCCATGAATGGACAACATTCTAAACAACCAATGACAAAGCGAACACCTGTTTTGTCAAAATGATGTGGATGAGTGGTTTCTGTATAGGGATGCCATCCTTATGGACTATGCATACACATGATTAAAAAGTAACGATCGTGACTTGTTTATTTTGTCCTGTGACATTGATTTCTGTATAAGACTTACAGCTCAGTCTGTAACATTCTATGACTTCTGATTCAGTAACCAAGTTGCTGTGCATGTCAATTTCTTCTTTGTTATAAAGATAATCACTTTATTTTGTGGTTAGTAAGGGGTATTGCAGCATACCTGTGTACAAAAATTGTTTATTTCTATGGAATGAATTTTTATGTTTAGCCTTTGACAGAAGTGGCAAGTTTCTTTTGCTGTCCAGTTTAGTTAAATTCGCCTTTTATTGGAATAAATTTATCCAGAATCGGGAACATACCACTTCTTGGCCATGTATCAAGTTAGCACGCACAGAGTCGGTAGAATTCCATAAAATGAGTATAATGACATCAAGGATTATTAGTGCAGCTATAAAGATGAACAGTTTGCTGTCTTTCACGACCTGCAATTAAAAAAATTCATAATCAAAAACTGCAATTGAAATAAGGGTGTTTGTTGACCAGACAAAATATTCAAAATTATCCGAGAAATTGAATGTGAACTAGAAATTGAGAGTTTTTCAAAGAAATCAGACGGACCTAATTATTTGTGTTTTCATATATACATAATACTACGTAATGTGTTACTCGAGAGAACAGAAAAATGGCTAGTATGTTAAAAATTAGCAGTATATACGGTAAATAAGATCTATTAATTTGAACAAATGATTCTTACCAACTTCATTGCAGTCTTGTTGTTGAAAATCTTGTGCACCCGCCACGTTTTACTAAACATCGCCCCAAAGGCAGTTGAAAAGCCAATCGCAAGAAGCCACGTCTTTGACTGCAGTTCATGATAAAACAAACTGCTGGTATGACAGAGCCTTTTAACACATTGTAATTGGCAAACATACCAGTTCTTCAAAATCATCTGGCATATTGGTAGGTATATGATCATGCACACATAGCTCAACCTTGATAAAAAGAATAGAAAAGGACTGGTGTATAATGTTTGCTGTCCCCTATCGTCTCAAAGTCTCCCACTCGTTTTGTACATCTCTTTAATACGATCGAAAGGCATTTATATTTGGGGGGGTGTACAATCTGATAGATGCCTTCCAGTAGTCTTAAAATAGAACGATACTGTCCACTACCTCAAATTTACCAGTGTTTACCTTACACATCCACATAAATGTGTCAGTGGATGCTATGGCCGTATCCACTCCTTGGAAGATGATAGAGATATAGGCTAGCATTCCACCAATCAGCATCAAGTTGTTGATGTTGGGGCTCGACATCTTGATCACTCTGTAGGTTTAGAAATGAGCGAGCGAACATTTTGCTGATTGCTGGCAGTTGAGGAACACACATAATATGTATGGTACAGACAACACAAAAGAACTCGTAATCATTCTTTTAATCCTGCCATCCGAGGGCCTTTATGTTCTACATTTGAAATTTTGTCTGTAACTTGATTACTTACCGTCTAGTTCTGTAATGAATATTGAAAGCTAGGAAGAAACCAGCCAGTAAAATACCCAGCGTTGCAAACACAGTGCCCGTCACAAACACAGGATACAAGATTGTTTGTCGCACTTCCCTTTCGATGATGAAATCGATGGGGGGCTCACCACCTTAGCGAAATTGATCAACAAACTTCTACGTGTTTATAGCAAACAGTGCTGGGCGTTTTCAAAATTTTGCGCAAAAAATCCAGATCACAGTTAAATACAGCACTAATAAAGCCTTGTAACGGAATGTTTGTTGGGGTTTGCTTCGAGTCAATGAAAGCAGTGCACTATAGACCGACGAAAGAGTTTTAACTGTAAAATTTTGCCAACATGGTGAGTAATGAGTATGACATAAAACCCTTTTTTCATGTTGATGGTGCTGTATGGGAAATGTATAAATTACACACCATCTACCTGTGTCCGTATTACCAGTACTATTCAAAATAAAATGCATGTCTAAAATACATGTTTATAGCAAGTTCTTAAAAACGAGTATCTCTTTGCCTAAACAGGAAACAGATGACCAATTTTAAAGTTTAGTAAATGAAACAGGATCTTTCCTTTACCTGGCCAATGTATTGGATGGTAACCGTTCAAACTCAGCTCTTTTCGTGTACCAGTGGTTGTGTCCACAATACCAACAAGAATAGACTCGAGGTCTAATAGGAGGAACGCAAACTAAATCGGCTGAGTCAAACCGGATAAACAAAGTAATTACATTGTACGCTGTGTTTAAAAAAAAAGAAACCGTGATTAATTTCTTCATTTCTTGGACATGACTAAATATTTTGGAAATTGACAACCACCATTTGTTAATTAACTAATGATATCCTCTTTCTTATGACATCAAGAAATCCAATTTACTGTCACAGATAACTATACATGAAGCAGTTCAATCACTTATGTAAGAACTGTGTCTTGCACCAAAATCCGCAGCCTAACTCCGACATGACATTTTTCATACCTAAAAAGAAGAAAGACCAGTGTGTGTCCTTAAGAAAATTTTATTCAGTGATTTAACATTTGGGGGCTTATGCCTGTCTCACCTAACCCACTGTCCTTTGACATGCTCACCATTCCATTCAACAAAAGATTGAGCTCCGATTCTCAGTGCTCTGAATGCATTCCTGATTACGCCTGTCTCTTAAGGTCTCAGCTGCAGCGACGATTCTGGCACCGAGATATGCAACAAGGTATGAGACGAAAAGGAA